>OW152829.1:13765287-13928114 GCA_933534255.1 Iphiclides podalirius | reverse complement strand
TTAATAATATACATAAACTGTCCAACTTAAATTTATTTATGGATAACAATAAGGTACTACGAGTTTGTGGACGTTTAAATAATTCGACTGATTTCGCATATAATAAAAGGCATCCTATTTCAATCTCTTCCAAACATTGGTTATCAGTTCTTTTGTTTCGGTACGAGCAGACGGTTGCAGCACGCGGGGCCGCAGGCGCTTTTGTATAGCTTGCGCGAAATGTACTGGCCGGTCGCAGGCAGGAACCTCGCCAGACAAGTGGTGCATAGCTGCGTCACCTGTCGAAGGTTACGAGCTAAAACGCTCGGTCCAATAATGGGCAATCTACCGCAGAAAAGGATCACGCCTAGTTTTCCGTTTTTTTTTTTCCGTCATTAGGACGGCTTCAGGAGTTATCCGAAAATCTTTCGCAAAGATCTGTCCACTTTTAGACGCTTCATCGTTGGAAGATGGAGCTTCCAAGGCTGGGGGTATGTTGACGCCGGTAGTTGGATGTCGAAAAAATACGTCACAGCCCAAAGTCCATCACACCACCTCGACAACGTCTTGTACGCCATCTTAGCTTTCGGCCATTCTCTGTTGGCTACCACAGCTGTAACACCTACCTTTAACTTGTAAATTATACGCAACATTTAATTTCGCTATTTATTTTCAAATCCTTAAACTTCAACCGAGGGAATCTATCACGCAAGGGCCCTTACATATATATATATATATATATATAAAAGTATCAGCCTATACATGTCCCACTGCTGGGCAAATGTCTCCTCTATACAGAGGGTATCAGGGCATAGTCCACCACGCGGCCCCGCTGCGGATTGGTGGACTTCACATATCTTCGAAATATTTTTTTTTTGTTATTATTTCGAAAATATGCAGGTTTCCTCACGATGTTTTCCTTCACCGCTGAGCACATGATAATTCAGCACTTAAAATTGACAATTTCATTGGTGCCGGCACCGGGGATTGAACTCAGGTTGCTCGAGTATATTGAATTAAAGGCGAGCGCCCGGACACTGAGCTATCACGGCTATATATACCCATAATTATAGTTACTAATATAAAAAGGGTTTGTACGGATTACTAAACGATCTAAATATTCATTAAATTAAATTGTGGTGTGTAAACATTAATTTTAGTGAAAGAAACGTCGAAGAATGTTGCAGGCGTGGTCGTGCAAGAGGACGAGGAAGTGGACGTGATGGTGCCGAGACCTCTGAAGAGTATTTATCTTTTTTTATGATTAGTCATATTTATTTATTTTTTATGTCAGAAGGTAGCAAAAGAGCAGGCGGTTTACCTGATGTTGAGTTAACACCGCCGCCCATACACATTTGAGCACCCGCGGGATTGCAGATGCGTTGACACCACGCGTTTTAAGTAAAGTGAGCCCCGGCTCACTCACTAGGCGAAACGCAAAAGTATTACACTTCCACAGCCACTTCCCGGCTTGGTAATTCCCGAACACACCTGACCATTCGTGACTGTGAAGACTGTTGCGTGGTCGTACCACAGTCTAAACTTATAGACGTAGCATATAATTTATTTTTATTTCAGTAATAAGGTTAAGTTAACTCCGTGCTGAAAGGCAAACAGCACAGCGCAGGTTTGCGGCGTTGTCGCCTTCCGTCAAGAAAGGGCTTCTGCAGAAAATAAACATAAATTAAAATTATTGTTGTTATTAATTTTAAGTTCAAAATATCTAATAATAACTTATAAAAATTAAATTTTGTAAGTAGCGATTAAAAATTACTATTACTATACTAATTATTAATTATATCTTGTTCTAGGGAAGAGTCTGAAACTTGAATATGCGTTCGTTTATGTGTATCAAATGGTCGGTCGCTGTAGTACGTCTTTTAGTATCCCCTACGATGGTAATATATATCTGTCTGTGGAACTTATTTAATGGCTCATCCATCATAGGTACTTCGAGAATACCTATCCACACTGGACAACTATTTGTGTGACCCACAGATAGTTGTTTCGCATCTGGGTGTTTGTCCGCGTGAAGTTTGTTTGTAAAACGTCCGGATAATGTTATCCTAAAGTAAGGGCGATGTTTTTTAAAAAAATAAAAAAAATAGGATTTTCAAGGCAAGTGTGTACGGTGTCTGTAGAAGAAAGGAAACAAATAAGAAACACAAATTATTTGTATAGGTCTAGAACATAGTCGTAAAAATACCGATCAATGGGGTGGGGAGCCAGCACAGAGGAGGCAAAAGCGGCATAGGGCTGCGATGAGACGGTCTAACACTAGCGAGTGTAGCTTATAAATTATGCCGTTATCCCGAACTTAGATTTTGTCGGACGTTGAGCGAAGTTGAACAATTATACAGCCGTTACTAAAGTAACCTCACTCCGTTATAAATCTGTGACTTGGCAGTGAAGAATTGAGAGAATGTACTACGTGAATGCGCATTGGTGAGGGTTAGTAGCTTGCGTGCTAGGCGAGGTTTGAAGTTCGAGGCTCACGACGAAGCATTCGGTCTCCTCGCCTTTGGACTCTTTGCTACCATCAGGCAGAGACAACACATCAAAATTATGGGTTTGACTTTTTTTTTTAAATTCATTTTATTTTAAAAAAGATGTTGAGCATGTATACGTAATATCAACTTTATCGGTTTTTTATCTGTAGTTAAAACCGATGTTTTTTCGACATCCTTTATATCGATATTCTTGACTATAAATATCGATATTTTAGCCGATATATAGATATAAAATATGCAATATCGAAATTTCGAATCTGGCATGTCAAATATTTACTAGTTGACTTAGCTTTTTTCGGAAAACGGGTCCTAAACAGAAAATATCGATATATCGCAGCCGATATTATTTTATTGCAAATATCGATATATTTCTTCCGATCTCATCCCTATATTGCAGGTTTCAACAAATGCTTGTAAAAAAAAGAATTCAAGGTTTAACCTTCTAATTTCTCCTCCTTAAGTTTTAATTCTTTTTGCACTGTACTACAAAAATTAACTTACACCAACTAATCACTCTGTTCTTCCTAATCTTGTGATGGACTTTTACAAACTAAAGCCTGATAGTAGTCTCTATAAAAAAAATGATTGTAGTAAAATATATGTATAAGGTTTTTTTACTCGTAGCAAATTTGGTAATTTTAAAGAATAGCTATTCTGCTCTACATAAAAAGCTGTTCTGTACAAAAAAGTAAGTACCTATGTAACATAAAACTTTCGCAGTATGAAAAATTTTATTATGATTTTTATTTCATTTCTAAAATTGATATCATTGGAAATTCTATGAAACCATGGCTCGAAATCGATCTTCAAAAAACTTGCATTGTTTGCAATTTACATATATTATATATTTTTTTAAGTGAAAATTTGCGTAGCGAGCAGGCGGTTAACCTGATGTTAAGTAAATACCGCCGCCCATGGACATCTGATACACCCGAATGTTACAGATGCGTTGACAACCTTTTGAAGGTTGGGCTCCGGCTATAGCCAACTTCTATGATGATCAGTGTTTCAGAAACCGGGCATGAATCTTGTTAATTTCGCTTTATCGATATCAGGTTAACTATATGTGAACAGAATGATCCTTAATGATCATAATAATCACTTTAAAAGAGTTTAACAATCCTTTTGGCAACTCAAAAAAACATTTGTAAATCCATTTGACACCTGGTTAGTTGACTTCTACGATGATCAGTGTTTCGGAAACCGGGCATCAGGCTTTTTTTTAAAACATTTGAAACGTAAAACAGAATCGGAAAGCTTTTTTACACTAATATTTTCGATTTTATTTAGGTAGGTAAAAAATATTTTTATGTGTATATGACTAATAACAACAGAGTGTGGCTTCGGAGGCATTACACTGCGACTTTATCAGAGCTGCAATTAAAAAAAAACAATAAGCACAAACTAGGCAATGTGTGTCAAAGAGCCCCGACGCTGCGGTGGACATTGTTGCCGTTAGGTTGCTGTTGTTTGTAAGTATGTAATCCGGGAATTCTGTTGGCAACAAACTTAGTATCTTCATAATTTCCTATGTTGAATTCCAAAGAAAAATCATCATCAACACTTAGTTTTTATTTAAGCACAAATATGACAAACACTGACGCATGCATTTAAATTTCTTATCTACATTTCGGGCTGGTTTATTAAAGATTCTACGCATTTTCGAAACTCGACATAGCCCTTTTTAAATTACAATTCATAAAAATATGTTACAATTTATAAACAATAATGGATCTCTTCTTTATTGTAAAATATCTATGTCCTATTCTAGGGTATACGAAGTGATATACTAATATTTTTTAAACTAGTATGTTAGTTATCTATGCAATAGATTCAAATAGAATAAAATTTACCGATTCCTACCTTCACCAAGTGATAAACATAAAAAGCAAGTTGTCAACTTTACAACTGACAGTATAAAAGAGCTAACCTAAAAGATGATAAGGCTTAAAAATGACACTGTAATAATAATCAGCACACGGAGAAAATGGAACTGTAAAAATCAATGCGGCCGTCGTCTTGAACTCTTCTCCTCTTGCGGATATTTCCAGTAGATTCGGGTGACGTCGCAGTCGGGGCCTTTGCACACATTGCTAGCGAAATGCCGAATAGCGTGCCGAAAGGGAATGTTTCTCTGCTACACGCCACTCCGTCGGCCATAACGCAAATAATGGGAACAGTAACAATCCCTTGCGACACTTTCATTAAAACGAATGGTTCGCGGGTCGAGTACAACCGAGTAAGGAGTGAAGGATTTGAATAACACTACGGTAATAAAGTTCACCATGTTGCAAAGAGTAGTAACAGCATCTCGTGCACGATTGTCCTCGACCGCGAGTGTGCACATGTGAAAGAGACATCAGAGAGCGACCGTACCTGGCCCGAGTCGCTCCACTTGAGCGCCCGGGCGGGTTCCTCTTCTGCGACGCGCCGGCGACAAGCAAAACAACACTTCGGTAACCAACAAGGCACTCGTATATTTAAAATTTGTCATTTGCATCGTATAAAAGAAAATCTTTGGCGTAGTCCGATCCCTGGACGGCCGCGGCCGCGGCTGCGCTGCACCTCGTCACCCGAATCATTTCCACTGGAAATACCCGTACTTCCACTTCCTCCTTTGTCAAGCCAGCGCCTCCCTGGCCTCCCTGGCCTCGTCGGCCTCCACGGCCTCCTTTGCCTCCTTCTCGCCGGCCTCCTTGGCCTCCTCGGCCTCTGCGCTCGGCGCCTCCGCCCCGGCCTCCTGCGCGCCCCCCGCCGGCCCCCTCCCTCCGCCCCCATCGCCCCCTCCGCCCCCTCCGCCCCCTGCGCCGCCCGGCTCCTCCGGCTGCTGCGGCTGGTCGCCTTCGCCCGCGTCGCCTTCGCTATTCAGCGCGATGGCTCCGCCCTCGCTACTTCGATCCGCCTCTTGCACGTCTTCGCCGACGCTCTCCGGCTCCTCGACGCTCTCCGGCTCCTCGCTCTGAACGATCTCGTCGACCGCACTCCACCTAGATTTCCTATCTTTATCCTTTCGTGGATTTCTCTCCTCTCGCGGTTGTCTCGGCCTTTCGTCGACATTTCTTCTCCTATCATTCCTTTCTCTGATTCTATCGTCGTGTTGTTCCCTACCTCTGCGGTCCTTCCTTCTATCGTCCCATTCGTTTCTCCTATCCCAATCTCTTTCTCTTTCTCCATTCCAGCCCCTCTCGTTAAATTCCCTTTCCTCAAACCGCCTATTACCCCTATCAAAGAAATCTGGAGGTCCGTCGAACCGTGGCGCGTCGAAGGGCCTTTCTCCTTCAAAATCTTCAAACTGCCTCGGGGGCCCTTCAAACGGAGGTCTAGGCCCATCGAAGGATGGCCTGGGTCCATCGAAAGGCACTCTCGGCCCGTCGAAAAGCGGTCGCGAGCCATCAAACGGCGGTCGCGGCCCATCGAAAGGCGGTCTCGGACCATCGAAAGGCGGTCTCGGGCCATCGAAAGGCGGCCTGAGGCCGTCGAAAGGCGGTCTAGGGCCATCGAAAGGCGGCCGGGGTCCATCGAAGGGCGGCCTGTTCATGTCGAAGGGCATGCGATTGAAGGGGGGTCTCTCGAAGCGCCCCTCGAACAGGGGCCCGCCGTCGAAGGGAGGCCTTTCGAACGGCGGCCGGCTGAAGGGCGGCGGCCCCATGCCGTTGAAGCGGGGCCCGAACGGCCCCTGCACCTCCATCCAGGGCCCTGCAACCAGAGGAAGAGCGTCAGCCGATCGGCGGCGCGCGGCACCTACTGGTTCGCGGCTCTACGGTACCTCTCGCAGGCGCTCTGGCGGGTGGCCCTCTCATTCTTAACTCTGCAAAGTTAAAGTTTTCACCTGTATAGACTGCATAGACTGTACAGACACAGCGGCTGTCCACTCTCCTACGCTCTTTCAAATCTAATTCATCACAAAACATTTTTATGCGGCAAAATGAGTAATTTACATTTAATTACGTGTGTCACGGTAGTAGTGTCTCAGTTACAAATTGATGCGGATTTGAATAATTGGTAAAATACTACAAGAGTTGATTGACACAAGAATTTTGTAACATAATTCTGACAATGGATTAAATAATTAGAACAATTCAATAAAACGAAAGGTATTCGGTGAGCTGACTACAAAGAGAGCGAAGGCAGTTTTGTCAGCTGGCAAGGTGCTAACTGTGCATTCACTTTGCAATAGGGGGACAATAAATTCGGTCTATCACTGCAATCTTAACAAACATTTACATGATGAGGAAGCGGAATTTTATCAGGATCACATTATGATTGATCATTGTCATCAGTTGAGTCATCATGTCTGTTCGTTCATGAATTCGTGAATGTGGTTGCGGATTACCGCCCGTCCTTATTCTCCTGATTTGAAAACTTCATAAATGCATGTTCCTAAATCGAAAAAGTCAGCTCAGTGGGAAAATCTCTCGCTCGGGCCGACAATGTTCACAACATGGGAAGCTACGGTTAATGAGTTTTTTAAGGCTATATTGCCTTTGTTTGTTCACATTGGCACCCGCGCACGTCGCAGAAGAGGCGCTCCCTTACCGGGCCGGAAGGGAGGCGCCCGCGGCCAGGGGCCCGCGCCCGCTGCCGCCCTCGATTCTGCGCCCGTCACGCTCGTCACGCCCGCTGCGCCCGTCACGCCCGCCGCGCCCGTCACGCCCGCCGCGCCCGTCACGCCCGCCGCACCCGTCACGCTCGCCGCACCCGTCCCGCTCGCAGCGCCCGTCCCGCCCGTCACCCCCGCCGCGCCCGCCGCCTCCACGCCGTCCTCGGCGCCCACCGCGCCCGAATCCGCCGTCGGCTCCTCCGCTCCTACGAACAGCGCGTACATTCGTTAAGTGATTATGTAAAGATTTCTCATAAAGGACTTGTACGGAACTATTTATATGGTACACCAGAAGTGGGTAGTTATTATTTGAACAGCAACAAGGATCCATCGTTAATAACGGTGTAGCCAGCCCGAGAGGGCAAGGCGAATGGCACCTTGGGGCGCGGGCGCGGCGCCGTTGGCCATCGCCCACAGCCGCTCCTGCAGGCTGCGCTCGTCGCGCGGCGACCTGTCGCGGCCGCGCGCGCTGGCCGCCCCGCCCCCGCCGCCGCCGCCGCCCCCACTGCCGCCCCCACCCCCGGCCCCGCCCCCGCCCCCGCCCCCGCCGCCGCCCCGCTCCCGCTCCCGCTCCCGCCGCTCCCGGCCGCGGTCGCGCTCTCGCTCGCGCCGGTCGTCTCGTTCTCTGACGTCACAACGAATCGTTTCACCGATACAAAATTTTTATCACAGATGCACAGTTTATGTTACAGCCATGTAATATTTTGATTAGAAATAAAAATAACAAATAATGTTTCAGTCTATCCACATATAAACTTTTGAGATGTATTCAGTGTATTGCTTTAAGTAGCGCTTTGGAATTAAAAATTGAAATTAGAATTAAGAAAAATAAATAAAGACTTTCTATTACCGATATACAAATGATAATTGCTCTTAAAAAAAAATATAAGCACAGTATAGATCATGCATATTAATACATATAAAATATGACCTATCACATAGATATAATATCAATAACAATAATCTTTATTTCAGGCAATAAACAAAATTAGGTATATTGTCCATAGTTTGTTAGTATTTTTAAGTAAAAGTGTCACTTATCTAGGTTAATACGAGTGTTATACAACGTGGCGCTACTAACGCGACATTAAATCAGCACACATCCATTTTGAGAATGCCTTATGTATTATAATAATTTGAAAATCCAATGTGGAAGTTTTCGACATGGGACATATGGGATCAGTCGTACCTCTCGCGAGGGCCGCGCTCCCGGTCTCGGCGGTCGCGGTCCCGGTCTCGGTCTCGGTCTCTGCGCTCCCGGTCTCGGTCGCGGCGGTCTCGGTCCCGGTCCCGGTCCCGGTCCCGGCGCTCCTTGTCGCGCTCCCGGCGCTGCTCCTCGTCCACGCCTCTCCTCGGCCGGCGGTGGCTGCGACGCGTCGAAGGGCGGCGGCGGCTCGCTCGCCTTGAAGTTTGGCGGCGGCTTCGACAGCAGCGCCTGGATCTGGCGCAGAGCGGACGTGGCGGTGAGCCGGCGGCGGGGGGCGGCGGGGGGCGGCGGGGCGGAGTGGGGCGGCGGGGCGGCGGGGGCGGGGCGCACCTGGTCCGGCAGCAGCGGCGCGTCGCGCGCCTCCGCGTGCGCCTCGTCCGTGTCCAGGTCCATGGCGTCGTCGGGCGCGGAGGGCGTGGCGGCGCCTCCGCCCTCCGGCGCGGGGTGCTGCGGCTGCTGATGGTGCTGGTGTTGGTGTTGATGATGCAGGGGCAGCACCAGCCCGCCCACGTGCGATCCCACCAGACCGCCCAGAAACCCTCCTACCATGCCTGTGCACACAACTTCATAACAGACAAGAACGTACTGGACGTAAGTAGCTGCATCATTAAGTACTACATTTAACCAGTGTCTAAATATAAATTTAAAGTCGTCGCACTTGTACCTTAAAGCGTGTGGTCATGTTGGCTTGTTGGCTTGATGGTTAACAATCCAACAAGGCCAACATGCCCACGCGCCTGTAAGCTCTCCGTCGCCCGGCCGTCTAGCGGTAGCGGTAGAGAGGGCGCAGAGGCGGGGAGGGGGCGTACCTGACTGCGGCAGCGACTGCGGCGGCACCCCGCCCGGGAAGCCCAGCAGGGGCCCTTCGCGCTGAAGACCTGTTCCCAACAGGAGACCGTTCATTTGGCTATGAGCGAGCAGCGCTTTCCCGCCGGGCAATGGGCGCTCGGGCTCACCTGGCACGGCGGGCGGCAGCGCCGGCATGGCGGGCAAGGCGGGCAGCGCGGGCAAGGCGGGCAACGCGGGCAGCGCGGGCCGCACGGGCGCGAAGGCCAGGCGCCGCCACACGGCCTCGCCCAGCGCGCCGCGCTCGGGCAGCTCCTGCGGCGGCGGCACGCGCACGCCCACGGCGCCCAGCGCTAGCGGCGGCGCCATGGGCGCGCCCAGCAGCGGCATGTCCAGCACCGCCTTGGGCAGGATCTGCGCCGGAGCGGGCCGGTCAGGCGCGAGCGGCGCGGCGCGGCCCGCCCGCCCTCGCGCCCCACTCACCCTGGGCGGCAGCCACGGCGGCAGCGTGTCCTCGTCCACGGCGCCGCCCTCCTCCAGCGCGTCCAGCGACAGCGCGCCCAGCGCCCAGCGCTGCTGCAGCGCCTCCCACGGCAGGTAGGCCACGCCCAGGTCGGCCTCCCAGTAGTCCTTCCACTCGCGGCCCTTGACGCCCTTGCCGGCCGCCCACGCCACCTGCGCCGAAGGAACGCGTCGGTCGCGCCGCGCCAGGGCGGGCCGAGGCCAGAGGCCAAAGGCGCGAGGCGCACCGTGATCTCCTTGGAGTGCAGCTTGTGCCGGTTGAGCTTGGCGAGCGCCTTGGCGGCGTCGCGGCGCCGCTCCATGACGACGAAGGCGCAGCCGCGCGGCGCCACCACGTCGATGCTCTGCACGCCGCCGCAGGCGCCGAACAGGTCGGACAGCTCCTCGGGCGTGGCCAGCTTGGAGAGGTGGCCCACCCACAGCGTGGTGCTGCACACTGCGGCGGGAGCGGCGGTTAGGGGCGGGCGGGGCGGGCGGCGCGGGCGGCGCGGAGGGGCGGGGCTTGTGCGTACCGCTGAGGTTGTCCTTCTTGACGGGCGGCAGGCCCTTCTTGTCGCGCTCGCGCTGGCGCTCGCGCTCGGCCTCGCGCTCGCGGCGGCGCCGGCGCGGCGAGCGCGAGCGCGAGCGGGAGCGCGCCCGGCGCCGCCGCGGCGACTTGGAGCGCGAGCGCGACCGGTGCCGGCGCCGGCCTCCGGGCGACGGGCTCCTGCAACCAACCGCCACGCTGCCTTCACGCGCCGTCCCTCTCGCGCATCGCCCCTCTCGCTCTCCCGCTCCTACCTCGAGTCGTTGGCGTCGGGGATCTCGATCACCTGCGGCCCCGTCTCCACGAACTCGATGTCCGACTCGTTGGCCATGTCCTCCTTGGGCTCGCCCTGCTTCTGACACTCTTGTTGGGAATTCTACCGGCCGAGAAATATATTCATAGACCCATGTTCCGTATTCCGGACTAGCTCACGTGTCATCTACGCTTCGATTATGTTTCAATTATGATAATTTCGGCAAGATTACGCAACCATGGAATAAACTTTGTAACTTGTAACCCGACATTTTCAAATTCATTTACAAGAAACAACACCTGAATATTTAATAACAATTCTTTTAATAATATCATTATTGTGATCTATCTAACAGCAGATATTCAGCAATATGTGAAAGATTTTATTCAATTAACCCTTTTATTCTTGTGCCTCTCAGAGAAGGTCTAGGGAAATCTTATTTTTCATTGACATACAAGACACTCACCAAAAACGGAAGACCTTGATTAGCATTCTGTTGCAATTGCATATCCGACATCATGGGCATTAAGTTCTGTAATAAAAAAATATTATAATTAAGTTATTTTAAATTAATAATACTTTCCTCATTTCTTTTTTGATTGCAAATTCTTCTAATAAAATAATTTTTAAATAACATAAGTGGTTTACTCACGGGGATTTGCATACCAGTCATCATTTGCATTTGTGCCTGTAAACTTTGAAGTTGCCTCATGATTTCTGGATTTGTAAGGATACTGAGAATCAAAATGAATACTGCCTTTATTAAAATACCATCAATTAACATGATATATAATATTTATCATTCTATTAATCTTGCATGGGATTTTAAAATGTGTATTTTTATAGATAAATGAACAAAACTTTCGGCGCTGAAGGATTGGAACCTGCGTCTTCTAGGTAACGCCTCAGAAGCTTAACTATGCTAAGCTGCCGATCACCTCACGGCTCGTAAATTTTACTTCTATCTACAACCCTTATTTTATTTTTCTCAATAATGCTTGGTACAATCCAGTGTACATACTTATCTACATAAATTCACATTTTAAAATCCATCTTGAGTGCAATGGCCAGTATGAGGCTGCCACTCAAACTCTCTTACCCTACGGTTATTGGTTGTACGAGCTATATGACTGGCCCATTGCCACTTAAAAATACATATGAATTAGTTAATAAGGTCCCTTTTTTAGGATTCTATACACAAAGTATAAAATGGGATCCTATTACTAAGACTCCACCACCTGTCTGTCAGTCACCAGGCTGTACCTCATGAACCCTGATAGTTAAACAGTTGTAATTTACACAATGATGTATTTCTTTTGCCGCTATAACAACAAATACTAAAAAACAGAATAAAAAAATATTTAAGTGGGTGTTACATCCCCAGTCTTACGCCCGGTTTCTGAAACACTGAACATTGTAGAAGTTAATGAATCAGCTATCAAATTTTAATAGATAATGGTACGAAAGCCTTTGTGCGCGAGTCCGACTCGCACTTGTTCGTTTTTTTTTATAGTTTAGATACAAATATATGTTTTGCATGCTTTATTACTTTTTTTTTATGTGAAATGTTGCCAAACGAGCAGACAGTTCACCTGCTGGTAAGTGAATACCGCCGCCCATGGACATCTGCCACGCTCGAGGGTTACAGATGCGTTGACCTTTTGAAAATTGGGCTCCGGCTATCTCACTCACCACACGAAACGCGAAAGTATTTGTCAAACTTCCACTTTACGCTGGTCTTCTGTGAGGTCGTGGTACTTACCCAGACGGGCCTGCCCATTCGTGCAACAGCCGAGGCTGCTGCATGGCCCTACCACCGTAGAACTGAAAGTGCTTTATTATAACATGCTTTATTACAGAAATTAAAGGTTATTGTGAAAGTATCCTCTTTAGCCGGTGTCTTTCACTACAGCTTTCTAAAATCTGGCCAAACTTTTACAGCAGATATCTATTGTCAGCAATTGCAAACCATGAAGGAAGAACTAGCTGCTATACAACCGAGATTGGTCAATCGCTCAAGGTCACTGCTGCTTCACGACAATGCAAGAGCACTACACAACCATTTATACCGGAATTTAGACAACTTTTTACAAGAAAAAAAATTCAACTCCAATGTGGCAGTCCAAACCGGCTTATTGATTCTCGCCCCCATGGTTTTTTTAGTAAAGGGATCAATGAGACTACCTAAGAGATGGCAAAAGTGCATAGATAAAAACGGTGCATACTTTGATTAATTAAATATATTTTACAAAAAAAAATTATATTATATTCCTAATATTAGTTATATATGTTGTATATAACATCAAGATAAGTTCTTCAAACCTTCCAAGGGCATCAGTTGGGTTATGCGACTGGTGTGGTGGGTGTGTTGCATGGGATTGGTGAGGTGGGTGGGACTGGTGCTGCTGGTGCGGCTGGCTGGAGGCATGCGTTCCAAGGCTCGAGTGGGTTGAGTGCGCCGAGGAGGGCATTGGTTCTGAACCAACTGCATCATCTTCACTTTCATATTCAAAGTCATTCAGAAGCTTGCGGTTAAATTTTACACCAGGCGGTGGACCTGATTGCTGATCCTGGAACTGAGAATAAGCAACATTATTATAACATTAACTTCTCATCAATTTTATTATTATCGGCAAAGGCCACCTCTGTACAGAAGATAGACAGCATAATCTACCACCTGACCCCACTTGGGATTAGCAGCATATTTAACTTATTACTAACTGCTGCTCTGATGCTCTCTTTCACGAATTTCAAAATTATTTTTATTCTTATCTTAAATAAGTAAATTTTTATGGCTTTGTTTGGTTTCATTTCAATTTATCTTGTTACTTTCAAACTTGTATATCTTACATATACAAAATAGAATGCGGACCATTCAGAAAAAAAAAGCAATACTCACTATGTTAGAAAACTATTCAAAATAGTTTAAAAAAGAAATAGAAATAAAGCATTCTTTAATTTTATGTTGTCCAGCAGTTGGTATAAGCAGCTTTTTTTAATTATTAATGTTCACTACCCTAAATAAGCCATCAATCAGACTGAGTTTAAGATAGCAAAAGATTTAAACCATAATATTAGTGGAATACTTGCTATTCCATTTTATAATGTTATTAAAACTTTCAAATACATTACAACACTAATAATGGCTATTATTTTTATTACAAGATAATATGGAATTTTGCAGATTTCTTGTACATAATAATTACCTGGTCATCCATAGGAGAGGATGTATGAGGTGTGTGTTGTGATGCAGGCATGGGTGACATTTTGCTGTCTGTGGTGTTGTGGGTTATGTTCAAACTACTCCCTGAAAATGAGACATTTATATTCATTATGGATAAAATTTATTATTCAAAAGTGCTCAGTTTGCATAAAAGAACAAAAATATAATAATAAAATCACAAGCATGTAACTATATATACTTAAAAGCATAAAATTTATCATTAAATATACAGGGAGGCTTTTCTAAGTGTATCCATTTTATTAAATTAAATTCTAGACATAAATGTTATATAAAAAATGATAAATATTTTAAATCACTTGTAAGTAATTAATTAAATTCATTTGAACTTATCTCAAAATGTTCGTGATTTATATGCAACTCATTTATTTTACACACGATCATTCATAACTAACATGCACACAAGTTCGTTTGAACAAGGTTTATATATATATATATATATATATATAATAAATGTGTATGAATGGTTCTACCTAAATTTAGTAAAATTTATGTATTTATGAATGTGTATGAACTACCATGACTACCGCATTATCAACAAGTTCTGTTTTTTAGAGAATAGAATGGTAATTTTTTTGAAAAAAAGTTTGTTTTTATTTCAATAAACAGTTATATTACAGAGTTATATACTTTCTGTGTAAATTTGGGCACTTTTTGTAAATTCTCCCTGTATAATATATTAGCTTTGTTTATATTAATTATTAATGCCCAGGGCTATAAATTCAAGAAGAATTGTTAATTTGATGATTATTAAATTATGTGATTGTTCCAATTTACTACAATAATAAAACTACTACCATTGGCAGTATTATTCTGTTGTTGTTGTATTTCTTGATGCAGTGGATGATTCGGATCTGCCATGTCCATCAATGGCTGTATAACCTCTGGGCCAAATACATTGTTCTTCTGCCATAAGTTCAATACACGAATTATATTACGCTGGAAAAACAAATAAATCTTTTAAATATAATATATGAAGGATAACCTCTTAGTGATTTTAAATTATTACAAACAACAGTTGAATACCATTCAATTTATATGGAAGATAATCTACATACGGTATTATTGGATGGTAAAGTACAAGGTTTTAATTTTCCTTGTCACCAAGCCATTGCAGTAAACCATATTTTCACTATGGTCAATAAGACTAGTTGAAATTTGTTTGTGCTTTTATTTATTATTGATACAGAAACATTATCAAATCAATATAAATCAAATTTTGAGAAACAAACATTGTTTTTAATTTACATAACAAGAAATTTACTTAGATTAAATGTCATATGTAAATAAAAACATCAAAAATTAAGATGTTAAATTAGGTAGAACATTTATTTATTTCATGTTATGTATGAGGGGGCGGGGGGCAAGGGGGGGGGGGGGGGGGGGGGGGGGGGAGGGGTTTAAAGTCAATTTCAGTGCATATTTTCACTTCTTAAATTATCATGTTGGTTATGTTTTTTAAATATACGTGAAACGCGTATGCACCTACTTAAAACAATTACTAAATTTATAAAATAACACAATAATGCTGTTTAACCGAAAAATCAAACTATAACCTATATGCTATATGCCATAATATAACTAACCTTATCTTCTGGTGGACACCTGAACAAATTAGCAAAAGTTTGTTGCATATTCTTCGCAAATCGCGGTGCAAACACATCTTTGTCTTGTCCAAATTGATGCCGAGACTGTCTCACTATCGAATCTATCACATACAAACCAGGAACTTTATATTCTGGCTTACACTTCTGAATGAACTTCTCTACACTGTGAACTACATGTTTATAAAACTTTATAGCTTTTATAGCACCTCTTGTAATAGCGCTCATCTTGGCCTTCGAGATAGGAGGTTTGTTATCGTACAACCCGGATAGCTGAAAATAAAAGATTCATCTAAATGATGCCACGGAAAATATAATGCACTATCGAATTAACCAATAATAATACCTCCGCGTTGAACGACTTCACTTCTGCCATATCCATTATTGTATTTGACCTTTCAAAATGAATAACTTTATAGAGTAAAACTATTTAAACTACCATGTAATTGTTGGAGTCAAGAAACTCATTTTCGTTAGCAGTCAACATGCTCAGTATTGCAAAATGGCGAGCATATACCGGGGTTGCCAATGTATTACTAGAATATACAAGCTAAGGTAATGTATTTGAAATTGAAATCCTTGTAATTTTATTTCCTATTTGCTTGCAAATATGATATTTTGGAAAAGCATATTTATTGAATGTATAAATAATTAATTTAGGAATTGTATGTAAGTGAAGTTTGTTGTTAGACCGGCTTTGACGGTCACAGTCGTGGTCAAGTGACAAGAAGTTATAATTTAATTTTTTTAATCATATATAAGAGCCGTGATAGCTCAGTGTCCGGGCGCTCGCCTTTAATCTTATCCTTTAAACGAGCAATTCTTGTATATATATATATATATATATATATATAATTGGAATCTCGGAAACGGCTCCAGCGATTTTCATGAAATTTAGTATGTGCGTTGATTCGCTGGCGAAAAATCGATCTGACTAGGTTTCTTTTTAAGAAAATGTCGTTTTATCCCAGTTTTTAGGGAATGAAAAATATTATTCGAATACGACGGTAAATTTCACCGAAAAAAAAAATGTTATAATAGCTCGGTCGGTAATCGGGCGGCCGCTAACAAACAGTCACGAAACAGAAGGCCGTGGTTCGTATCACGATCATTTACACACTTATTTTTTCCGACATACAACGTGGGACAATCTCCTAGAGGACATCGAGCCATCGCACACCGCCTACTGGCGGTTGGCGATGGCCACAATCGCGCCGGGGTTCGCGGAAGATTGCGTTCTCGTGTTCCCGTGTCCCCGGCAAAGCGATAGCGCAGGTGCAACGTGGGTTTTTTAGTGGGTACATGTAACTCCCACATACCCCTGCTGCCTACCCACAAGGCAGCGGGGGATCCATAAAGGACTTTTCCCACGTAAAAAAAAAAAAAATATCCCTTTATGGCCAACCGCTCCCCTGGGAGAAAAAGGTCAAATACTTAGGAGTCACTTTCGACTCGCGTATGTCATTTACTACGCACATTAATAACGTTCGTAATAGAGCCGCGTTCGTCTCCGGCCGACTACACAATTTAACTAACGCTAAAAGTAAAATGCCCTTAAGGCACAAATTATTATTATATAAGACCTGCGTACGACCTATTATATCCTACGCATGCATGATCTTCGCCCACACGCACCCTACTCGCTTGTACAAGCTGCAAATAGTACAAAATAAGTTCATCCGCCGTGCAACTGGTGCACAGTGGTATCAACGGAACGTCGATCTGCACAGCGATTGCAGACTCCCGACGATTCACGAATATTTTAAAAACCTGACCAAACGGTTCTTCGATAGAGTCGAACATCATCCCAACCCTCTGGTGGTAAGCGCAGCAAATTACCAACCCGACACAAATGCGAACGTCAACAAGCGTCGCCCGCGAAACGTCCTCATCAAACCGGTCGAGGAAGGGGACTTAGATACGCCGGACCCACCGCCGGGGGTCCCGCCGGACAACACTACACCCACAGTTAGTGCAACAACAAACACACTTGTTCGCCCTCGCCTCCGAGCACAGCGAGACCAACACAACGCGTACACAAGGTACACCCGCGTTCCAGGGCGGTTCTCACCGCCCCCAGCCACCGATTAGCTAAAAACACAGTCGACGGCCATCGGGGTCTCGGTCCGCACCGCAACTTCGATGGCCCTTAGGTGACATGTCGTAGTTAAACGCACGCATGAGCACATGCGCGGCCCTACCCACAGCGGAGGGCCCAAACCCGTGAGTTCTGGCTAGCCCACCGGTTCTGCGTCAGATGAAGCTTTAATAGTCTCGGGACTGAAAGCAAAAACATCAGTTAATACAAGATACAAGATACTTATTTTTTTACTTTTTTTTCGTTTCCAGATCATTGTTTTCTTTATCTTTTATTTTTTGTCGATTTGTTATTTTGTTATTTTTTTTTTTCCCTTTTTTTTAAAGTTCTTTCTTTTGTGAAAAACACCAGTTCATATTTTCTTATTATTACGTCGGTAAGATCGAAACATATTATGCATATTTCATTACTTAGTAATTTGTATCTAAATGTAATTTCCAAAATACACGATTTACCAAAAAAAAAACAAACCGAGCAGAGCTCGGTCCTCCAAGTACTTCAATATACTCGAGCAACCTAAGTTCGATCCCCAGTGCCGGCAGCAATGAAGTTTTTAACTTTAAGTGCTGACTTATCACGTTTTTCGCGGTGAAAGAAAACACCGTGAAGAAACTTGCATATTTTCGAAATAATAACAAAAAATATATATATTTCGAAGATATGTGAAGTCAGCCAATCCGCAGTGGGGCCGCGTGGTGGACTATGTACTGATACCCTCTGTATAGAGGAGGCCTTTGCCCAGCAGTGGGATGTTTATAGGCTGTTACTGTAAGTTACTTTATAATCATAGATACAAATAAAAAGTAGGTATTTTATTGATGTATGTAAGTAAGTAAGCCTTCTGTTCTGACCTCCTCATCAGTCTGACTTTATCCATTCCTCTTTCTTTGTTCAATCTATCCTTCTTTGGAATGAGCTTCCTCCCAAAATCAGAATGGCTAAGAATCGCCTTGCGTTTAAGAGAATGGCACGGAAGTACATTTTGGGAAAGCTGCCAGCAGTTTCATGACATCATCAGATAAAATAAAAATATGTATGCGTATTTGTGTATATATTTATAAATATGTATATATTTATAGTACAGTATTTATATATATGTAAACTTTTATTTAATTGTATTGTATTATGTATATATTTTTGTGTAATTAGTATAATATTTATATTTTAAATGTTTGTGCACCTACCTCAAAATCTCGGTACCACCCTAAAGTTGACTGGTAGAAAATGCTGTCAGCATTAAGTCCGCCTATGTACAGAGTTATGTGCATGAAGTCTTAAAATAAATAAATACTTACTGTATTTACCTACATTTAAAATTTTCACGGTGGTAGCAGCCTCGGCTGTTGCACGAATGGGCAGGCCCGTCCGGGTGGGTACCACGACCTTACAAAAGCACCCGGGTGTAGCAGATGTTCATGGGCGGCGGTATTCACTTACCATTAGGTGAAGCGTCTGCTCGTTTGGCAACTTTTCGCATAAAAAAAAAGTTTGGCGGATAACGTGATCCACTTGGGGGACTAGGCTTAGCGCACGGTCTATCGTACACCCGAGATAAGTCACGGTGAACCGCCATTCGATGCTCTACCCTCGAAGAACTAATCATGGCGTCGACACAGTTACACGCGCAGTCGAGTATGTGGTCGTCGTCTCGACGTTTAAGACGATCCGCCATTTATCCAGCCACTCAGGAAGCAGGTTCAACAGCCTCTGCATTCTACTTACTCTGAATTGCTACTTCGAACCGACGAGATGACGAAAAATACGCACTATCGTTGGAATTTAACGCTAGGAAAACTCCTCTCTCACCCTCCCCGACCTTCCAGGGTGGGGATGTCATTGGTATACACTGCGGATATTGACATAAATGTCACTTCTCCAAGTTCTCAAGTTTTTCACCAGATTATGATGCGCGACGATAGGATAATCAGTGGTGTTTACTGGGTTCAGTTTAAACTAACCTTCTAAGTGTACGGCTAAGATGTCCGCGCGTTCCTGAGCACTATGACAATGCAGACCCACATCGTTACTGAGTGGATATACGGACTGTTTAGCACACGATAGCTGTCGGTTCAGGAGGTGGAGCGACGGAGGATGTTCACCTGCGGCATCAATACGCCGCTCCCACAGCTCACCTCGGCGGTTTTTCACCTGCTCCGACAGCTTTTTGAATAGGTGATTTAGCTCTCGCTTGGACAACGAGTGCGTGACCATAATTTACGTAGCGGTCGCTTGCGCTTTAATTGAATGCGCAAGTGCATGGGAAGTATATCGTTGCGGGTTAGTTTCAGAACTGGTTTCAAGGCCACCTCCTTAGCCTCCGTTATGCGTTGGCTAAGTTTAACAGCAGTGTTTTCAGCGTCCCCGGTGTGATAACGTGTTCTGGCAGCGAAAAATCTTTTAGCATGGATTGAAACTTACCCCAATTGTTCCGTATTCTAAGTTGTCTACTCACTACATTAGCGGCCCCCGTATGGAGCGAGATTATTACGGGTAAATGTTGCGAGTCTACGTCGTAGAGCACCTCAAACTTTAACGGACGACCCCAGCCATGTAGTAGTACTATGTCTATAACATAGGCACGAACGAACGCGTGGGGTAGTGTGTTTGTTCTGAAGGACCCAACACATCATATCTCCACGACTCCGAATCCGCGTATATTGCTCGCTCCGTCGGACTGATTAGCCGCGAACCCTAAGCCAAGTGTTTGGCAATGAGGTCACCCGCAATCAGTGCAGGGCAGTTTCCATTAAATAGGTTATGTATATCCGTAGGGCAGAGATGTGACTTGGGAGTGGCCATCGGGTTACGCTCACATGGGACTTCCACGACTTGTTTTCTTAACTACTAACGTATACGCCAGGTTCCTATATTAACAAAAGGAGGCGTTTTTTGTACGGTAGTGAGATACTAGCGTTCCTTTAATCTACAAGTTGTTATGAAAGTTACGAAGCTATGTAACTAACGGCCGTTCGTTGATTATAGGAACCGGGCATTAATCACTTTAGCGTAAATGTAAACAAACATTGAGGTGCATCCCATTTTCTCGTCCCAACTCATGTGTGACATTGAGGATGAGGTAGAGTTTATAAAAATTTTAAATTTATTATAGCTAAGATATATGAAACAAAGTAATCATTACACAAACTGGCAAAATAATCCGTAGTGCATAAAATAGACCATAGATTAGATCATAGATAATACATTACAGTTTTTTGATACTGGACTAAATGACATTTTGTTGTCACTTGCCAGTTTGCTTTGCCACTGCCAGTCCGCATTTGTCAGTTTGTCATTCTCACTCATTTATTTATATTATATGATTCTATATTTTCTATCATTGATTTTGATTCATTTGATTACACACGATAAATTAATTGCTATTATTTAGCTATATTTTTTCATCATCTTAATCATGAGTGATGAATACGCTGCTGTAAAGAGAGGCAAATTGATTTTCAAGGGTGATAAACCGAAGTAAGTGCTGATGCTATATAAAACTTATGCTGAAACCACTTACATTAGTTTAAAGTTTTGTAATTAAAATGGTAGCATTTGGTTATGTAGCCTAACGACCGGTTTCTGAAACACTGATCATCGTAAAAGTCAACTAATCAGCAAAAGTTATTTGACAACTTTTCATATGTTATTTGAGTTTTCTATATTCTGATCATTAATAGATCATTCTGATCAATTCAGGGAGTTTTACAATCCTTTTGGCAACTCAAATAACATTTGAAAAGCAATTTGACAGTCGATTATTTTACTTCTACAATGATCAGTGTTTCAGAAACTGGGCGTTAATCTTCATATTTTATACATAACGACAGTAAACCACGTTAAGGCGATTTTAATAGCATTGATTTTTTTTCCAGGGCAAAGAAACGCAAACACAAAAAGAAAGATAAAAATAAAGAATCAAAAGTAGATGAGGATTGTGTAAATCATGGGGGATGGTGGCGTGTAAACAAGATTGAAGATGTCAGTGGATCCATATGCATTGAGTTTGGCAAAAATACTTATGTATCAGCACTAGACAATGGTTTGAAAAAATTTTGTGACTTACGTAGGCCTAATCATAATTGTATATTGAGCCTACTCTTTGTGTCAACTTCATTAAATTAGGGCTGCTTTAGTATACTGGTAACAACTAAATTTTTTTCTAAATATTTAGGAGGTTATCAGGAGCATGTACAATTTTTGTTTTATAATAGAAATAGTCTTTTGCAAATACCAACCTATTGCGGCATCTTCTTTCTGGTTGTTTTCATCATGTCTGATGATCGTAGTTGGCGGTCGTCGTTCCAGCACGAATGAGATCTCTCCATCAATTCCGGTCAATCGCGGTTCTAACCATATCGCAGAATTTCGGAGACGGTTCTGTGTCCTTGAGCTGGTCAGTCCATCGTGCTGGAGATTGGCCACGTGATCTTTTGCCTTCAGTGTTTCCAACAACAATCAACTTTTCCAAGCTTTCGTCTCTTCTCATTATGTGGCCAAAGTAACTAAGGAACCGTTGCTCGCAGATTGTGGACAGTCACGTCTTGATGTTGAGCTCCGACAGTATGGACTGATTGGTGCGTCTGGCTGTCCATGGTATTCAAAATCAAAATCAAAAATATATTTATTCAAATAGACGCTTCCGCGCTCTTATGAATCGTCAAATTTTACATCAAAGATTATGTATATAGTTTCGTAAGGTACCACCGGTTCGGAAAGCAGTATCTGTTGAGAAGAGACCGGCAAGAAACTCAACAGTTGCTCTTTTTCAAAAATATCAGGGTACAATATAATATACAGGTATAATAGTCTTATTCTAGCCTACGTGAGTATCAACAGTATTAACTCCACACATTGGCGTCATCGAGATATTCCGAAATGGTATAATATGCTTTAATCATTAGTTGATTTTTAATTTTACATTTAAATTGGTCAAGCGGCAGACTTAATATCGACTGTGGGATTTTATTATACATGCGCACACTTTGCCCCGTGAATGACCTATTTACTTTTTGTAGACGAAACAATGGTGTAGTAAGTTGGTCCTTATTTCTAGTGTTTATTTTGTCTGTCACTATTCTTTAGGTAATAATAAAGGTTATGAGTATATACAAATATTACAATAAATGTTTTGAGAAGCAAGAGTATATTAACCTCTTTGAAAAGATCCTCCAACACCACATCTCAAAGGCATCAATCCGTTGTCTCTCTCTACTCTTGACAGTCCACGTTTCGGCTCCATATACAGCGTGTCGTTACCATCGCGACAATAAATCAACAGACGTCTAACGCTACGTGCCAATAATCATAAAAAAATATTAACGTTAAACAATATCCATAATTAAAAAAAAATTTTTTCAAACAAACTAAGTAAAAAAGAAACAAAATTTGTAACACCTATACAACTCGCGCCACAGCATCTTATTACAAGCCTCTCCTTCTAACAGTATGTTTTGTCTCTTTTAAATTCATTCAACCCATTCATATGCTTTGTGACCTTTACAAATGAACTTTACGTTACGCTTTTATAGGTGAGGGTGTTCTAAAATTCTTTGTTTTGGAAAATTTAATAACTCTGTAAATATAGATGTTTAAAGAATTTAAATGTTTAATACAACTTTAAAAATTTATCCCCTATATGTGTGTTCATTTATTGTCGCGATGGTAACGACACGCTGTATAAAAAATATTGCTGCATATCGCCAGATAAATTGAATTATAAATTTGAATATAAAAAAAGTACCCATTATCCTTTATTTCCAGGATTGTTTACACTCGGAGCACCACATGATGAGGGTGATGGGCCTTCACCTGAAGAAATATTCACTGCATTCCCAGCTGGTGACAGCAAATTTGCAGTGAAATCTGGTTATGGCAAATATTTAGGAGTTTCCAAAGATGGGGTGGTAATTGGTAGATCTGATGCCGTGGGACCAATGGAGCAATGGGAGCCAGTTTTTCAAGATGGTTATTACCTACATAAATTCAACTCTTTGCTCAATTCGATAAATTTATTTGTTTGATTTCATCTAAGTTTTTATATACCTAATGATTTTGTATTACACTTGACAGTATTATTGTATAATTATGTGCTTAGAAAAATGAATTACTTTTTTTATATTTTCCATCAATCTTCTTATTCTTCTGACCATAACATTATACTACTTGGTACTTATAGTAGACTTAGAAAATGCCATTATCAATGCCCTATTTGGTACCTTTTTTCATTAACATTAAGCTGCCATAAATAAATTGTTTAATACAATATTTATTAAGGACGCACAGCAATACTCAGTTCCCTCAACAAGTTCATATCAGTCAACCCTGATGACGATTCAGTAGTAGTGAATTCACTCACTGCTGGTGAACAGGAGTTCTGCAACCTCCGTAGCAACAAGACCAAGGAAAATAATAAGGCAGTGATGCCTGACGAGGAGCAAGCTGATCTGGCCGAAGTGGAAGTCAATTATGTGTGAGTATTATTCATGAAATTATTAATTGCTTTGGCAAATTTATAGCAGTACTTAAAAAGGAAATATTATACAAACGAAACTTGCGCGGACGGAGGAGTATGAAATTTCCCACACTTACAGTTTATATTGTATTGTATTTGAGAATAGATTAATACTGTTCAAACTTATAATTTAAATTAATTATGCTTGAATTTCGACTGCTCGGCGCTCATGAGTGAACATAAATCCACCACTCTCTACTAATGCACTTGTAATGGCATGTAATAGTTCTAAAACAAATTGGAAAATTTATAAGTCAAAATCAAATTTTAAAATCATTGACTGTTGTTTCTCAGTATATAGGTGCTTGAAAATTTTATGTATTGTCCATTAAAATAAGACATGGTAATGTGCATAATGTAATGAACATGAAATAAACAAATTAATTGACTGCATAGAATAAGTAATTCTTTTAAGGTATTCAACATATACATTTTTATAACAAAGAAAATGTTCACAATGTATCAATTGTTGAATTCAAATAATTGTAAAGGAAAGTTTGTGTGTTTGATATTGTGTGGCTATTATTAGTGATTATATTTTAAATGATAACACAGCCTGGAAATGAATTGATGTGGTGCAGGAAGGAAAGAAAGTGAAATGATGATGGTGATTGTTGACTATTACATTATTAACAGGCATCAGAAGAATATATCTCTTATGTAAATGTCTTGTATAATTATTATGTTTACATTTTAATTACACACAGAAAGAAATTCCAAAAATTTCAAGACAAGAAACTGCGACTAAATGATGGTGGCGTAGTGGAATTAAAAAGAGCCAAGATTGATGGAAACCTGCACGAGACCCTACTGGATAGGAGGAGCAAAATGAAAGCCGACAGATATTGTAAATAAAGATAAATGACTTACTGTTTTTTTATATTGTTGCCATTCTCATGTAATTTTATGATACTTACTTACATTTTATGATACTGCCTTGATTATGATTTGTACGAATATGGTTGGATAATAACGTCTAGTGACCTAGAAGATCAAATGTAGTCCTCCTTTCAAATTAGATAGCCTTCTCAAAACCTCCAACCGTAACGAAGTTGACGTTCAATAACAGTCAGTGCATACTAGTACATCGATTAGAGCATACTTGGTTACCAAGTTCCCGACTCCTAATATTGGCCGTATAATCTTGATTAATATTGGCATCGCATTAACAAATTATGTGAATCAGTATTTCCCCGTCATCACAGTTACTACAGAATGGGTTCTTTTTTTTCTTGGATAGTCTACAACAGTTTCAAGTACCTCGGCAGCAAATTTTGGTTAGCAAAGCTCTGAATCACCTGTTTTGAATGAGTCAGGCTAGCTGATTCACTCCAGAGCAGTGATTTTGGCTATTATATAAAGGTATGCTATTATATAAAATAATGCTCTTCAAAAGAGCTAGAAAGCCCAGGAGGAATCGGCGCATGATTACGGGAGGGAAACTATTCCACCTCATTTTTATCCGATCCTCTTTACATTGCCCTACCGATGATATGTATGTATGTTGCCACGGGGCAACCCCAGTGCCATTTTGTTTAAACCGAAATTGTTTAAACAATTGCAAAGAATTGTTATTTTTCAACTGGACAGTTTTTTTATATTCTTTATTGAAATACAAATAAAAAAGATCCATGACTTCGCGATAAGGTTAATATTTTATCGCCGTATCGCCGTCTCTTTATAGGTAAGCGATTCATACTTGTGAGCGCCAAAATTATCAATTGCAATGAAATAGATATTTTTAAGTGCCGACTTTTATAAGTTTTCATCGGTAACTTATCACGTGCTCATCGGTGACTTATGAATGGTGTTAGAAAATGTGTTTCCGTGGATCAAAATAAATATGCAGCTCTGCTTTCATGATTGGTTTATTCTGTTTAACTTACATCATTTAACACTTTATACTAGGTTTCACATGATACTACTTAATTACAATAATCAACTTAATCATCTTCAAATCACAACTACACCATCTTGACCAATTACACAGAGTAGTTTTTTGTCTATGCAGTCACAGAGCAACTAAAACAATAGCAATGTTACAAGGTACAAAATCATATTCTCAACACACCTTGATTTTGTGCCTCTAAATTAAACTTTAACAACAAAACAATAAACAACCTTAACCAACCTTGCAATAAACATAAACAACCTAAAACTTAACCTTTGACAATATTTTACTTTAAACACAATCACTCATAAACACCTAGCAAATATCTAAACTTTTTAAATTTAATTTTACCTAGAGACTTTGTTAAAATGTCTGCTATTTGATCATCAGTTGAAATCTTTTGTACATTTATTAAACCCTTCTTTTCAAAATCATATACAAAATGATAGCTTATATCAATATGCTTAGAATTTTTACAAAATTTACCACTTTTTGCCAATGAAATAGCACCAGTATTATCCTCATAAATGTTAACAGGCTTATCAACAATAATACCTATGTCTTTTAAGACTCCTTTAATAGGCAGTACCTCCTCAACACAATCAGCAAGAGCATAGTATTCTGCATGTGTAGAAGCTCTAGTAACAATTTTCTGTTTTTGGGACTTCCATAACACAACATTCCCAAATATTCTTATTAAAAATCCAGTAGTTGACTTTCTATCTGAAACATCAGCTGCCCAATCAGCATCTACATAAATATCCATAACATCATTATAACTAGAATTATAGTGCAGCTTTAAAGACCGAGTATAATACAAATATTTTAACACACGCAAAGCATACTTATAGTGAGTCTCATTATAAGCTCTCTGAAAGCGACTTAAATAATTGGTTGCAAAAGATATACCTGGTCGAGTACCATTTGCAATATACAACAAAGCTCCTATTAAATTTCTATATTTTAAGTTTTCATTACTTATTTCAGCATATTCTAATTTAAGATTAATTTCCATTGGTGTCTCATATTTTTTGCAATCTGTTACTTTATATTTTTCAGCTAAACTCTTAATATAATTCTCCTGATTTAAATACAACTTATTTTCTTCAGGATTATATTCAATATCTATTCCCAAGTAATGCTTCAATCTTCCTAAGTCTTTCATATGGAAACGTCTATTTAACATTTGTTTTACATTTTCAATATCAGAAATATTTTGACCCAGTATTAATATATCATCTACATATAACATTATGTATGTACTATTTTCACTCCCAATATATAAACAATAGTCATAATCAGATCTTTTAAAGTTCATACTCATCATAAATTCATGGAAACATTCATACCAATCACGAGGACTCTCTCTTAATCCATATAGAGATTTACGCAATAAACAAACTTTATTTGGTTCAACTTCATAACCATCAGGTGGATATATATAAACTTCAGATTTAATCTTACCATGTAAAAATGCAGTCTCTACGTCCATCTGTTCAATTTGCCATCCTTTAATACATGCTGCAGATAATAAAACTTTTACAGTTGTCATTCTGGCCACCGGTGAATAAATTTCTTCATTTTGATCATAAATTTGTTGAAAACCTTTAGCAACTACTCTTGCTTTATAATTCCCATTTGACTTGATTCTATAAATCCACTTTACTTCTATAATGTTTTTATCCTCAGGTTCATCAACAATATCCCATGTTTTATTTTCAATCAAACTATTAATCTCATCATTCATTGCCTTTTTCCATTTTTTTGATTCTAAGCTATTCATAGCTTCTTGATAGCTCTCCGGCACAAATGCATTGGAAAAATTTACATATACAACATAATCATCATATTTGGTTGGCATCCTTCAATTACTTTGAGGATATCTTCTATCACTCACCTCCTTAACTTTTTCATTCTCACTACTTTCCTTTTCTTGATTAATTTGTCGTTGTTTTCTATTTTGTTCATTTAAGACCTCAATTTACTCTTCTTCATCTTCATTAATCATCTTTATACATTTTTTATCCTTTTCTAAAAATGTTACATGCCTACTTATTATAATTTTATTTTCCACTAGTATCTTATATCCTGTATCAGTAAAACCTACAAGAATACCTTTTACAGCCTTTGGATTCAACTTTGAACTTCTTCGTTCTTCAGGAATTCTAACATATGCAACGCTACCATAAATTTTTAAATTTGACACATTAGGTTTCCTTCCAAAAAATATTTCATATGGAGTTTTCTTACTTATTGTATTAGTTAAAAGTCTATTTCCTAAATAAGCAGATGTAAGTATGCACTCAGGCCAATATTTCTTATCTATTTTTGCCTCAGCAAGTAAACACCTAGCACGATTTAATATTGTTCTATTATACCTCTCAACAACACCATTTAATTCATGTGTATATGGAGGGGCTGGTTTTAAATAAATTCCTTCATCTTTAGCTAGTCTGTAAAAATCATTATTAATATATTCACGTCCATTATCACATCTTATTTCCTTTATTCGCTTTCCAGTTTGATTCTGTACTAATTTTATATACTTTAAAAAACAATCATAAACTTCACTTTTGTTTTTAATACAATATACTATTGCTATTCTACTGAAATCATCAATAAAAGTGACAAAATATCTCACACTGGACCATGGACATCCGAATGTATGATTTCCAACAAATCTTTTGCTCGATATCTGTTATTTTCAAATGGTAAATTACACATCTTATTTTCCAAACATATTTCACATGTTATATAATCATTTTCAATATTAGTAGGAAAACCATCTAACAACTGAAGCTTACTTAATTCTTTTAAACTATTAAAGTTGGTATGACCGAGAATTCTATGCCACAACTCTTTATTTGTCATATTACTAGTACTTGTGTATGATTCAGAAACATATTTTTTTAAATTTACTTTTCCTGACAATTCAAACAATTTATTTTTCTTTAATGCTACAGCAATTAACTTATTTCTATTATCATAAATTTCAGCACTACCACTGTTAAAAACTATTATTAAACATATTATTATGAGAAGTGATGCATGATACACTAAGCAAGTTTTGTTTCATACTTGGTACATAATAAACATTATTAATCATAGTTCTATGCCATTTACCATTAACATTAAATAACATACAGATATTTCCTATTTTACTTGCTTTTAAAGAAAAAACCATCACCTACCTTAATGTCTACAGAATGCTCTAAATTTTTACTTTGACAATAATATTGTTCATCATTTATAATGTGGTCTGAGCAGCCACTATCTAATAACCATGACACTATTGGACTGTTAGCTTGACATTCACTTATTGAATTTACCTCAGATGACATTACCCTTACATTAAAATTACTTTGACTTGTATTATTCGCTGATGAAGTGCCTGCTATTCTTCTAAAATTGTTCCTTCGAAATCTTCCTCTTCCATATCCTCTACGGTAGTTATTGTAATTATTTGTATTATTATTACTGAAATTATATTTTAAAGTTGGACAAAATTTTTGAATGTGGCCTGGCTGGTGACATTTATGGCAAACAATACCTCTTCTATCTTGCCTAAATTTATTATATTTTACTGTACCATTCTGTTTAGTTTGAGAACTGAACGACTGTTGACTATAATTTGTAGATTCCTTCTTTTTATATTCCAACATTAGCTTTGACTTTACATATTCCACTGATTGATCCTTCTGCGGCAAAGCATCCACAATATCCACTATATGTGAGAAAACATTCTGGTAAACAAAGTAACAAGTAATTCAGTTTATCTTCTTGTTTAACTTCCTCTCCTGCATATTTTAATTCATTTATATATTTTTCGAAAGTATTAAAAAAATCAACGGGATTATCATTTTCTTTCATTTTCAATTCTAACAGCTTACGTTTACATAATAATCTATTTGCACTGCTCATAACAACAAAAACAATAAACAACCTTAACCAACCTTGCAATAAACATAAACAACCTAAAACTTAACCTTTGACAATATTTTACTTTAAACACAATCACTCATAAACACCTAGCAAATATCTAAACTTTTTAAATTTAATTTTACCTAGAGACTTTGTTAAAATGTCTGCTATTTGATCATCAGTTGAAATCTTTTGTACATTTATTAAACCCTTCTTTTCAAAATCATATACAAAATGATAGCTTATATCAATATGCTTAGAATTTTTACAAAATTTACCACTTTTTGCCAATGAAATAGCACCAGTATTATCCTCATAAATGTTAACAGGCTTATCAACAATAATACCTATGTCTTTTAAGACTCCTTTAATAGGCAGTACCTCCTCAACACAATCAGCAAGAGCATAGTATTCTGCATGTGTAGAAGCTCTAGTAACAATTTTCTGTTTTTTGGGACTTCCATAACACAACATTCCCAAATATTCTTATTAAAAATCCAGTAGTTGACTTTCTATCTGAAACATCAGCTGCCCAATCAGCATCTACATAAATATCCATAACATCATTATAACTAGAATTATAGTGCAGCTTTAAAGACCGAGTATAATACAAATATTTTAACACACGCAAAGCATACTTATAGTGAGTCTCATTATAAGCTCTCTGAAAGCGACTTAAATAATTGGTTGCAAAAGATATACCTGGTCGAGTACCATTTGCAATATACAACAAAGCTCCTATTAAATTTCTATATTTTAAGTTTTCATTACTTATTTCAGCATATTCTAATTTAAGATTAATTTCCATTGGTGTCTCATATTTTTTGCAATCTGTTACTTTATATTTTTCAGCTAAACTCTTAATATAATTCTCCTGATTTAAATACAACTTATTTTCTTCAGGATTATATTCAATATCTATTCCCAAGTAATGCTTCAATCTTCCTAAGTCTTTCATATGGAAACGTCTATTTAACATTTGTTTTACATTTTCAATATCAGAAATATTTTGACCCAGTATTAATATATCATCTACATATAACATTATGTATGTACTATTTTCACTCCCAATATATAAACAATAGTCATAATCAGATCTTTTAAAGTTCATACTCATCATAAATTCATGGAAACATTCATACCAATCACGAGGACTCTCTCTTAATCCATATAGAGATTTACGCAATAAACAAACTTTATTTGGTTCAACTTCATAACCATCAGGTGGATATATATAAACTTCAGATTTAATCTTACCATGTAAAAATGCAGTCTCTACGTCCATCTGTTCAATTTGCCATCCTTTAATACATGCTGCAGATAATAAAACTTTTACAGTTGTCATTCTGGCCACCGGTGAATAAATTTCTTCATTTTGATCATAAATTTGTTGAAAACCTTTAGCAACTACTCTTGCTTTATAATTCCCATTTGACTTGATTCTATAAATCCACTTTACTTCTATAATGTTTTTATCCTCAGGTTCATCAACAATATCCCATGTTTTATTTTCAATCAAACTATTAATCTCATCATTCATTGCCTTTTTCCATTTTTTTGATTCTAAGCTATTCATAGCTTCTTGATAGCTCTCCGGCACAAATGCATTGGAAAAATTTACATATACAACATAATCATCATATTTGGTTGGCATCCTTCAATTACTTTGAGGATATCTTCTATCACTCACCTCCTTAACTTTTTCATTCTCACTACTTTCCTTTTCTTGATTAATTTGTCGTTGTTTTCTATTTTGTTCATTTAAGACCTCAATTTACTCTTCTTCATCTTCATTAATCATCTTTATACATTTTTTATCCTTTTCTAAAAATGTTACATGCCTACTTATTATAATTTTATTTTCCACTAGTATCTTATATCCTGTATCAGTAAAACCTACAAGAATACCTTTTACAGCCTTTGGATTCAACTTTGAACTTCTTCGTTCTTCAGGAATTCTAACATATGCAACGCTACCATAAATTTTTAAATTTGACACATTAGGTTTCCTTCCAAAAAATATTTCATATGGAGTTTTCTTACTTATTGTATTAGTTAAAAGTCTATTTCCTAAATAAGCAGATGTAAGTATGCACTCAGGCCAATATTTCTTATCTATTTTTGCCTCAGCAAGTAAACACCTAGCACGATTTAATATTGTTCTATTATACCTCTCAACAACACCATTTAATTCATGTGTATATGGAGGGGCTGGTTTTAAATAAATTCCTTCATCTTTAGCTAGTCTGTAAAAATCATTATTAATATATTCACGTCCATTATCACATCTTATTTCCTTTATTCGCTTTCCAGTTTGATTCTGTACTAATTTTATATACTTTAAAAAACAATCATAAACTTCACTTTTGTTTTTAATACAATATACTATTGCTATTCTACTGAAATCATCAATAAAAGTGACAAAATATCTCACACTGGACCATGGACATCCGAATGTATGATTTCCAACAAATCTTTTGCTCGATATCTGTTATTTTCAAATGGTAAATTACACATCTTATTTTCCAAACATATTTCACATGTTATATAATCATTTTCAATATTAGTAGGAAAACCATCTAACAACTGAAGCTTACTTAATTCTTTTAAACTATTAAAGTTGGTATGACCGAGAATTCTATGCCACAACTCTTTATTTGTCATATTACTAGTACTTGTGTATGATTCAGAAACATATTTTTTTAAATTTACTTTTCCTGACAATTCAAACAATTTATTTTTCTTTAATGCTACAGCAATTAACTTATTTCTATTATCATAAATTTCAGCACTACCACTGTTAAAAACTATTATTAAACATATTATTATGAGAAGTGATGCATGATACACTAAGCAAGTTTTGTTTCATACTTGGTACATAATAAACATTATTAATCATAGTTCTATGCCATTTACCATTAACATTAAATAACATACAGATATTTCCTATTTTACTCGCTTTTAAAGAAAAACCATCACCTACCTTAATGTCTACAGAATGCTCTAAATTTTTACTTTGACAATAATATTGTTCATCATTTATAATGTGGTCTGAGCAGCCACTATCTAATAACCATGACACTATTGGACTGTTAGCTTGACATTCACTTATTGAATTTACCTCAGATGACATTACCCTTACATTAAAATTACTTTGACTTGTATTATTCGCTGATGAAGTGCCTGCTATTCTTCTAAAATTGTTCCTTCGAAATCTTCCTCTTCCATATCCTCTACGGTAGTTATTGTAATTATTTGTATTATTATTACTGAAATTATATTTTAAAGTTGGACAAAATTTTTGAATGTGGCCTGGCTGGTGACATTTATGGCAAACAATACCTCTTCTATCTTGCCTAAATTTATTATATTTTACTGTACCATTCTGTTTAGTTTGAGAACTGAACGACTGTTGACTATAATTTGTAGATTCCTTCTTTTTATATTCCAACATTAGCTTTGACTTTACATATTCCACTGATTGATCCTTCTGCGGCAAAGCATCCACAATATCCACTATATGTGAGAAACATTCTGGTAAACAAAGTAACAAGTAATTCAGTTTATCTTCTTGTTTAACTTCCTCTCCTGCATATTTTAATTCATTTATATATTTTTCGAAAGTATTAAAAAAATCAACGGGATTATCATTTTCTTTCATTTTCAATTCTAACAGCTTACGTTTACATAATAATCTATTTGCACTGCTCATTGCCAAATACGTTTCATCAAACTTTTTAATCATATTTTTCGCAGATTCTTCCGAAATTATTAATTCAAGTTGCGAGTTACTTACACTGTTCACGATGTAATTTTTTGCTTTTATTTCCATTTTTAGACAATCAATTTGACTAATATTTTCAGGTTTGCTGTCATACAATATAACCTCGTAACAATTTTTCATTTCCAAAAACAATTTCATTCGAAATTTCCATTTGTCGTAGACGGATCCATCAAAAACTTGCAAAATAAATTCATCCTTTTTATCTGCCATTCTTCAAATCAGTTTTCACAATAATTATATCTCGTTTTCAACATCCAAAATAAGAGTAACCACGCCTCGATACCATGTTAGAAAATGTGTTTCCGTGGATCAAAATAAATATGCAGCTCTGCTTTCATGATTGGTTTATTCTGTTTAACTTACATCATTTAACACTTTATACTAGGTTTCACATGATACTACTTAATTACAATAATCAACTTAATCATCTTCAAATCACAACTACACCATCTTGACCAATTACACAGAGTAGTTTTTTGTCTATGCAGTCACAGAGCAACTAAAACAATAGCAATGTTACAAGGTACAAAATCATATTCTCAACAATCACGTGCCCATCCGTGACTTATCACGTTTCCGAGATAAGTCATGACATATATAGCCAAGCCGTGCAGAGTTGTGTTGCCCTAATACCCTGTGTACGGCCTACGGATGCCTGTGCACAGCATTGAGACACGTTTTTTTTACTTTTATATCGTAATATGTAGTTATCGATCTGTGTGGGAAGTTCGATTGACTAGAGAAGCAACACAAGACCTTTGGTTTTGTGTTTAAGCATGCAAGTTTAAAAAGCTCATCACACAATTTGTTTGCCATTTCTCTGGTGTGTCATCGCTCAAAGGCATTCGCCGAATCCGCGAGAAACACCCAAGTGAGGCTTGCCCTCTTTCTGATTTCGCACTCACAAACTGCAAACTTTAGATACGATTTGATTTGTTTGAAATCAGTAATTCAGTTGAAAGCATGAAATAATTGAAACAAAACATTGGATGTTCATAAGATTTATTATTCCTCCGCATAACGTCGATACATTGGCCTAAACGTAGATAGTAATTTTGTATACACCGTTTATTTAAAAAAAAAAACTGCGCCTCGTACGGGGGCAGATAATTTAAATATCGCTACCTACGCGCCTTACATAATATTGTATCTACAACCAGCTTTTTATAGGGAAAAGTATTCGCAACTCGTAAGTTCCCATGCTTCGAGACATTTCAGTACGAGGCGGCGTTTGCGACACACCTCAACCTACACGGCTAGTAACTCATACATCGATATAGAAACGATAATTTCCTGTCTAACTTAAGAAAACTATTTACATGTTTCTTTCCTCGATTTACACTAAGGTTTCCATACATATTATAATCTTCTTGATATAGTTGAGTACAGACACTTCAATAAAATTATATTTTCGTTTTGCAAACAGCAGTTTTGAGGGTAACACAGGGAAGCGTATCTTATTTTTGTAACATTTTTTATAACTGGATACGTTACAGATCCGCTTAGAAATTTCACTTTCAAGTTGAATAAATTGTATGTGGAACTAAGTATCCACAAACAAATTCTTAAAATTTGCAAATCATGTCTATATAATTATATATATACACACTATTTTATAAATTAATTTTTATGTGAAATATTTAAATAATAATTTGTGAATAATGGGAGAATGATTTAAATTAGACTTTAAAGCGTTTGTGAAATGTGTACAACATTTGGGAAGTAATTGTTTCTCAAATGAGATGGCGTTCAAATGTCCTTTAAAATAAGGACCAAATCAATTTTTCTCTAACATTCAAAACCGTCCATTTATAGATGACCAACTCGGAAATGATAAATATTCGAATGTGATCTGTGCCAGTAATTGGACATATTAATTACTGTTTTGGTATGACTAGTACTCTCTTCTAGTTAATTAATGTTGGTGGTAAAATTCTTTGAGAACCTTTAAGCGAAAAATATTACAAAAAAATATGAGATTGTAGAAATATTTCTAATAAACAATTGACTATTGTTATTCACATTTTTGTCATAAAGAATTAAACCATTATGATGTAGATATTAACAAAAAAGTTTATTGGTTATTTAATCAAGTTCTTTTTAAGTATCTGCCATTAACATATTAAATTCTATGTTAATTCAGCATGTGACGGTATCTGAGACATTAAGGCAATGCATAGTATGGAAGGCTCGAAGCATTCCTTTTGGCTAAATAGAGTCTTAGTGTTCGTATTTGGATATCACTTTTTATTAATTGTCTAACAATCAATCTCACTTATAAACTCAATGTACCATATAAAACTACATAAATTTACAATGTATCACTATTCATTCTATATGAAAATAGGATTTATGCTGATGATAAGTTAATTACAGAAAAATTTTAAATAAATTTTAGGCGCAATTTCACAATATTACCTCCAACCAAGACGATTTTCAATTGATTGGGAGATTTTCGATTCAATTGACTACAATAATAAGATGAGTGCAAATGATAGTCCATAAATAAATGTAAATAACATACCTTCAAGCTGTTTTATGACTTGTGTTCCTTACAAAGTATCATTGAATCCCATCCATTTGTTGTCATAATTGAAATATGTCCTGGTATTAAAATTAAAATGGAGTAATTTTAGAATACACCACTATTTATTGAAACCGATCGATTAAAGTATGCTGTGGCAACTTGTATTACACAGAACGGGTTCTGTTGAAACATAGTCTCTGCAATAGGTGGTCGATAGGTGCACAAGAAGGTAGAGGAGAGACGGAAGGTGTGGTGGGCGCACTAGCTGCGGCCCGCGGCGCGCTCGGCCCGCAGCCAGTCGACGAACTCGTCGAGCATGACGGGCCAGGCGCCGTCGGCGTCGTAGGCGGCCAGGTGCGCGTCCACGGTGCGGCTGAACTCGAGGATGTTGCACCACTGGTCGCGGTTCACCACGCGGTAGCGGCGCTCGCGCGCCAGGAACGCGGCCAGCGGCGCGCGCAGCGCCCAGCGCGGCAGCAGCACGCCCAGCAGCGCGCGCGCCACGCCGCCCTCCAGCGACCGCTGCTCCTTGTCCTGCGGCAAGCGCCCACCTGCTCATAACCACCCACCCGCTCACCCGCCCACTCACCCACCCACCACCCACCACCCACTACACTCACCCGCGCGAAGTCGTACGAGTACCGGTAGATCGCCTTGAATGTGCACGCGTCGTTCAGCAGCCCCCGCAGGTACTCCAGCTTGTTCTGCAGCTTTTGCACGCTGTCGCACTGCAGCTCCGTTAGACCTGTTTTAATAAGCGAGCTCGTTTCAGTAGCGAGGCGCAGCGCGCCGCCATTCGTTACCTATTAGCGGTGGGCCATAGTATACTATCGATAGTATCATGGGAGGCTTTCGAAAATGTACACGGGTGATCCCTATAACATCTTTTATACAACATGTTTGTATTTTACTTTTATATTATTATCTCTTGTATTAACTGATGTTTTTGCTTTCAGTCCCGAGACTATTAAAGCTTCATCTGACGCAGAACCGGTGGGCTAGCCAGAACCCACGGGTTTGGGCCCTCCGCTGTGGGTAGGGCCACGCATGTGCTCATGCGTGCGTTTAACTATGGTACGTCATCTAAGGGCCATCGAGGTCGTGGTTCGGACCGAAACCCCGATATGCCGTCGACTGTGCAATTAGCTAATCGGTGGCTGCGGGCGGTGAGAACCGCCTTGGAAAGCGGGTGTACCTTGTGTACGCGTTGTGTTGGTCTCGCCGTGCTCGGAGGCGAGGGCGAACTAGTGTGTTTGTTGTTGCACTAACTGTGGGTGTATTGCAAACCGAATGGCAAGAGGAGTCGAAGAAATGACGTCACTGTAAACGAAGCCCAGAGTCAGTCAACCCGCCAAAACGCCACTGAGGCCAGGGAGGAAGGGACACCGATGGCCATACAGTAGTAAATGGCCACCATATCATTCCTGCAGGCGAATATAAATCACTGCGCCAGGGCTCAGGACCTAATGTTCCAGACCATGGCGCAGTGGTTGATACAAGTGGCCGTAGTGTCGGAACCGTATTTCGTCCCGCCTGGTGACAACTGGGCCGGGGACCTTTCTGGCACTGCGGCAGTGGTCTGCAGGACCGCTGCGGGTTTCCCATCTCTCACCAACGTGAGAAGAGGTTCAGGCTTCGTGGCAGCTCAGCTGGGGGAGTTTGTGGTCGTAGCAGTATACTTCTCCCCCAACAAAGCGCTAGCCGAATTTGAGGGCTACCTAGACCGTCTGGGGTCATTGATCAGGCAGTTCAGTCCCTATCCCGTGCTGGTCGCCGGGGACCTCAACGCCAAGTCTTCGGCGTGGGGATCCCCTGTAACAGACGCGCGTGGTGGGGTACTGGAGGAATGGCTCCTGGAGGTCGGGCTGTCTGTCCTCAATAGAGGTTCGGTGGACACGTGCGTGCGATGGCAGGGCAGCTCTATAGTGGACGTGTCGTTCGCAAGCCCTGCATTGGCACGCCGCGTTTGGGGCTGGAAGGTGATTGTTGGTGAGGAGACACTATCTGATCACCGGTACATTCGGTTCAATCTCCTCGCCCTGTCGGATGCCTTGACTAGCCCAAGCTGGACTTCGAGAGGCAGTGGCCCAAGGTGGCGCCTTGGAAGCCTGAACCACGAAATCCTGAAGGAGGCGGCAATAGTGCAGTCCTGGGTTCCTGTGCCCACTAGTTTAGATGTCGAGAGGGAAGCGGAATGGTTCAGGGACGCGATGACGCAGATTTGCGATGCGTCGATGTCCCGGTCCAGGAACCTCCCGCCCAAGCGTCGGGTATACTGGTGGTCTGCAGAACTTGCGCAAATGCGCAGAGCGTGCGTCACCGCGAGACGCCAGTATACTCGATGCCGCAGAAGACGGCGCAGGGACACTGAATTGGAGGCTGAGCTGTACGCCTCCTTCAGAACGGCAAAGATGGCTTTGCAGGTGGGGATAGGCCGCGCGATCGCCGTTGCCAGGGAGGAGTTCTTGGCTGCATTGGACCGTGATCCCTGGGGGCGGCCGTACAGGATGGTGATGAATAAACTTCGCCCCTGGGCCCCCCCTTTGACACAGAGCCTGCAGCCACAACTAGTATCGGCGATCGCCGCGGCCTTATTTCCACAGAGGGAGTACCACACGTCACCCACGATGGTTCCACCAAACACGGATGACGCTGACCCGGACATAGAAGTGCCTGAGGTGACTCCGGGCGAGTTCGGTGCGGCTCTCTTTTAAAGATGAAAGCCAAGAGCACTGCCCCGGGTCCCGATGGCATCCCGGGTCGAGCATGGGTACCGGCCCTTGAGGACGCTCTGGAGCCCAGGCTGAGGGCGATGTTTACTGCCTGTCTGGCTCAAGCCATTATCCCACAGAGGTGGAAGACAGGCAGACTCGTCCTCATCCAGAAGGAAGGGCGTCCAACTGACTCCCCGTCCGCCTATCGGCCGATAGTGCTTCTCGACGATGTGGGCAAGCTCTTCGAAAGAGTGATCGCCAGCCGCATCGTCAAGCACCTGGAGCACGTCGGCCCAAATTTGGCGGACAGACAGTTTGGGTTCCGCAGGGGCCGGTCAACCATTCACGCGGTGCTGCGATTGAGGTCCCTCGTGCAGGAGGCGGTTTCCCAGGGTGAGGTCGTCTTGGCGGTGTCTCTTGACATCGCCAATGCCTTTAACACCTTGCCCTGGGCTTGCATAAAGGAGGCGCTCCGGTTCCATGGAGTGCCTCTCTACCTGTGCCGCATCTACCTGTGCCGCATCATTGGGGCCTATTTGTCGCACCGACGTGTGATGTACCCGTGCCGAGACGGCTACGGGACCACAGAGGTGACGTGTGGAGTTCCACAGGGGTCGGTGTTAGGGCCACTCCTGTGGAACGTAGGCTATGATTGGGTGCTGCGCGGCGCCTACCTCAGGGGTGTCGAGGTAACTTGTTATGCTGACGACACCCTTGTCACCGCCCGCGGTGCCAATTTTCACCGAGCGGCTATTCTCGCCACCGCGAGTGTGGCGCACGTGGTGGGACGCATTCGGCGACTGGGGCTAGAGGTGGCGCTTAATAAATCCGAAGCCCTATGCTTCTATGGGCCCCGGAATGCGCCACCTGCGGACGCCCACATAATAGTGTGCGGCGTCCGAGTCGACGTCAAGCCGACAATGAGGTATCTTGGCCTAGTCCTGGATCGCCGATGGAATTTTGTTCCCCACTTCGAGCGCCTAGCTTCAAAAGTGGCGAGAGCAGCGGCAGCTCTCGGAAGGCTGCTCCCGAACGTTGGCGGCCCCCCAACGACTCTTGCCGCCGCCTATACACCGGGGTTGTAAGGTCTATGGCCCTGTACGGTGCTCCCGTCTGGGCCGACACCCTGAATCGCCGGACCTTGATGCTTCTGCGCAGACCGCAGAGGGTGTTGGCTGTACGGGCCATACGGGGCTACCGGACGATATCCGGTGAGGCAGCGTGCGTGCTGGCAGGTTCCCTTCCCTGGGATCTAGAAGCCAGTATCCTCGCGTCGCTGCACTTCTGGCGTGAGGAGGCGATAGCCCGGGGCCACCTGCCGGCCTTAGAGGAGTTGAGGGGGTGTAGACTAACGTTGCGCTCACTCGCTATTGCTGAGTGGGAGCAGAGGCTGGAGCACCCCAGTGCCGGCCTAAGAACCATAGAGGCCATACGTCCGGTACTCAGTCGGTGGCTGGACAGGCGTCACGGCACCCTTACCTACCGGGCGACGCAGGTTCTCTCGGGACATGGCTGTTTCGGGAGGTACCTGTGCCGCTTAGCGGGGAGGGAGCCAACAGCGGTTTGCCACCACTGCGACGTATGTGCCGAGGAGACGGCCCAACACGCACTGGAGGAGTGCTCAGCCTGGCGGGAGCAGCGCCGAGAGTTGACATCTATCGTGGGGCACGATCTCTCGTTGCCTGCCGTGGTCCGCGCTATGGTGGACAGCGAGAGGTCGTGGGGTGCCGTCCTTGCATTCTGCGAGGACATAATCACCCGGAAGGAGGCCGCGGAGAGAGAAAGGGAGGCAACTGCCACCCTGGAAATCCGCCGCCGGAGACCAGGGCGCAGGAGGCTGGCCTACGCGCGCAACCTTCCCCCCTGATAGCAAGCCCCGGGGCGGCAGATGTGGGACTAACTGCTGCCCCGCGGAGGGCTTGAGAGGGGTGCCGTGTTCTTTGCACCGACACGGCACCATTTGGCTGGACCGGGTGTCCCTAACACCCGGGGAGAGGAGGCCTGAGAAGGTCACAGTCGCGCCGGGGTTCGCGGAAGATTGCGTTCTCGTGTTCCCGTGTCCCCCGGCAAAGCGATAGCGCAGGTGCAACGTGGGTTTTTTAGTGGGTACGTGTAACTCCCACATACCCCTGCTGCCTACCCACAAGGCAGCGGGGAATCCATAAAGGATTTTTCCCACGTTAAAAAAAAAAAAAAAAAAAAAAAAAAAAAAAAAAAAAAAAAAAAAAAAAAAAAAAACTGTGGGTGTAGTGTTGTCCGGCGAGACCCCCGGCGGTGGGTCCGGCGTGTCTAAGTCCCCTTCCTCGACCGGGTCGATTGGGACGTTTCGCGGGCGACGCTTGTTGACGTTCGCGTTTTGGTCGGGTTGGTAATTTGCTGCGCTTACCACCAGAGGGTTGGGATGATGTTCGGCTCTATCGAAGAACCGTTTGGTCAGGTCTTTAAAATATTCGCGAATCGTCGGGAGTCTGCAATCGCTGTGCAGGTCGACGTTGCGTTGATACCACTGCGCACCAGTTGCACGGCGGATGAACTTATTTTGTACTATTTGCAACTTGTACAAGCGAGTAGGGTGCGTGTGGGCGAAGGTCATGCATGCGTAAGACATAATAGGTCGTACGCAGGTCTTATATAATAATAATTTGTGCCTTAAGGGCATTTTACTTTTAGCGTTAGTTAAATTGTGTAGCCGGCCGGAGACGAAAGCGGCTCTATTGCGAACGTTATTAATGTGCGTAGTAAATGACATACGCGAGTCGAAAGTGACTCCTAAGTATTTGACCTTTTTTCTCCCAGGGGAGCGGTTGGCCATAAAGGGATATTTGCCCCAACTTTCTGCATTGACGAGGGCCATTATAAAGATGTGACGGGTAAGTACTTCGTGTGAAGTGAATCGCCACACTCTTTTCGGGATTTATTTCTATTCTCCATTTGCGGAACCAATCGCCGAGGCGGTCGGCAGCGCTTTGGAGTCGAGCGGTTAGTTGTCTAAGGTTGCGGTCTGAATAAAAGAGCGCCGTGTCATCCGCGAAAAGCGCGAGATTGACGTGGGGGTCTTTAGGTATATCGCTCGTGTAGAGCGTAAAGAGCAAAGGTGAGAGGCAGGAGCCTTGTGGTACGCCGTCCGTGAGGCGGCGGCTTGTGGAGAGAGTGCTTTCAACTCGATATCGAAAAGAGCGGTTCGACAGGAAGGCCTGGATGGTGTGTACGAGCCTATCTGGCACTTTGAGTGTGTAAAGCTTGTAAAGCAAGCCGTTGTGCCAGACCTTGTCGAATGCTTTTGCGACATCGAAGAAAAGAGCCCCTGTACTAGTATGTTTAGGGTGATTTAGGCCTTTTAGGATATGTTCCGTTAGGCGGAATAGTTGATCGGGACAGGAATGTCTAGCTCGAAAGCCGAATCGTTCCGCCGGCAGAAGGCCGTTGGAAAACACGTGCTCATTGAGCCTGTTTAATAAAAGCCGCTCGTAGAGCTTCCTCAGGCAACTGAGGAGGCTGATGGGACGATAGCTAGAGGGCTGGTTGGCTGGTTTATTAGGCTTGCGAATGCCGATAACCCTGGCTTCTTTCCAGTCGTCTGGAAAGGAGCAACTGGAGAGTAAAGTATTGTAAATGGTCGCCAGTAAACAGATAAGCGGCCCAGGGAGAGCTTTAAGAATTTTGTTACTAATATTATCTGGGCCCGGGGTGGATTTGGGGTTTAAGTTTTTAATAATATCTTGAACCTCTTCGGGGGTCACTGAATTCAAAGGATCGCCTTCCGGTGGACGCGCAGCCCTAATCTCGATTACGCGGTCCACCTCCGTTAGGTGGGCTGTATCGATGTGTTCGCGCGTATATTATTATAGGAATACTAATAAACAAACAGATATGAAGTATGAGAAATCAACAATTCTACAAAATTTTCCTATCAATTTAGAATTGATTAAAAATACATCTTAAGGTCAAATAAATTAATAAAGGCAAATGACATTTCTTACAACAAAACAATAAATGAACGAATAATTATTTATTTTGATTTAAAGTAATAGCTCATAAATAGTTAAAACATATTGATAGTCTCCACGGCAGAAATTACGAATATGATTTATTACATATTTTCTTAAACTATATTACTATATATCTTTAATTTATCCTCTAAATGTTAAAGACTTACTACGTTATATTAATTCCTCCATTAAATTATATTAAAAAAATTATAGATAAAATTCCTTATATCGATAAACGACAACAATTATAACTAGAATCGAAATTTTGTCGCCTTCTACAGACATCGTGTAGCCTATTGGTCCGAGCGCATGATAGGTGAACAATTACTGTGGTCCCAAGTTAAAACCTTATTGAGTGGTACATCTTTTTCCAATTTTAATGTTAATCAATTAATTATTTTGTTTTTATTTCATAAAATGTGGAAAATAAACAAATTATAAAACCATTATTTTTCGTGTTCGTAAAAGATTAATTTTCGTTTTAGGATGAAAAATGAAATATTTTAATAAAAAAAAAATTAAAAACAATATACAATATAAGACTTGTGACTTGCTTACTTGAAATAATGAAAAGTTGGTTTATTATCTGATAGATTCTTCTCCAACTGTTGCGTTCTACGTTCAACAAATACAATAATATTTCGTTGTAATTATTTATAAAAATAAAATAATCAACAAAAAATTTAATGGAGAAATGTAGGGATTTGAACCCAATCAAATCCCTAAATATGTGAATATATATTTTTTAGTTTCGTGTTTTCGAAAGATCTAATAAAATTATAACTCTCAATAATTAATAAGTACGGAACATATTTGGTAACGGTGAGCGGACATACGACAAACGAGCGGCATAGGTCCATCTAGCAACGGTCCTCAGCGCTCTCTGTTCAACGTGTGGAATTGGAAGAGAACCGACACAAGGCCGCGGTGGCACAGTGTTTTGGTCATCGCGTTCGAGTTAATTATAATGAACTAAATTAATATTTACAAATATCTTTTTTTTTTTTTTTTTTTTTTTTTTATGGGAAAAAAGCAGCAAACGAGCAGGAGGCTCACCTGATGGTAAGTGATCACCGCCGCCCATGGACATCTGCAACACCCGAGGGCTTACAAATGCGTTGCCGGCCTTTTAGGAATGAGTACGCTCTCTTCTTGAAGGTTCCCAGGTCGTAACGGTTCGGAAAGACCGCCGGCGGCAGCTGGTTCCACAGAGTGGTTGTGCGAGGCAGGAAATGCCTTGAAAATCGCGCTGTTGTGGAACGCTGGACATCGAGGTGGTGTGGATGAAATTTTTGGTTTTGGCGCGATGTCCGATGGTGAAATTCAGCCGCTGGGATCAATCCAAACAATTCCTCGGAACACTCCCCGTGATAGATGCGGTAGAAGATGCAGAGTGACCCAACATCTCTACGCATAGCCAAAGGATCAAGCTGATCGGAAAGACCTTGATCGTCGATAACCCTAGCTGCCCTACGTTGGATGCGGTCAAATGGAAGAAGCTGGTAACAGGGGCTCCCGCCCAGAGGTGAGAGCAGTACTCCATGTGGGGCCGAATTTGCGCCTTATAAAGGTTTAGGCGTTGAGCCGACGTGAAGTACTGTCTCGCCTTGCTGAGCACACCGAGCTTCTTTGAGGCCAATTTGGCCTTACTTTCCAATTGACCGCGGAACTGGACATTGCTCGAGATTTCGACGCCAAGTATTCCGATACTAGCTGTGACAGACAGGGGAGTGTTCTCAAAATGAGGAGTCACGACAAATGGGGACTTTTTAGCGGTTAACGCGCAAACTTGTGTCTTATCGGGGTTGAATTGGACTAAATTTAGTCGACCCCAGTCTGAGACTTTTGTTAACAAAGTTTCGACTTCAGACACAAGTTTGTTCCGGCTCTCGTAGACGTTTTCCCGAGAAATGTTAGCACGGCCTGTGTACGAAACATCCACAGTGCTATCATCCGCATAGCAATGAACGCTGCTGATTTGCAACATATCATTGATATGCAGAAGAAACAAAGTGGGGGACAGTACGCAGCCTTGTGGAACACCAGCATTGACAAATTTAGGATCAGAGCATGCACCGTCGACGACTCGACGTCGACTTTGATGCTCCGATCTGTCAAAAAGCTAGTGATCCAGTTGCATAACTTCCCGGGAAGCCCATAGGAAGGCAGCTTCGAAAGAAGTGCTTTGTGCCACACCCGATCAAAGGCTTTCGCTACGTCCAGACTGGCTGCAAGCGCCTCCCCCTTGCTCTCAACTGCTTCTGCCCATCTGTGTGTCAGGTAAACCAGAAGATCACCGGCTGAGCGACCTCGACGAAAGCCGTACTGGCGGTCGCAAATCAGCTGGTGCTCCTCTAGGTACCGCAGGAGCTGGCAGTTAATGATGGTCTCCATTATCTTGGAGAGCAAGGAGGTGATGGCTATAGGCCTGTAGTTGGACGGATCCGAGCTGTTGCCTTTCTTAGGGATCGGGTGCACTAAAGCGGCCTTCCAGGTTTTCGGGAATACGCCTAGAGTATAGGAGAGCCGGAAAAGACGCGTCAAAACCGGTGCCAACTCTGGAGCACAAGTCTTCAACACGATCGGAGGGATGCCATCGGGCCCACTCGACTTATGAATGTCCAAGGAAAAGAGTGCTCTGCGAACTGCACTTTGCCGAAATTGAACCTCCGGCATCGTAGCATCGCAACGCGGGATTGTTGGTGGTAATTTTCCTCGGTCATCCAAAGTCGAGTTGGACGCGAAGAGAGAGCCCAGAAGATCGGCTTTCTCCTTCGCGGCATGGGCCAGCGAGTCATCCTCCGTGTGCAGGGGTGGAAAAGAAGGCTTACAGAAATTTCCCAAGACAGCTTTGGCGAGAGACCAAAACGCACGTGTTCCCGTTGGGAGACGCGCCAATCTCTCGCCAATTCTGCCAATGTGTTCCGATTTCGCCTTAGCAATAACACTTTTGAAGGACCTAGAGGCAGAGTTATACGTCTTTTTTAAAGCGCTGGTTTTTACATCACTAGACGACGAAGCGTCAGCCCAAGCCTGGTAGCATTCCCGCTTTCGGCGTAATGCCAACTTACAGGAGCGACCAAACCAAGGCTGCGACTTGCCACCAATGGGCACTGCAGAGAACGGAATAAAGAGTTCCATACCTTGAAGCACCACATCAGTCACTGAGTCAGCAACGACGTCTGGATCATCCGGCGAGAAGCAAATCTGCCCCCATGGGTAGGACGCAAAGAATGACCGCATCCCATCCCAATCTGCTGACCTATAATGCCATACGCGGCGGCAGCCCGCAAAGTGAGGCCGCGTTAAGCGCGTTATTGGCACTGTGCTTCGGACAAGACAGTGGTCCGACGAGCCGAGGGGAGGATCGACGGACACCAAGTATCCGTCCGGATGAGAGGTCAACAGAAGGTCCAACAGGGAAGGTGTATGATCCTCCACATCTGGGATTCGCGTTGGCGAGGTAACCAGTTGTGTCAGATCATATGTCAATGCGAAATCGTGAGCAGATCTCCCCGCGTGGTCGGTGGTACGAGATCTAAGCCACTCGGCGTGATGAGCGTTAAAGTCGCCGAGAATTACAATCTCCGCGGATGGGATCTGCTGCAACACGGAATCTGTAGCCATTTGTATGTGCTCAAAGAGTCGGTCAGTTTCGGCATTACCGCTATGGGACCTATACAGACACGCGTAGATTCGCGGATGGTCGTCGCAGTCTACGCGTAGCCAGAGTATGGATAGGTCCCGTCCTTCAAGAGCATCGAGGCGACGAGAGCATATATCCTCTCTGACGTACACGCACACCCCAGCCCGCGGCACAAAGGAATGTTCCAGTTTGTACCCCGGGTAGGAGAGGAATGAGGTGTCAGCTGGAGAAGATATCTGCGTCTCGGTAAGGAAGAGCAAGGCCGGCTTCGCCGTCTCAAGATGGAAGTGGACGGCGTTTAAGTTGGAATTTAGCCCAAAATTGCCCCCCCCAGAATACGAAGGGCAGCCTGGGCATTCACGTTCAGACGTTGTACGGCCTGCGCGTGGATGTCCAGAGAGGGATTCTCCACCGCGCTGTATGCTGGTGGTACCCTCCTGGGGTAGAAAATTTAAATTTCGCGCAGACATTATGGGGGAGGAATGGGGAGAGGGCGTCCGGGACTCTCACAGACCAAACGAAACGCGACAGCATAGCTGCCACTTGACGTCGGTTTCTAGTGAGAGAGTGGTTCTTCCCCGGGCGTGCCGGCCCAATTCGGCTGCTACCCGAAGGTGCGCAGCATGGCACTACCACTAGTTGGGTTGACTGACTGCACTGGTGGAATAATCTCTGTCACAAGATTATCCCACCAGCGGGCGATGGGGTCGTCACGTCCCGACGCCGACAAACTACAATCTTACTTCAATCAACAAATTAAGACAACAATCCTTGTTATTAAAATATTCTACACCACTGATATTAATTTCATTAAGATTTGTTGATGTATGACATTCATTTTTGGATTTGAATTTCTCTTTTAAAGGTAGTTACAATACATCTATTTCTAACATATCCGCCATTGCATAGTGGGAATGCGGTGGATTATGCCCAGGAGACTCTTGCCCAGCAATAGAACACTATTGAATAGGCTATTACTTTAAATAATTTTATTTATGTTTCAAAGTGACAAACAAGCTGGCAATTCAGCTGATGTTAATTGATAACCACCACACGGTGACAGTTGCAACACTTGTAGGGTTGCAGATGTGTTGCAACCTTTTAATAAAGTGGGACCCCTGCAACCTCACTCGATATGCAGAAGTATCACACTTACTTCACTTGACCATTTGCGCAACACCAAAGACTATTGCACAAATGGGACACAGACACGGTAACTTCATGGATATTTAAGTAATATAATATATATAATTAGTTACTAGATTATATGCACTCGCACGTTCGCATATGCAAATGCCTAAAACACATTATATTTTTATTAATAGTGCTTATTTCAGAAGTGAAATGTGTCAGGCGTATTGTATTATGCTGGAACACTAAATTTTTTTACCTAAACTTGCTTAACATCACCTGTCTAGCCTACGGATTACACCGAATTGCGGAAGTGATCAAGAAAGAGTTCGGGAATGCCAATTAATTAATATCCTCTGCAAAGGAAGTATTTTTAAAAGCACCATCGCGAGTAAGCATATAAGAGCAACTGCCAAACCTAGGACTACCTCCAGAATCAATATTAATGCGTTGGGGAACTTGGTTGAAAGGTGTATTATTTTAGGCTGAGAATTTTAAGGCCATAAATAATTTGTTGGTGATATTGACAGTTCAGAAGCCATTGCAATTCAATTTGCTTTATGCAAAGCATATTTGCATGCATATTTTGGCATTTTTATAGTGCATATAATCTGATATCTATCTAATAATTACATAATAATTATAGTTTGTATTGCCTCTTGAATTAAAGCAACCTAACAATTGGGTTAAATATTATACTTAATACAGAAAATATGGGAATATAGAATCGGAACTAGAACAGAATCATAAATATTATTTAGTACATTTTATATTACAAAATATAACTAAATTACCTTTCAACCATTCCTCTTGTGTAAAGTAACCCATTTGTTTGGCACCCATTTTGTAAGCAATGACCAGCATCACAACATTTTCTGGGTCTACTCCTATATCCTCACAGAATTTTTCCATACCTTCTGGACCTTAATGGGAAACAGTACATCAGGTTTAATTTATGAACATACATCATCAAGATAAAACAATTTTATTTGTATTTGGTATGTTTTATGCAGAGTGGCACTACTAACGCGACCATAAATCAACACACATATAGAGGATAATGTTTTAAAATTGTATTAAGCATTTTATGAGTTTTAAATTTTCCAAAACAATTTTAGAACACCGTTACGTATAAAACTGTAACGTAAGTTCATTTCTTTTACAAATGACATGGTCACAAAGCATAATTATGAATAAGTTGAATGAATTTAAAAGATATAAAACATACTGTAACTGTAACAGAAAGAACTGTAATGCGAAATTGTGGCGACGAATGAAAAAGTCTCTGAATGTATGAATCAGTGAGTTATAGTTGTATAGGAGGATGTTACAAATTTTGTTTCTTTCTTATTAAATTAGTATGTTTGAAAATATTTTCATTTTAATTATGGATTTTTTAACATTTATATTTTTTATGATTATTGGAAGTGTTATAGGTGTGTTCATTTATTGTTGCGGTTGTAATTGTATTGTAAGTGTTTTCATTCATTGCCATGCTGTATAATTCAAAGTATAAATCATCCATTAAAATATGATCTATTGTTTTAACTATAGTAACTATGCTTACCTAATACATCTGGCTCTGATGGTGTTGTGTATTCTTTAAACCATGCTAAACATTTTTTTACACTGAAGCTGGTGTCTTCTGTTTTGGAATGTCTTCTTGAAATGGGAATAAATAGAATGAGTAAGCTGCATTTATTTTGAAGAACTTTGCTTTTTATAAGATAATAATATCATATAAGATATTTTATATTCTATGAAAGAATAGTTTGAAGGTCATACAATAATGAAATCAATTTTCATATTTGTATTAAACAGTATGACTAATGTAGCTATGCAATAAAATAATTGTTTTAATAATACATACTTTCTACAATTTTACTTTGTTAATTTGTACATTCAAGCTTAGAAACAATGAATAAAGTACATGATAATATGATAGTTAGGGTCAGAACTTGAGCAACTGTCTTGAGCAGTGTCATGGCTGCATAAATAAAATAGGACTGATATGTAAACTCATAAATTTAAATTTGATTGTCCACTAAAATTTATATTTTTATACAACTCCAGTATTTCATTTTTTTCTATGTTTTTAAGATACCACTATGTATCCTACATAGTGGAATCTTAATAACTGTCAACTCACATAAATTAATATTTATAAAATTGTGTATCAATTAACAAAATTAATATAAGGTCATGAGATGTTAACCTTTCTCAGATGAGACTTCTGCACTAATGAACAAACTTGTTTGGGGAAGTATCATGAAAGTATTGTACTTTCACATTTTTTCTGGTGAGTTAGGTACATGGGAACAACACACATCTACAATCCAATAGATATTGCAGATGTCTATTGGCAGCAGTAATTGTTTACCATTAGGTGAATTGCCTGCTGGAACTTTCACAAAAATTGCGACTGGAACTAGATTTTATGGCCGTAATCAAACCTTTGTTTAGACAATAAATAATACAATGACTAGCAATTTGGTTATATTGGATTAAAATGTTCTTTGTTTTGGATTAATAGGCATTTAATTTTAGCTAGCAGTTATTCACCTGCTATTTCTGGATCTTTTGTGGTGATGGTGTTCTTCTATGGCTGTGGCTCCAGGAAGTACTTCACTGGTAGGTGCGCTGTTGCGCGTACGTTTGCTGCAACGAGGCATCGCTCTACCACCCTGTCCAAATAAAACAACAAACTACAAATTATTAAATTTAGAGATTGCAACCTACATAAATTAAGAAATATTGTTTTTGTTTTTGTCATTATTATCATGGAAAATATATAGGTTTATCACAATGTATTCCTTCACCACTTAGCATGTGATAAGTCAGCACTTAAAATTAACAATTTCATTGGTGCCAGCACCGGGGACCAAACTCAAGTTGCTTGAGTATATTGTTATCTATCACGGTTCGTAATGTATTTTTTTTATTTTTATGTGAAAAGTTGAAAAGAGAGCAGGCGGTTCCCCTGATGTTAAGTGAATACCATCGCCCATGGACATCTGCTACACCCATGGGTTACAGATAAGTAGACAATCTTTTGAAAATTGGGCTGCCATAATGGTGTTGATTTTCATAAAAATCTTTGTAGCAGACAGTAAATAAACAGTTCTTATAATTACTATCATCAAATTAACATACGAGGTAATATTTGGTATGTTGTGGCAAGACATTCCTCAGCAAAACATTTGAATTAACTATCAGGCATAGATAAGACATATATACTGAAAGGGTATATATATGGAAAGGATGGGATAGGGACATATATACTGAAAGGTTGTCCGGTAATATTTAAATAATTTAAATGTCAGTTTGTCAAACGCAAATTCTAGGTTCAAACAGACTAGACTCCCACTCTGAATAGACGTCGATCTTATTCACAAACAAAAATACTTGATCTATATCTTAAAAAGTAAAACATTTAGTATGGAAACTAGTTCTCAAATTTTTTGTAACAAATTAGAAGCTACTTACAATTGGTGGCAGATTCGATATAAAATTGGAGAACTTAAAAGTGTTTTCGTCTCCTATTTTGTAAATTTGCAGAGACAGTTTAGTGAAAAATGTCTCCTTGACAGGTCGATAACGATAATAACCTGAAATAAAAATCAATGTGGTATAAACAAGAGAAAGCAATTTTGACATTTAAATGTTTTAATAAACATTTTAAATATGCACATATAATTTAAAAGGTTTACTTACACACTATTTTTTTTACACACAGAAATAATATCTGTAATGTCAGGATTCAAGTTACAGAGAAAACGACAAACTTACCACCTTGATCTAATAAAATCAAGAGTTTACATTAAATTAATATTTTAAGAAACATGCTATTTGTTACAGAATAGAATAATAGTATAAAACCAAATAGCAAATACAGCGGCTAAAGATGGGAAAACTCAAAAACTCAAACGAAGTTTTTATTGTCACAGATACCAATGCAAAAACGTTTCGTTCTTCTGTCTTAGTCTTACTTAAAAATATTTGGTGTTATGATAGTGTATAAGATTCTTAAATATTATTATTTAAAATAAACAATTAATTATGCATTTTAAAATTTATTATTACAACCGGATTATTATTTAAGGAAAAGAAATATAGCATAAAAATTAAATTATACAGTTATTACTTATAATAATTATGTATTTAATTATAATGGTTATGAAAATATATATGCATATTTTTTCTTTTATTATTAAAGTTATTTAGAATAAACAAAGAAAATCATCATCGCCTGGCTACATTTATCAATCATAAATTAACATAGAGGCGAAAGCATAGGGTGGTACCTCACGAAGCACCTTTATAATATTGTGACAACTACTAAGACTCCTTTTATTAGCCAAATGAGGATAGATTTTATACAAAATTGTATACGCGTGACCAATGGTATAGCATCTTGCTATATCGGTACTAAATTGTTTGTTTAAAAATATTGCCCTTCTCTCTCTTCCAAGCTATATATCCCACATGGTGGTGGGGTCAGCTTTCCTTATTTTTTCTCTCCACTTCGCTCTATCGTCGACATGTTCCTCGGACACTTGACATTCTACCATGTCCCTTAGCACTACATCTTTCCATCTTTTTTTGGGCCTACCTCTGGACCTTTTTCCAGGCACAGAAAGTTGCAGTGTTAAGTTTCCCACGTAGTTTGGTGGCCTCCTCTTTACATGCCCGTACCACCGCAGCCTACTCTCTTGCATCTTATCGGCGATGTCGCGTACCCCTAGGCTTCCTCGTACGTACTCGTTACGGATTTTATCTAGCCTGGTAACGCCGCACATCCACCTCAGCAATTCATTTCAGCTACTTGAATGGCACGGACATGTTTTCGGGTTACGGCCCACGTCTCACTGCCGTACATTAGAACTGGCCTTATGATGGTCTTGTAAATCAAGCCCTTGAGTTTAACCGGCATTCTTTTGTCACATGTAACGCCAGTCACTTCGCGCCATTTCAGCCATGCAGCGGCTAGTCGGTGTTGAATGTTGTATTCCAAATTCCCAGAATTGTGCATCATCGTACCCAGATATTTATAATGATCGCACATGGTAACCAACTGCCCATCGATGGTAATCGGGCTATCGTCACAAGGATTTGGTTCGTTCAGGGCCATAAACTGAGTCTTTGCAACACTCAACACAAGGCCACCGCTCTGTAACTGGAGTTTCCATGCGACAAGGGCCTCTTGTAAGTCAACACGGCTCTCAGTGCAGATAGCTACATCGTCAGCGTATATGAACGTCCACAATGCTGAATTTTGCGCTGCCTCGGTGAGTGAGTCCAGAACCAAGCAAAACAAAAACGGACTGAGTACTGAGCCTTGGTGAACTCCTTCTGTGACCGTTATAGGTTTCGTTTGACCCACTACCGTTCGTACAACCGATCTTGCATCCTTATACATGTCGGCGATGATGTTAACATATTTTTCGGGGACATTCTTCTTACGAAGACTCCACCAAATAGTACTTCTTGGCACCCGATCAAATGCCTTTTCCATGTCCAGGAACGCAAGATACAGTGGATGGTTTTTGGAGCGATGTTCCTCAGCTATTGTGGTCAGTGCAAACATGGGATCGGTGGTTGATAAGCCAGGTACGAAGCCATAGTGATTTTTGGACAACGAACACTCAGATCTTAAGCGGCTGTCAATCACTCTTTCATACAGCTTCATAGTGTGACTGAGAAGCTTGATTCCGCGATAGTTATTGCACTCGTACTTGCTACCTTTACCCTTGTAAATCGGAACTATCGTGCTCATCCTCCATGCTTTAGGCATTTTAGAGGAGAACAACGCACAGTTAAAGAGTGTGGTTAGCAGTGCGATTCCTTGACCGCGTAAGCATTTCCAAGCTTCGGCTGGGATACCATCAGGTCCTATGGCTTTCTTATTGGACATCTTTTGAAGAGCTATTTTTACTTCATTTGGTTGTATCGGAGGTACAAGGCCCTCATTGCGTTTAATTCTGAAAGCAGTGTATTAGCTGGCATAGGGTTCAGTAACTGTTCATAATATCGATGCCACACCAATATCACATCTGTATCTCTGTACATTAAGTCGCCATTTGGGCCCTTGATAGTTTTACACCCAGCAGGATCTCGTGTGCTCCTACAACGCTGTTTTGCGAGCTTGTAAATCTGTTTTTGGCCTTCTTTACTATCTAACTGCCGCCTGTATAGGTTTTTTTCGGAGTTTGCTTGTTCGACAGCTATGACTTTTTTAGTGTCTTTTTTAATTTTCCTGTATATTTCTCGATCTTCAGGTGTTTGGGTGAACTGCCAGGTCTTAAAAGCTAGTTTCTTTTTCTGAACTGCACTTTGCACTTCCTTGGTCCACCACCACGTTTCTTTGTTATTTCTTCTCCCTCCTTTTGTACGACCGAGAGTCTTATTTGCCGCAGTTATAATGGAGTTTCGCAATTGCTCCCACATGGTGTCAACGTCTAAATTTTCATTCAATTCAAGGTTGGCGAGATGTCCACAGAACTCGGTAACCTTTTAAGTTCCACCACTTGGTAAGTTCTGGCATTTGAGCTGGTTTTTCCTTAATTGCTTTCCTAAACTTCATGTCCATTACAACTATGCGGTGCTGGGGTGTAACGCATTCTCCCGGAATCACCTTACAATTAGTTACTCGGCCAATGTGAGCTCGATTTGTTAAGATATAATCTATCTGTGATAGGGTTTGACCACTTTTGTACGTGATTTTATGTTCTGCATTCTTAGTAAAGAATGAGTTTACAATGGCAAGATCGAAAGCTGTCGCTGTTTCGAGAATAACCTTGCCAGCATCGTTCAGAGTGCCATATGCGTTACCTCCGTGCACTCTATTAAAAGCGTTATTTGCTTCTCCAATGTGGCCATTTAGATCACCGCCTAATAAGATGGTATCTTTTGTAGGTACATGTTGGAGTGTACCTTCTAGAGTTGTCCAAAAGTTATCCTTCTCTTGTTGGCTACAACCTACTTGGGGAGCATAGGCGGATATAATATTGAGAACCTCTCCTTCGACCAGTACTTTTAAAGACATTAGTCTGTCGTTTATACGATTTACCTCTAAGACGTTACTAAGGTATTCTTCTTTAACAGCTATTCCCACGCCATTTCTTCCATGCTTAGCACCTACGTACATAAGTTTATAGCCCTCTCCGATGTTACGGGATTTAGCCCCAGTCCAGCGAGTTTCTTGCAGGCAGATGAAATCTAACCTTCTACGTTTAAATAGATTGGCAAGCTCCTTTGTCTTTCCTGTTAGTGTTCCTACATTAAGAGTAGCGAAGCGAACCTTTAGGTTACAATTTTGGACTAACGTCTTTAGCCGAGTCCGTCCGTAACTCGGTAGCCCTCGCATATTTTTCGCAGATGTAGGGCGGTATGTCTGCGCGTCATTTTGCGGTGACGCCCTAACACTTATACTCGCTGCATTATGTAACCTTCTCATTTCAGTTTCACCTCGACATCGATTTGGCGATTTTTGGATTTATTAGTCCAGTACCGATTGCCATCTGATGTACAAAAACCTTCTCGTTCGAGATAGGAAAATCCTCGAATATTAGGTGTTACATTCGTGCGCAGGTATTTCCACCTGTACGCAGGTAGAGATGTCTGGTTTTACCGCCAGAACGTTCGGTCGCCAGAGCCTCGTTTGTCAATCAGCAGGGTGCACCACGGGCAGGTGAGGTTGACGTTTGGGTTGGTAAAGATGGTATCTCCACACCCCATACACCCCTTTAAAAGCTTAAAAACATTGCCCTTACTTTAGGATAACTTTATCCTGTATTGTAAGGACGTTCTACAAATATAAATTTCATGCGGACAAACACCCAGATGCGAAACAACTATCTGTGGGCCAAACAAATAGTTGTATCGTGTTGAAATCGAACTCACGTCCCCTGACGCCAAAGCTAAAACCTTGCCCACTGCGTCACGGAGTCATCGATATGTAATAAAAGTGTTTATTTTATTTTATTGGTTTGGAGAACATACAGCACTTACACAGATTTGTACAATTACACATAGAAATGCTGGCCAATAAAGTTTTCACCACAACCTATACATTTTGCGTCTGTAGTACACTTTTTGTATTTATAAATGTATGTACATTGGTATTGGTGCGGATGAAAGAAAAAACAAAAAAATTCATCAGAAAACTAAACTGCTTAATTAATCACATTTACAGATAATTTATTTATTTCCATTTTTATTGCGGCAAAACATCTTTCTTATCTATCTTGAAAAATGTAAATAGTATTAAAGTTTTATGCTGGAGGCTCGAGGGCTTTGGGTCTAAGAATATAAAATTCCCGCCAAATCGCCATGCTTTGACCTTTTACGTGCGCACTTCAGCGATGCGGTTAATCGAGAAACATATGTATCATCTATGTCAAGAAAGTAATGCAAATACGTTTAGTTTAACAACCGTGCGTGATATTATTAGAAAAGCTAAAAAATAAGCAAGAAATTTCCAAAGCAAGATTCCTAAAGTGTACTAGCTAATCAAATACCAACCGACTGAACCGTCCCGGGATGCACAAGTTCAGGCGCAGAGCTGGTTATAGACGGTGAGTACGTAGGCCCAAACTTACAAGGGTTGTGTTTTGTAGTTTAATTACAACAATATTATCAAACTGAGCAATCAGTTAACACACAAACAACATTAACACTGTAAGCAATAAGACGAAGAAGCTTAAATGTTTTGTTTAGCACGGAGTCTTCCACAATGACACAATGTTTCGTACATATTCCCATCAAACAACTTGACATCGTTTCATGTGTGAACCGTTGTTTTTATCAAACAACCGCATTATTCCGTATCGCAACATTAAAATTATTACCTACCTTGTTTTGACGAATCTATAAGAAACTTCATATACAAGCCCATACAAGTCCGGACGTTCAACCGTCGCCGCCGTACGCCTTCGGTATACTATTCCGTACCCTCACAGACATGCATCCAAAAAGATGTTTTCCTATAAATAATTTCGACAATTTGATTGTTAAACAATTTCAATCTCCTCCTAACCCTAACATTGGCCGACAACGCGTCGCCACACGGAGGCGGCAATAGAGGCTCGATCGGGTCAATGATGGACACAGCGCCACCGCGGATTTATCTAGCAGGATAATAGATCACCGGTGAATGGGAGGTCCCCGATTCGTAGCCTAAACTCGATGCCCTCGTGAGCCAGGTCGTTTTAAATCGCTCACATCGAGTTGATATTGTTATCTTACTACATAGTTATTGTTTTCTTTTAATTTATTTTCGTGAATTAAATTAATTTTCGTGAAGAGATAGTTTCGATCAATCGAAAATCGCTATTTCAGATTACTTCCTTTATTACATATAAAGGAAAGGTATAGGTTCTACTATCATGGTATACGGCGTAGTGTGTGTGAAACACAGACACACGCTACTCCTCAAACCACTTTAATCTAGAATATTACAAAAATGTACATTTTTCGTCCTTAGACCAATAAAAAAGTTGAGACGGAGTTGTCTTAAACAATAGCGACTAATTATGTGAGGAACTTAAACACAATATTAAGCACACAAACGCGTTACTCGGTGTAATATGTCTGAGATTTGAGCATGTGTGCCAGAGAAAAATGCCTTGTGTTGCGACTCCCAAGTGCGATAGATATACTTGAGTGAAAAGTTTTAGTATTAGGTATTATTGTATGTTTTGTCTCGTGTGAATTTTTAAGGGATGTTTGACAGCTACAATTGGTATGGCTCCTTACAAATGGTATTGAAATAGTTAACGATTAGCATTATAAAATATTTGACCATATGTTTAGGATCTAAGTTTCTTCTAAATCTATGTACATATTTGACCATTGACAAAGAGACACAGTTATGGTTTTACCTCAGTTACCTGGCATACAAACACAAATTGTGACATGTGTGTAAAACACATCAGCACTACGATTTTGTCCCAACGTATGTTGCTTTTACATGTCGTAAATAGGTTCTGACTTATCAGAGTTCACTATTTTGACTGTCCAATATTATGATTGTAACGTGCTTTATTTGAACATGCTGAATTATTTCATCCTCCAGCTTGCCTGGAGCCGGCACCTGGGAAATCCGCAACTTTCTTTATCGTTTATTATTTTTGCGATAATCCACCTCTAACTTCTGACTTTGTAAAATTTCCATGTGAATGCTCTCTTGCCCGAGATTTATTAAAAATTACTTAGTCGGTATCTGTTTTATGAACAGAAAAATACTATATGAAATTAAAATTTTTTCATCCCAATTTTTAACCTCCGCACTTAAGATGGAACATTAAGATTTGTAGAAAAAATGGATGAAAAGTTTTCACTGTGGGAATTAAAATCACATCTTCCTGATCCGGAAGAAGTGGGTTTGATTCCCGCAGTGTTTTAATACTATATCAGATTTTCTGGTATGCGGTTGTGGACTAAGAGACGATAGAGTTTTGTCACTCAGTAGTACCTTTCTCTGAGATTTTTGACCTCATGAAACCTATACGATCCGTAATAATCGTGTCTCTAGAGGAGGTGGAAATGCAGTAGGTGAGGGCGCCGTGACCCCTGGATGGGCTCCGTGCTAGGCCGGCCCTCTAAGACGGCGATAAAGCGCAGATAATTCCTTCGGCCCTTCTCCCATGGATGGCTAACAAACTCCGCTGTGTGCGCGAGGATTTACCCAGCACAATCTGTGGCTCCAGTTATTGAATGTGCTCTACCACCCGAGTGGCTCAGCGAATATTCGGGCGGTGACATGGGCAAATCACCTCAACATCTTTGGAGATAGGCAGCACCAGTCATACATACTTTATGTTACATAGAAGCGGTACTAATAATAAATAAAAAGCGGTTAATAGATAGTAATCTATTAGCGATTTATTCTTCGGATTAAGCATCTACTATAGCTATCACTGAATCCGGTATTCATTATGATGCAGTTTATTCTTATCCATCATTTAGCTTTTATGTCCAGCAAAGATGCTGTCATCAAATATCATTTATAAATACAAGGTGAAAATCGATTTTCAATTACAATACAAATGAGTAGTGTGCTGAGTGCAAGTATAACATTCGATGTGGGTTAGTTATTCCAATTAGGAAGTAATCAGTTGCTATTAAGGGCGTCGCGACGCGATCGTACGCGACCGTAGTGGAAGAGAAGCGGCGAGTCGCCCCATTGAGACACCCCCGCCCCCTGCGAGCACCCCAGGACAGGACCCACTACACTACCCTGTCCAGTCCCCACTTCCCTTCCCCAGTAGGGTACGGGCGTCCGACGCCGACCCTGCGACTTTAGTTCGTGCCCAACTCGGCTGGAGGCCGCACGCGTCAGCTCCTCGCCGAATCCCACGCGATCTTACGACATTGTGCAATAAGTTTGCGAATTTCCACGATTGTGTTCCTTTTTTAAAATCTCTGTGACGCTCCTTGTTTCCTTTTTGTAATTTTGTTTAACATGCAATTTAGTATTTGTTGTTTTCATTATTAAGTTGTGTATTATTTAAATTCGTTTTAATTGGATTTTTTCGGTGAAGTTTTTGGTGAGCCACATTTGTATAACTTACGTAAGTAGTTGACTGCAATGCGATATGTTTTAATATTCTTTGTTTTTTTTAACAGTTCTATATTTTGTACGTCAAGGAAAATATATAATACGTACTAGAAGAATATATTGATTTATTGTTTTGGACACAAACGACGAGGTTATTTTTATGATCTCTTTTATTTAAAAGTTATTAAAGCTTTTTTAGAATGTTAATTTAGTATTTTTTAATAAAATTCAGTAAATTTGCTGTGAATAATTTTCGAATTGGAATGGGATAATAACTACTTAAGTCGTCGTCGAGATACCTCTAGTATTTGGATAATAAATAGTATAATTTAATTATTTTTTAATATTTCTAGAGTATTGAAAATCTTAAATTAGGTATTTTTTTTTGTTTTCATTCAATACATAATATATGTATGTAAGCTGTTTTACTTCATTAAGAGTTAAATATTTTTATTATAATTATTTTGTTAGTATAGGTTCTCTAATACATCAATAGTAATGGATATTTTAAGGAGTAAAATGTAATACATTTGATTTTGGACGTGTATATTTATGTGTAAGAATTTGCGTTTTTCATTAGGTGTCTTCTATGACTTCAACTTTCGGCCAAATTTAATGAGGAACCATTTTAAATAGGGTTGACCACTTTAAGTTGCCACTTATAAACTACCCGACATTATTAAATATCTACGGTTATTCACATTATACGAAAATGAAAGTGATGTTATGTTATCGTTATTTTATAATGATTACTATATAATAACGTTAATAGCTGTTATACTTTGACTTTGACTCGGCTCCTGTTATCGCAATACTGATTCATGTATTGGATGACGGCGGACTCAAAAGAAGAATTAGCGATCATGTCGCTCTCTTCTCCAATTTCCATTTAAACTTAAACATATGAATGGAAGTATCGTTTAATTGTTTTCGCGTATTGTTTAAATGATATTAATAGGCCACGTTAAAGTTCGATTGAGTTTAGTTACGGATATCTCCTTCCGCGTGGCCGAATGATTTTGCCAGGGCAAGGGCTCCAAACGATTTTGCGCTTACGCGTTTCGAACCGTACGGGGGGCTCGAATGCGTACACATCGAACATTAGAAGGTATCTGGATAAGAAAAACAATAACATGAAAAACATGCTAACGCCTTTCAGGAGAGCTGTGAGTAATGACTGTGTGTACGGATACGAAATATAACGTGACGTTCATGCACTGTGTTTTGGCCACGAATTTATATAAATTACTATTTATTTTTTCTGTGGTGGCCACGCAGTATCACGATCTCACATGAGAACGGCGTGAAGTGAATTCACAAGGAATTTATTTTTGGCCTTAAATAATTATATGGATTTAACGGGAGACGAATGGATGTACTTATGTTGCTATAAACAAATCAATAAAACTTTAATTACAGGTACCTATAAACTGCAGGCGGCTTATGTAGATAAGTTGTTGAGTTCACTGTTCTGTCATATTCACATTTAAAACTAAAAAATAAATGTGTGAGTGTCGTGGAACATTCAGTTTGTACGAAGTTCCTTTCCTAGTACATTTTGGCTCTTCTTTCGACAAATTTTGCTTCTCAGCGACAGAGGCGGACTAAGGCCTTCAGAGGCCCGGGGCGGTAAAGCTGGATGAGGCCCCTAATTGTTGGAGGAATTGATCTAATTAAACAAGCTTTTTATTCACTTCACATTTGTATACTTATATGTGTTTATGTCTATTTAGTTAAAATCTTGTAAGTGAAATTTAAATTAGACTTAAATAAATATACTCAGAATACAAAGATGGACGAGGAAAATAAAATTCAAATCGATCTGCAAAAAAAAAAAATAATAATAAAAATAACTAAAGTAATAGGTGGGTAGTTTTAATTTCCAGTAGGTAAGTTTCTGGAACTAAACTTATGTAGACATAATAAAGATTAGCAGTAGTGGCGTAGATTGCCTTAGACGGGCTCTCAAATCAAAATGTATCGGCCGAAATTGTATGGAACTTATGTACACAATTCTCCCCATATTTTTTCAAAATGTATTTGTTAAATCGTCCATAGCGAAGACGATTCTTCACTTTTTGTCGATTTAATTTGCCGCTGTATAAAATAGTTACATCTTTTATCCGTTCCTGTCCAATAGAAATCGTAAGATAATTTTTATCAGTTTTATTTACGAAAATTTAATTTTTATCTGTTGCATTTGCAACCAGAAGGGTTAAAAATAGAAATCATGTTGCTTAATAAAGATACATACATACCTTCTTTATGTATGATAATGGAACGTAATATTTAATAAGTAATCGATAGCTTGTATTATCCTCCATATATAGGACCGAGCTTTGCTCGGTTTGTTTTTTTTTTGGTAAATCGTGTATTTAGGAAATTACATTTAGATACAAATTACTGAGTAATGAAATATGCATAATATTTTTCGATCTTACCGACGTAATAGTAAGAAAATATGAACTGGTGTTTTTCACAAAAGAAAGAACTTTAAAAAAAATGAACAAAATCATCTGGATAGACAAAAAATAAAAATAAAGAAAGCAATGATCTGGAATCGAAAAAAAAGTACAAAAATAAATGATCGTGACACGAACCACGGCCTTCTGTTTCAGGGCCGCCCGATTACCGACCGAGCTATTATAACATTTATTTTTTCGGCGAAAATTACCGTCATATTCGAATGATATTTTTCAATTCCTGAAAACAGGGATAAAAGGACATTTTCTTAAAATGAAACCTTGATTTTTCGCCCCCGAATCTACGCATCTATATATATACAAGAATTGCTCGTTTAAAGGATAAGATTATTTTTACTGTTTTTGTATCTTTATATATACATCGTATTATATTTTAATAATAGAACTGTACATAATTTCTATTCGATAATATAAAATAGATTTTTTTTTAAATTTTTTTTTAAATCATTGCCCTCACTTTAGGATAACATTATCCTGTGTTGTAAGGACGTTTTAAAATTTTTATTAATTTTTAAGTTAAACAATAATTGGTTTTAGAATTTATTTAAAATTTTTATTAATTTTTAAGTTAAACAATAATTGGTTTTAGTATTACTTCGCTGTGTATGGGTCAGTAAGGCATCGAAGTATTACGAGCTTTCTAGCTTCTCTAGGTTAGCACTGAAAATCAGCGCTGTGTTGGGGCCTTGACTTCCGGCATAGCATAATGCTGAGCTGCTAACCTAATTTACCGTAATAGGGCGTACAGTATTTTTGGTCTGTTAAACTTCTTTTTTATTTGTTTTATATTTTAATTATGTATTTGTGTTCTTTTGCTTTACTGAATTATTTATAAGTATTTTTTTTATTTCTTTTATTTTTGTTAATTATCTTTTTTATTGTATGCGTCCTTGTTTGGTAAATAAATGGAAAACGAAGCAAGGCTATTGAATTTTATCCGAAATAATTTCATGAGTTCCATAATGGAATGAATTTAAACCTTTTCAGGGATTCAGAAACATGTTTTCTAAGCAATTAGTTCTATTCGTGACTTTTAGCAGACAGTTGTGTTTTTCTACATCTTTTTTATTATTTCGTGAAAAGAATGCATAGTAATAGGTTGGGGAAAAATTTTTCGCATTTTATATGAAAATTCAAAACATTTTTTAATAAAGTTTATTTACATTTATCTAAAGTATGTAGGTGCCATTTTGTTCGATAACATTGTGTTATCTTGTAGGTAGGGACATGATCCCATTGCTATAGAAATTCTGGGGCTACTGATCTAAATGTTAATGTTAACCTGACTCTGCCTAAAGAATTCTGAAGAGACCGAAACAAGTGGATATCTGAAGGTACAAGGTCAGGACTATACAGCGGATGCATTAACAACTCCCAGCCAATCTCTTAACTTTTGCTGAGTGGCTAAAGATTTGTGAGGTCTAGCGTTATCATGATGAAAAACCACACCCATTCTGTTGATTAATTTCGGCCGCTTTCTCTCAACTTCTTGCTTTAATCTCATCAGTTGTTCGCAGTAGAGTTCAGAATCAATGGTCCTACCTGGCGGTAACAGCTCATAATGAATAATGCCCTTCTAATCTCACCATACACACAGCATCACCTTGTTGCGAAATAACCCGGGTCTGTGAAGTCTGACCAGCCTTTGACCACGACCTTTTTTGCACGTTCTTGTCGTACGTAATCCACTTTTTATCACCAGTTATCAGGTTTTTCAAAAATGGTTCGGTTTGATTACGTCGTAATAAAGAATCACAAATGAGTACACGGTTCATTAGGTTTCTGTCAGAGAGCTCATGAGGCACCCAAATATCGAGCTTTTTTGTGTACCCAGCTTTTATCAAATGCGCCAAAACTGTTTTGTGGTCAATTCCCAGTTCTTCAGCTACATCGAAACTACTGATATGGCGATCTTGCTGATACGCGTAACAGGCCGCCCTGAGCGAGGTGCATCTTTGACATCAAAATTTCCGGATTGAAAACGCTAAAACCAAATTTGTGCTACTCTCACAGATACTGGTCTACTACACTAGGTCCATAAATATCACAAATTTTTTTCGCGGCTTGCGTTGCATTTTTACCTTTTTAGTAGTAAAATTTTAAAATGTATCGAATTTCTTCATTAGAATCACTCATCTTAGCTGTAAGAAAAACAAATGAAAATCACACATTTTCTTAATTTGAATTTGGATTTTTTTTAATTTAAATTTTTTAATGCCAAAACCAAAATCAACCAGATACAAATGATATAGCCAAAGAGATTATATTATAAGTACGTACGTACTATTTGCGAAAAGAGTTTTTCCCCAACATAATAAAATATTAAGTTTCTCTAAGTCATTATTTCCATGCTGTAGAGCTGTAGAATTGATGATTTCTAATAGTGAAGAAAAAAAATGTGATAATTATATTTTTACAATAAATTTAATAATAATACTAATTTTATATTTTTCAGATGAATCTTTACTCAATATTGACCAGCGTTTTAATCTTATTGCTAGAAAAGTATACATTTTGTCCAAATTATCTATTATGATATTTCTAATATCATACATTTTCAACAGGTCTGTACGGTATCGGAAATCATATTTCACCTGTCGCTTTAAAAGAAATTATTTTTAAATAGGACCTTAATATGCTAAACGTAAAATGGACATGAAATTTCCAGATACACAATAATGCACAATAATGCCCTGTTAAAGATAGATTACATGATGTTAAAGTAATTTTAACATTACATTAGGCCAGAAAGATTTGATTACGTGCAATTACTCCGCAAACATGCTCAAAACTCGTGTATGAATTTATTGTTCATGTGGAAGAATGAGTCCCTGGTTGATATTGTATAAGTTATCATTTTTTTCACGGGACGTACGACTTAAGAATTTAAGTTATTGTGGAATTTTTGGTTTCAACCATTCGGGGCCTACAGAGGCCTTGGGCTCGGGGGCCCCGTATCATTGATACGGCTGACACAGCGTTAGCTACCCCCTGATTATCAGTAATAGTAAATTACCAGTTCCGGTTGTATTTTATCTGAAATAATTATGATTTTATTTATACGTCTTCTATCTGAAAGAAATAATATTTGTATGCCTCTAACCTGCAACCCCTTAGTTAGGTACAAAGCATATTTTTAAAGCCTTGTTTAGAATTTTTTGTTTTGGGAGCATGGAGCCCTGGCCCAGGCGCGGACCGCCCCTTCCGCCCCCCGGTTACTCCGCCACTGCTAAGCGATAACTTACAACAATTACAAATGTCAAAATGCTCAATTGCTTCAACATTTTTACTTTTCTTTAGAGCCGTGATAGCCCAGTATCCGGGCGCTCGTCTTTAATTCAATGTACTCGAGAAACCTGAGTTCGACCCCCGGTGCCGGCAATCCGCAAAATGTCGTTGAAGGAAAATATCGTGAGGAAACCTGCATATTTTCGAAATAATAACAAAAATATATATATATATTTCGAAGATATGTGAAGTCCGCCAATCCGCAGTGGGGCAGCGTGGTGGACTATGCCTTGATACCCTCTGTATAGAGGAGGCCTTTGCCCAGCAGTGGGAAATGTATAGGCTGATACTTAACTTTTTTTAACTATAGCTAGTAACCAAATATATCCCCAGATTGAGTTGAAACCGGCCGTCAATCGGTATTAGTCATTAATCTGCATTAGAACTTGTTATTACTTAAATACACTCAAAATACATTCAGCTTATTGTAAATCTGCAAAATTAACAAAAAGTAAGAGTGTAAGAATGTAACACATTACTCTTACTTTTTACTTACGTATTAAAGATTAGAAAAGCAAATTAACTCGAGGGAAATTAAACCATGGCTCGCTTTGAGCGTAGTCGAGAGCGGAGGTGGGATTTGCGATTGATAGTTCTTGGATTTGGTTTTGATAGTATTTGTAATATTCTCTGCTTTTTTTTTGGTTTTATTTTGCTTCATTACCAAGACTGTCCGAAGTGATGATTTACTTTCAAAGTAATAGCTGTTCCTATTTGTTATGTGGCAATCTCGTTTTATTGATTATCTGTAATTTTAAAGTTTGCTTGTATATATTATCTGGAAGTGATCTTCCTCTTCGGAAGGTAAGAAAAGAAAAATCGAGACAAGTGAGAGGCAGGGGTGTGGGTGCGTTTCCATTGTTACTGTCTCCCTCGTTGATTAATAAAAGAGCACATCTCTAAGCTCACTGTACTGCGGTGAACATCTTTTGTGAGCTCCAAAGCGAAACATGCGATTTCTTTGTACTTTAATAGAGTGATTGCACGTTTGTATTTTGAGTTTTGAGTTACAGTACTTTTTTATGAAAAGTTGTCAAGCAAGCAGGCGGTTCACGAGAGGGCAGTTCATCTAATGTTAAGTGATAACTGCCGCCCATTTCAATAAAGTGGGCCTCGGCTACCTCACTCGCCATACGATACGCTTCAAGTTCACGCCGGTCTTCTGTGAGGTCGTTGTACTTCCCCGGATGTGAAGTAGAATATTTCAACAATTGGTTTCAAATTAAAATATTTATAACGCTTATCTTTGTACTTAAGATAAAACATTAATGTTTTTAGAAAAGGACGAAAAGTCTTTCTGCTAAACGGCTCATTGCCACACTTACGAAAATCTCAACGTATTTTATGTACATTGTTTTTTCTGTTAGCCGTCTGAGCGCTTATCCCCAACACGTGGGTTCAATTCCCACAGCGACGAAAAAATTTTGGCCAAATTTTTAAATAGTTTCAAAATTAGGCACAGTAAAAATATTTCTTTCAGATCCGAATTTAAAGAGTATGAATGAGTATCGACAACAAACGTGGTATTTCCTCCTTTTTGCTCTTTACGGTTATATAATATCGTATGCCATTGTTGCCGTAAACGTTTTTTAGGCTTTGAAAAACTGTTCGGTAAATATTTCCCGCCGTAATTTGTAATTAATCGCATTCTTCAATTATTTTGAAATCTCTTCGTGGAAACAAATTACACTTACGACAGGGAAAAGATTGATTAAGAAAAGTTTGAAGCATAATCCTTAATCCAACGGGGAATCGTTGCCATATTTTCTTTACTTGTATTTTTCCTTATTTATGAAGATAACATTAATTTAAAAAACGGCTGCGTTTTATATCCATTACTGATTTGTCCCTTTATAGGTTATGGTTTTTGTTTGATCATAATAACGTTTATATAAAACATTTCATCGTCTTTCATCTATTCTATACATAAAATAATATTTGAGAAAGTATAATATTCGGGGCCTTTATCGACGCAATAGAACCCAAAAAAATTATTTTCAAAATTTTTGTGTTTTTTCCATAACCTGTTTGTCTGTTCGATTGTGCGCACTAATTTCAGAAACAGCTTAACCGATTGGGGCGCAACTTTCACTGATGCATTGTAGTAAGCTTAACATATAGTATTAGTTTTATTTAAATCGGTTCATAAATAAAAAAAAGTTTAATAAACTTAAAGAACCACATTGATAATGTGTTTCTCTAAGTTCATTTATGTGCGATAAAATGCTATGCGTGGAGGGTCTTTCTCGACTTCCCAGCATTGGGTAGATTAAGATACTAGTAACTTTTGGGAAAACAATGTTTTTTATTTTTTTGTACTGTTAGAATGACCTTGAACTCAACTTCCTTAGGTTCGATTCGACTCGCGAAATGAGTCAGAAAACAGGAAATACGGCGGCCTAATATCGACCTGAACCGCACTAGAACGTATTTTTAGTAGTGATGGCACGGCCAAGAATAAGAGGTTGTCCGAGGTTATCCATACTATTATATTATAAAACTGAAGAATTTGTTTCTTTGAACTCGCTAATCTCAGGGACTACTGATCCAATTTGAAAAATTATTGCACTGTTATATAGCTCATTTATTGAGAAAGGCTATAGGATATCTAAGCACGATATAAATTGTAGTAAATTGTAGTAATTATGTATTAAATATTTGGAGAATATTTGTATTTTTTGTATTATTATTTCGCCAATGTCGTAGGAAAAATCTATAAGTCAAGAACCGATATATTTAAATAACATAAATATAAATATCTATAATAGATTGGGGCTTAGTAATTTTTACGCATCAGCCTAACCTAAATTACGTGTGCGATACACATTGTTAAAGTACAGCTCTAAACAAACATATATTAATTAGCATTGGCCCTGTGCTCAGACTAAGCGCGTAAGTTGGTTGGCAGCAAACGGATGTGCGAAGCCGGTGACAAAGCCGCTAGGTATCTATCATATGAAAGAGGTATGTCCATTACTTTAAATGTATAGACTGTTGCATTGATAGAGTCAGTGATCTCTATCAATAAAATTAGTCGATAATATTCGTAGGTCATGAGCGGCAATAACGATCAGAAAGAAGATATTTATTTTTTTCACTTTTAAGCATATCTTCATATTTTCAACTGTTGATTGTGAAGAAAGTGGCAATGAAACGTTGCAAAGTGGACACGTAAGCTTAGAAAAAGCAGCCGATAAACTATTGCGTTTAATTACCCTTTTGTTATCATGTGAGAAGAGTGGTGTGAGGGTTTGAAAAAGGGGTCATTTATACCTGCTATCGTGCGAACCGCCAAGTATGACGCACCTTATTTGCAGGAAGCGTGTTTGTCACGAAGAAAAATTAATATTCTGGTGTCATTTTACGAAATTACAGTATTCCTTAATCTTTAAATAAATAGTGGAGTAGACAGAGTTTAGCTAGGACTTGGGACCGCTTGAGCATATGTGTTGTGAAAATCTTAATTTATAATTATACTAGCGACCCGCCCCGGCTTTGCACGGGTGCAATGTATTATACATATAAACCTTCTTCTTGAATAACTATCTAGTAAAGAAAACCGCATCGAGATCCGATGCGTAGTTTTAAAGATCTAAGCATACATAGGGACAGACAGACATCGGGACGACTTTGTTTTATACTATGTAATGATTAAAGAAGGATTTGTGCGAATTCCAAGGTAACTGAAAGAAATTAATAAAATTCTGTAGATTATTTTAATATACACGAACGCTGTGCACTGCTTTTACAAAAATGAAAAACATATTTGTAAACAAAATGGTCACACAAATTAAACAAGGAGAAGCAATGGAAAATAATTTATTTGATTTCACTTTATCATGCATTAATATAACATTTCATTAAAACAATTTTCGTTATTCAAGTTCCTGGAACCATGCAAAATAAATGAAAAGGTAAATGCAAAATAAATGCTCACATTGAAAGTAAACAAAAGTAGTTCACAATAAGGCATAAGCGCGGTCCCTTTCTGTAGCTGTCCCTCATTAATCAAACGATCAAACGGGACAGCCGTCAACAACGGAGAATACCTACTCGGTGGCCCAACTCATGTCCGTCGCTCATTTCATTTTCCGGCTTGCCCACACGCAAAAAAGGTGACACGAAATCAATGAAAGCATCACGAGTTTCACGAAACATTTTGGACACAAATTGCAAGAGCCCAATTTTAAAAAGTTTGTCAACGCATCTGCAACCTTCTTTTTTTTAAATTTTTCCTTTTTTTGTAAGTTGTGTAAATATGTATACTGTTGGTGTGTCTTAAATAAAATAATAAAAAAAAAACCCTCGGGTGTAGCAGATGTCCATGGGCGGCGGTATTCACTTAACATCAGCTGTACCGTCTGCTTGCTTGGCAACTTTTCACATAAAAAAAACATACGTAAACTCACCCATATAACAAATATTGCGCTAGAGCATTTTGCGGAGTGACGACGCGTCGCTGACACTGACGCACATTGTTCGAAACATAGAATTCATAAACTATGGAAGCAGCGTCATCGGATAACTTGAACTCCTGTTTATTTTAACGTAAGGAATAAAAAGCAAAACTTGCGAAAGAAAGTCATGAGAACACGTGCCCGTTACAGAAAACGAACAAGACATAACAAAATAGGTGCATCCGCAGAACGTATGGTTCAGGCGGAAGATGCCTGTACGATTGCTAAGATGCATGGGGGGATCATTTTACGAGTTGTATTTAGCTTATGTCCTGATCTCATGAATCACCGGACATTACTAGTACTACAGAGTTTCAAAAATAACACTGATCTCGAAAATAAGTTTCGGATGTAGTTTTTTTTTACGCGAGATGAATGGACTTACGAGTATAGCCAAGTACAACTGTGCGTGTAAAAAGACGGACGGTATTTTTTTATGTGCGTAGGTGCCAAGTGAACAGGTGGTTCACCTATTATTATTAGTTATCATCCATGAATAGCATTGCTAATAGCTAATAGCTCTAAAAGGGTGGGTCCCGGGCAAACGTAGCAGAAGTATAATTATTTGACTTCACACCGATCTCACGTGAGTCCGTAGTACTTTCCCCGGACAAGGCTGTCCACTCATGCAACAATGAAGGCTGCGGCGTTTACAATCGTTAACAAACGTTAAAAATGTTCAACTGCGGCGACACAGCTGTTTCTCATAACATTTTTAAAGGACGTTGCAGTTTAAAGACTGCTCAGTTTTATGTACTATGTAAAAACGAATATACTTATTTGAGAGAAATAACATAAGATATGGCTAAAATAACTGTTCAAGCGTATAGGAATTATGAGACAAACATGCCTATTTTACGAACATAAAATGTTTCAATTAGGGCCGCATCTAAGGCTTTTGCAGCGAACGCCGTCAAGACGAGCTACAAAAACATCTCTCGCAAAAACACTCGCAACGTCCGCCTCTGGATCACAAGTGAGCGAGCGCTTCCGCTTTGCCACGCGTCTCCTTTAAAAGGCCCTTCTGCGCTTTACCTTCCCTTCCCTTCTTCACCTGGCCAAATAAGTAGTTTAGGCAGCTCAATACAACACTGCGTTCATTGAAATGTTAACTTTATTCCTACTAAATTATGGATACCTAATTGAATACAATTAGGTTTTAGAAAATTTAAAAATAGATTTTCTTAATCCGTTATAAGATAATGAATTATTCACACATTGTTCGCCTCAAGCTATTATGCAAATATTTACAAATCTCAGTATGTTAAGAAAATTCGTAGTGTTTATTTAATTTTTGGCTGACTTACTTCACACACACGAGTAATAAATTAGGATAGTTGTTACATCTTTGAGCATTTTTTCCGACGTAGTGGAATATAACGTTCCAGTAGGTCTATTTATAATTTAAATATAACGGTTTTGGCATCATGTAGGCCACGTATTTTGTGTATTGTTTCTCTAAAAGGAAGCAGTTCATATAAAAATGATCTTTCGTTATAGTTAGCAGATAAAATCAATATAAGTATTACACAAATAATAGAGTTTGCACAACATTACGAACTGAATATCTGAATGGCAAAACTAATATATTAGTCATATAAATAAATATAAAAATGGAGCTTTTCCGCATACAAAAATTGAACAATAACGCAAAAAGCGTTCGCTAACGATAGGATACAAATTCCTAAATTAATTTGTGAGCGTGTAAACATGGCCGTCGCATGCAAATATTATTGCATGTTGCGTCTGTTATGTATGGTCCGGTGCCTTATAACTACGTGTGGTGTTGGACACATAATAGCTATGGATTCAGAAGGTAAATTTGCTTTCATTCAGATGATTTTGTAATTATTTTAGATTACTTTAGATAAAACGCATGGGTCTGTGCTGTATGTATAGACGTGACGTATGCAAAGGAACATGTTTGAAAGCAATAATCCACGATATCTGCCTATCCGATGTGAAATCTTCGAGATGGGCGAATTCACATTTTATATCACCATTCTGTATTAAGCAGCGGGTTTATACAAACTTAGATTATAGTAAAAAAAAAAAAATAAGAACAATTTAAGTCTTGAAAAAATTCGGATAACCTTGTAGAAAGAAATACAGCTATTAAGAAATAAAAATAAAGGTATTACTTTCTGTTCTCGAATCATATTTAGCTAATTAGGCAATCGAAACGAGGAAAATCGAGGAGAACTAACATATTAACGGTAAACATGTTTGATTCTTTAGGTTTCCGTTCCCAAATAGTAAAATCGGTCCCTATTACTAAGACTCCGTTGTCTGTCTGTTTGTCATCACGTTGTATCTCATGAATTGTTACAGTTACACAATTTTAGTGGGGCTTCCATATAACAGACATGATTTTTTTTCGATTCTATGGATAATGGTACGGAACCCTTCGTGTACGAGTCCGACTCGTACTTGGCCGGTTTTTTTTTCTACGCGACTATGTGAGAGGGACCGAACCAAGATATAACGTTTCCTATCTATTTATTATTGATCTAAAAAAGATACCATTTTGGTGAACCCACGTGTTTTACGTTTTTACATAGTCAATTATTACAGTTAAGGTACGCTTGTTGTTCGTTTTATATAGTGTGTAGTGCTACGATAATGTTGTGCGTCCGTAAATTTCCTAGGCAATTTTAGCTCAACGTAAATGTGTTGCGGTGTCAGATAATGTCACCACTATTCTATGCGATATTTAAAACTTACAATAATGCAGTTATATTTAGGACTTTCATTCATTCGATGCTAGAAACGATAAAAGTTTTTTAACAAAAAAAAGAATCGACTTCAAAAACTGTATTAGAACAAGTAAAAAGTTTGAAATACCACTAAATCTAATACATATAATCAAACCTTGAAAATATAACCTATATACCCTAAAGTACCTACCTCTAACAAAATTTAACCATTTTGGGAGTCGATGCCATGTTTCACCCTGTGTTGAACTAGAATTGTTGTTGAACGCAAATAACATTTTGAAAATGGAAGCAAGGAGAAATCTTCATTTACTTAATTTATTATTCGACGTTATAACCGAATAAACCGGAATACTTATATAGAAAACTAAATTGGAAGCGCAGCTATTACAAATATCTTAGCAGATCTTTTGCCAAACCACTTTCCTCATCACAGTCTAGATCTAGAACATCAGCGTTTAGAGGAAGCTTCAAGCATGCCGCCACTCGCTGTTGGAATGATATACCACCGCCGATAAGGTCTTTGAAAATCAAATTTTCCTTTAGATATCATTTAAAAAACACCTATCTGAGCAAAAAACCTAGACGAGTACGGTATGCTCGATCATTCGTGCTACCAGTTATTTATTTATTTTTTTGTACATTTTTTTTATATTGTTTCATGTTTCTTCTGATTTAATAACATCATATGTTTTTTGTTACTTTTTATAAGATTTCCTTTTGTTTCTTTTTTCTCGTTCTCGCACTAAAACCGTACCATTAACTGAAAAGTAAGCACATGCCTGACGCACGCACATGTATGGATTGGTGGATACATTTCCGATCCTAATTGACTTTCCCATTTTTGTTGTTTTTTGAGTTTCTACTTCATTATAATTCTAGTTTCTTTCTTTTTTTTTTTGATAAATGTATTGGTATTTCTTTTTTTTGGACTCGGGACTGTATTCCCCAATTTTTTGGTCATTACTGAAAATCAGCGTTGCAGTTTCACTGGAACATTCTGCTGAGTGATGTCCTTTTTGGCATGAATGGCGACGTATTATAATGAAAAGGGAATATATTATGCATACTGGAGTTTTATGTTCATGTTTTTATTTGTCTAATTTTTATTGTTTTAAATGATTGTTGTGTACGTCAGTCTGTTTTATGCCAAATAAATCTCTTTCTTTCTTTAAAAGAAAGGATGTACACCATAACACCTTGCTAAAAAAGTAGAAAACAAGCGAAAACAGTGTCTTAATTGTATAAATACGCTGTTTTAGCATTCTCAGCTATACTGCATACATCTGCTTAAGCTTTTCGAGTGTACAGGCGTGATTTTATGTTGTGTGATTGCGAAAAACAATGCATATTTATGAGATAGCAGCAATCGCGGTTGAATTTCTGTAATTTTTCTAGAGTTCCGTTGTCTATCTCCGAAACTCATAATCAAATCTATTTGAAATTTCAATGGGACCATTTTTGAATAAAATCCTTTCGAAAAAAAAGAATTTTTCAAATCCGGAGTCAAAGGTCAAATACTAATTTAAATATGGTAAGCCTAAATAATTAAATATATTAAAACGTATTTAATGCAAGCTCTGTGCCTCATAAAGCATCGGACTGAAGTCAACGCACTAAAAGCACAAATATCATTGGCAAAAAAAATATTTTGAATATGCTTTTAAAAATTAAAGTTTTAAAATGGTTCACAATGTTTTTCTAAATATGTTCAATTTACCACTAGACAGATTTGATATAAGCTTATCTATATTTAATAATAAAGGCATAACTTATCAGCAAGGAAATAAACGCGTCCCAATCTCTGATTCTTACAGTTCAGATCTCTTAGTACTCACTTATACTAACTAACTATATATAAACTTTTACATGGCTATCAGTGTCAAAATCAGTTTGGGCCCTTGGGTCGTTTTCTAAACCTTGTATTTTACAGGTCGACAACTTATTGAATTGAATTGGAGAGTTAAGACTGGCTACAGTTTGAATCTTTTGAATCGTCAACATCTCAAAAGAACCAGTCATTAGTACAGTGAATTTAGTGAAAGAAAGTCACATTGGTTTTTTGAGAAAATTCCTGTTTTTAAAACTGAACATCCAATTATACTTCCATATAGTCTTAGGGACTTTTTGCTACCGAAGTTGCTAGCGTTTTCGCTTGAAAGCTGCCGCCAACAATTAAGTTACCTTTGTTCATATATGTACAATTTATACAAAAAATGCGAACTTTTTATAAATAACTGCGATCTAAATTTAAATGACGTAAAACAAAAAATTTATATTTTGGCTCCAAATATTAAAGTGGTTATTTTTTTATGTGAAAAGTTGCCAAACGAGTAGACGGTTCACCTGATGTTAAGTAAATACCGCCGCCCATCACATCTGCTACACCCTAGGGTTCCAGATGTGTTGACAACCTTTTGAAAATTGGGCTCCGGCCACCTCACTCACCAGACGAAACGCGAAAGTTTTGTACTTCCACTTTACGCCGGTCTTCTGTGAAGTCGTGGTATTTACCCGGACGAGCCTGCCCATTCGTGCAACAGCTGAGTGGCTCTACCACCGTAACAGTAATTCCCTTTACTTTTTAGGTTCTCCAATTTTTGATGAATCTATTTCTGGATATATTAATAATTTACTTACTAAATTTCAAAACTCTGCTGACCGTCTCCTAACATTATGCAATTTGTATCTTAAAATACTGTCTTTTCGTCCCAAAATTTACGTATGTGCTCCGTTGCTGTTGCTCCTTTTGGAATCACCCAGATCTTTTGACAAAAGTAGACAACTTAATCAAAATTAGCTTAGAATCTATTTTTAATATGCAGCTGAACGAGCAATCTTGGACCCAACCATCCCTACCCATCCGGTATGGTGGTTTATGGGTTCGCAAGCAATTCAATTTCCAGTGTCGCTTTACTAGTCTTCCTATCTTCTGTCTATAGCTCAGCAAATCTCATAAGTCAAATTTTAAGGTCATCCCTTACAAACTTTGAGATTGCTGGCTTGGAAGAAGCTAGAAAGGCTTTTTTAATTGCATGCCCAAGTCAAAATTTTCCAGTTTCTTCAATTTCACAGAGGAGCTGGGTCGATATATATGTCGTCCCAGTTCAAGTTTCTGTCATTAATCAATTTGCAGTTTAGTGCAACCTGCACATTGACAGGTGCAAATTGCAACCTGTCTACGGCTTGTGGTTCCGGTCTGCGCTCCTCATAAATGTCCCTGTGGCAGTAATGTCGACAAGTTAGGACATCATGGACTGTCATGCCAAAAAAGTGCAGGCCGCTTCTCGGGACATGTCCGACTTAACGATGTCATACACCGTCAACATGCCAAGTCTACTTGAGCCGGTATTGCAAGAGACGATGGCAAGAGACCGGACGGTATAACTTAGATTCCATGGAAGATGGGCCGGGTGCTGGTATGGGATGCAACCTGTTCAGACACGCTGGCCCCTTCCCATCTACATGGAACCAACAACAGAGCTGGTGCGGCTTGTGAAGCGGCTGAAAAAGCTAAAGCCTGCAAATACAGTGGTCTAGGCTCCGAATATGAATTTGTCCCGTTCGGTGTCGAGACCTTTAGTCCGTAGGGTCCTAGCGCTATAAGGCTTTTTAAGGAAATAGCAAAACGGTAATTCGATATCACTGTACACCGAAGAGCTGGCTCGGGCAAAGAATTAGTCTAGCTATTCAAAGGGGGAACGCTGCCAGTATCATCGGAAGCTTTACGGGACTCCCTTTAATAATATATTTTAGTTATTACATTTTTTATGGTTTTTAGTTTTAGTTTCATTGTTCTATTATATATTGTGTATTAGTTTATCATTTGAATGTTTAACATTTTAAATTGTTTATAGTGCTAATCTTTGCACTTAAGATTTAACGTTAAAATATTTAGAAAAAGTACGAAAAGATTGTCGTCGCTGTGGGAATCGAAGCCACGTCTTCGGCATTCGCGGCCTGACGCTTTAACCACTAAGCTAAACGACTGATTGCCACACCGATGAAAATCATAACGTCTTTTGTCTACATTGGTTTTTAGCATTTGAAATTTCGCGTCGGGCCGCGAATGCCGAAGACGTAGATTCGATTCCAACAGCGGCGACAATCTTTTCGTACTTTTTCTACATACTACATTTAAATGCTGTTTAAGTTTGCTTATAGCCTTTTCTAGATATAATTTTTAAGATGTTAATTAGATTAATTTATGGCATTTCAAGCTTTGTATATAAATTAATACACAAATGCTCATTCACAATCTTCTTAGTGAAACATGCAAAAGCATTTCGTAAGGCGTCTGCGTATTTGGGGTATGTCGACGAAATTATAGGGGTGACGGTATAGGTGAGGGGTGTCTGGGCCCTATAGCGCAAACCATCCGCCGCCGCCACTGCCAGCCTGTAAATGTACACATGAGACTTACTGCTGTCTAGAGTTATCCTCAAATTAAACACATGTACATTTGCGTACTTTGCATTGTCAAACACCATAATATTCGTAGGTGGAGATTAACAATAGTAAACTGAAATTGAATTAATCCGACATATCGAAGAGATTTAAAAGTGTATATTCATATAACAGTACTTAATGTTTTAACAAAATTTCACTCCTCTCGATAGATTCGTTGCACGATATCCGTCAATACTACGAGTCGTTCGTAAATGGGATGTTCCACCTTGTGCTTTGCACGCTCATTTGTTAAATTTCGTTCTGGTATAATTAATTCAGCTTTACTCGAAAACTTTTCTTGATCTAATACACTCTTAATACAATTAGTACTCATGTTCATTATCCGACTTATTTTGAATATCGAACTTGAGTTCGGTTGCATGAAGTCATAAAATCATCCATCTTTATACGAACATTTTGGGCGCATCAATATTTTGCCCTATAGTTTGCTTCACCGTACGAAACGCTTATGTGTGAACATTTAAAGGGTGCGCGAAAATTAATGGAGAATTTTAGAAAATACTTTTATTTATATAGAATAGGTGTAAATAAAAATAATTACTGATATCATAAAACATTTATAACGTAATAAGTTTCAATGAATTAGCATACGATAGTTTTAATACTATTCGATTATTGATGTAATACTCTAGAAGAAGGTCTTGTTATTTTTATTGTGGGCTTGAGCTTGTTGGTGAGCTTTGATTAATAAGTTTCACCATATTAAATGTCTGCTCTTATTATTTATATTTGTAAATTTACTACAAGAATTGGTGCTTTGTTTAGTATAAAACACGTGAACTATTAAAAAATATAGATTATTACCACACGGTAAAGGGAAATCAGTTAGATTGGCGTTTTCCTTAATTTTGAACACAACTAAGTACTCAAACAAGAAAGAAATTTCAATGTTTGAAAATTTTTCCTACTTTTACCAATATTGGATTAATACATAGACTCGACTAAAAGAAACAGTAAAATACATTGCCAGTTTCGAGGTATATTACCAGTGGAGATTCAGACTTAGACATAATCTATAAACATTTATATATGCATACATTCATTCTTTTGACGCGTAATTTTCTGAAAACTTTTTCACTTTCGAAGTAAAAGGTGTACTCGACAATGGTGGTACAACAACCAATCCTAACGAATGTAATTACTCGTACACCTTCGTTCAATTTATAATTCCGCTTTACAAGTACACAATCGCTCCGTTAACAAATGGCCTCAAAAACAGCGCTAGCAAAGGGTTGAGAAACAAAAGGGTCTGTGAATAAGCGTTAATTCATTGCGATAACTGAAGTCGACGAAATAAAACCATCCTGTATCTCGAACTGGAGGGTGCGCCGCCGCGCAGGGTTGCCGCGGGGCCGCTAGCTTTGTTTCCTTACATGTTTTTAACATTTAATTAAACATAGGTTTCAATTAATAACGCATCTCAACTTTATATGTCTTCAAGAAATAAATCAATGAACTTTTTATTCAGATTACTTTTAATGATATTCACAGCGTGTTGTTGCAGATAATCCGGCTACAATTTTTATTTTATATATATATTAGTTAACTTTATTATTGACTGAAATCTTCCAATCATCACAAGATAATTCGCGTCTTGAGTCCTCGTATCTACATTGATTTTAATTATTTACTATAAAAGTATCGATCCGTACAAAGGTCCGTAAAGTGGCGATATCAAGGCAGTATCTAATTGGTCCCCGTTGGAAGTGAGCATGGCCGCAACAAATACCACGACGTTGTAGTTCGACGTTAATCTAAATCGCGTTCGTGAAATGTCGAGTCAAGGTCATGTGAATGTTAGAGGTCGTATTAATTATTAAGCACTCGGTCCTAATAAGTTACAGCGAAAATGTTTCCAGGAAAGGCTGTTGGTAGCCATAATGCCATAATATTATCGTGAAATCGTTTTGTTAATGGTTAGCGCAGGACAACGAACTTCTAGTAAGTAGTTGGCAGTAAATGTCAAATTAGTATCAGTTCTTTTGTTACAAACAAAAGTTGTTTTGATTTGGAAAAAAAATATATTTCGTAATTTTTGGCTGAACTTAAAAAAATTACACATTTTTCATCTTCGTACAGAGACTAGCACTAGAAATAAAAATTAATCTTAAAATATTTTTTGAGCAATGGGGCCATCTCTAGTTACATATATTTGTAAGGTGTAACTCGTTACATGTATGTTGAATGTTCTTTGTAAGGTGTTGTAGGCTGTAAAGGGTGCACACTAGATGGCGCCAAGCATTGCTGAAAAGTGCAATAGAAAGAACGTAGCTAAATGTCGATATTTTCGCGCCGCGAGGTGATCGGTTGCTCGGCTTAGGCGTTGTTCGTTTATGTAGAAAATTTACAATTTATATTTCACAATGCTTTAGTCCAAAAAGTAAATCACACATCGTCTCTGTTCTGCGCTTGCTTTTGTCTCACACACCTTTTACATATAATTTATTTTGGAAAAATATCAGTTTAATTTATAAATAGAAAAAGGAATATAAATAGAGAGAATTAAAAATAGTTATAATGTAATTCTCAAAATAAGGCGTTATTAATAGTGTCAAATAACTATACGAAATACATACGTATTTCGTATCATTCATCATTTCGCTCAGCTCATCAGACAGTTCGTTCGTTCTTACAGTATGGAACCTTAAACTTATTTTTTTATTTTGTTCTATGTTATCGATATAAGTTATATGAAGATGTTATCGATATAAGTTATATGAAGATGTTATCGATATAAGTTATATGAAGAGAAAATCTCTACCAGTCAGTAATATTACCGGGATATTTTTTCAGACATAAATTATGCCGTTAATTATACATTTTAGGACCCGGTTTATTGCACCATGAAACTATTAAAGTCGAAAAATTATCGAAGTTATTAATAATGTTTGGATTTCCAATTTGTCTGGACGTACGTATGACATAAGTCATTGTGCCTAGGCGCGTCTTTGTTGACCCTTTAATCAACTTTCCCGAAGGTATAATCATGCTACGGCGGGTCGAACAGAGAATTCATTACTGACATTGTTTCCTAATTCTTTGCTATCCGCCTTGGATTGATATCACGTTTATTTGTAAGACTTTATTCATAAGTTAAAATCGAGTTGTGCCAACGTAATTGAGAGTTTAGTGAAGGGAAGAAAGGAACACAAGTCAGCCCTAATAAAGGGGCCTATATAATTTCCGCGCCTCCCCGTGGGGCTCTCGGCGTGTTTTCAACTTCATTATAAAAGTCGAGGGCGCCCCCGAGCGGTCGTTGTGCGAATTAGACGGCGTAAAAATTGGTGCTTGAGCTTGCTTTCTTTAAAAAATATAACGCGAAGACAATTCACCTAACTTTCTCGCTATTTCGGTCTGGAATATTTTGACTTTTTTCAAATGCCGCTATTTGCAAATTTACACAAAATTATTCTTCAAAGATAATTATTATTTATGTTCCAAATCCTTAACCTATTCCGAAAAGTTGTATAATTGAATTGTGTGGTAATTGAACGAAAATGAATGGCCGTTTAGAATTGCGTTCATTAACTGAAAATTCTTTAATGATTTTTTTAAACTTTAATATCTGCCATTTAAAATTTAAGTCTACTAAATGTTAATCGACTAAATTAAAAAAACTATTTGTCAGAAGGTGACTACGATGTAAGAATCTTTGGTGTGCCGTAAATCTAATTTGCTTCAGCCGTAACAAACTAAAGTCATATTTACGAGCGCTAAAGCCTAAACATCTTCGGTTTATTACGAATTTATTGCTTCTCTACAACTGTGGTGACGAAAATAATGCGAATCTTTATTGCTTATGTATTAATGAATTTCCTGCTTTTACCTGCCAAGTACGTCATAAATATAACTTTAATCATTGATATGAAAGAAAACGCCTTGGGGTGTAATAAAAGTAACATTGTTTTTACTGACGGAGCCGAGGTAAATTGTCAGGCGTTATATACAATAAAAATAATAATAAATGTTAAATCATTCTTCTTTATTGAGTTGGGCATTTTAGAATATCTTATTCCTTTAAACGAGCAATTCTTGTGTATATATATATATATATATATATATATATATATATATATATATATATATATATATATATATATATATTATTATATAAAATTTATATTAAATTATATTTTTATTAAATTATATATATACAAGAATTATTAATAATCGGAATCTCGGTAACGCCTCCGGCGCTTTTCACGAAATTTAGTATGTGCGTAGATTCGGGGGCGAAAAATCGATCTAGCTAGGTTTCATTTTTTAGAAAATGTCGTTTTATCCCAGTTTTCAGGGAATGAAAAATATCATTCGAATACGACGTTAAATTCCCCAAAAAAAAATGTTGTAATACCTCGGTCGGTAATCGGGCGGCCCCTAAACAGAAGGCCGTGGTTCGTGTCGCGATCATTTTTACACCCTTATTTTTTTACTTTTTTTTCGATTCCAGATCATTGCTTTTCTTTATTTTTTATTTTTTGTCGATCCAGATGATTTTTTTATTTTTTTTACCTTCTTTTTAAAGTTCTTTTTTTTGTGAATAGCACCAGTTCATATTTTCTTATTATTACGTCTGTGAAATCGAAAAATATTATGCATATTTCATTACTCAGTAATTTGTATCAAAATTTAATTTCCAAAATACACGATTTGCCAAAAAAAACAGGTCCTCCAGGTACTAATTTTTAGAACAAAAAGTATGTATTTCGATTGAGTTCACATGACTAGGTATTTTATATAAAATCTGAAATTTGTTAACGTTCTATTTAATTTAGACTAACTTAGATCTAATCATGAAAAAACATTAATCTCACGTCAAAATAACAATTGTGATAATCGTAGTTTAATTAAATTTTAATAAATTGCATCAAAAAATACATAAACATCAGATTAATAGAAATGATTTCAAATTTTGTTTCATAATGATAATTTTGTATGAAAACAAGGCTTGCAGTAGCGAACACCTCGGGGCGTGACTTTACTAGTACGCACTGACCGATGGAAACATTGTTTATAGGCATGAGATATACCTGCAACATTCTATACCCGGCCTCAAAGGTACGGGTATCGCCGTATATCCGGTGCTAAAACCCAGTATCAAAATACCTATAGGTATTAGTTATGTTCAGGCCTCCTAATGGAGACCCGGTATGGAATTGAACCTTTATTTGGTTGGAATTGGAACATTTAGATGTTTTTTTAGCAATCCGTAAGCGTTCGGGGAACTTCGTACCTATTCGGCCGGCGGGTTGTCGCGAGCGTATATACCGCCACCGTCGGACGAGGCGTCCATAGCCATACCTATCGGGTATGGAACGGGCCTCTGCCGTACATACCCGGTGTGCGTACTGGCATGTTCATACTGGGTATTAATACCTGTTCCAGTATATACGCCTCATCCCTAATTGTTTAACATTAATTGCTGGTTATGACGTTTAAACACGCGAAGTGGCACTTTAATTATAGCACGGCACCGATCTTAACAACCCTAGCTTTGAGGCAGTAACTTACTCATGACTGGGGCTCCGATTAATATGTAAATAAATATTTTTAATCTACACTATTTTCTTCTTGGAATGTGTTCTCTATATCGATTATCATATTTACATTGTGAAAAATTAATTTTTATTATTCATATTTTTCCATATTTGATGTTATGTCCATATTTCACAAAAAATATCACAATTATCGTTTTTATTTTCGTTTTTTATATCATAGAACATGAGTTAATTTACAAAAACAAAGCACACGGCCGCGCGTGTTTCATATCTCTCGCGTATTATAGGTCGTTATTTGATTTTTGATTCACTAACTTCATCATCTATTCCGTATTATCTGCCCCCGCGCCGCCGAGAGCCCAATGCGGGCGGTGCGCGCTAACTATAGTACATTTTAGGGGATGAAAATAAAGGATTTGATACCCTCAAAACAATTAATAAATTTCTGTTTTTTTTATGTGACAAAGTGGCAAACCAGCTGGCGGTTCACCTGATGTTAAGTGATAACCGCCGCCCATGGACATTTGCAGCTCCCGTAGGGTTCCTACTATATTCCTTTATTTAAATGAAATGTCGATAGTGTATCCCTCAATGACTGAAGGGAATCTAAGAAGTCAATGATTAACTAACGACAGATAGGGTCCCCGGTTTAAAATGCCTAATACGCAAGTAATAAATCGAGATTTTAAGAGCATTGAAGTCCTACGTGAACTCTCTTCCAAACTATAATTATGTATATCCCACATGATGGCGGGGTCAAATCCTATATGAATAATGTTCGATGTTCAAGGAGAAAAAAATTCAAAAAAATTGTATCACATTATGACTCCGTGGCGCAGTTGCCGAGGTATCGGCTTCGGCGTCGAGGGTCGTGGGTTCGATTCCCACACGGGACAACTATTTGTGTGACCCACAGATAGTTGTTTCGCATCTGGGTGTTTGTTGCGTAAAATTTATGTTTGTAAAACGTCCTTACAACACAGGATAATGTTATCCTAAAGTAAGGGCATTGTTAAAAAAAAATATGCTAAGATACTATTCAACGTAGTTGATATACTCATAATTATGTTGTATGATTTTAGAAATTGAGAAGCATTAATTTTGTTTCTTACAAGTGATTTTTTTAATAACGAAAAACAAAACAACCCATTAAAATAAAACAGTTACCTGCGCCATGGTTAACAGACGATCTTAAACAGATTATTAAGAAGAAAGGCTTTGCGAAAAGCAAGCTGAAAGCTGACTATTCAGATAAAAATCTGCGAAACTACAATAAAGTGCGGAATCGCTGCAATACATTGTATAGAGATGCACAACGATGCCACATTCACAAATCTGTCGAAAACGGCGACCCTGCCAAAGTTTGGAAATTTCTTCAGTCTCTTGGAGTTGGTAAAGCGTCTTCTAGTGTACTTCATCATAACATTGATATTGAACTCCTTAATCAATATTTCACATCTTCTAGTTCATTAGATAATTCAGATAAAGCACGCACTCTGAATATTCTTTCTTCAATGCCAACTCCTGATTTTCCACCGTTTTATTTCATTCCTTTCACTGAGTGTGATGTTAAGAAGAACATATTATCAATCTCGTCCAATGCCGTTGGTGACGACAACGTTAGTCGTAATATGATTTTACCAATCCTTGAATTTATTACTCCTATTATCAACCATATCCTTAACGCATCAATCTCCTCATTCAAGTAATTCCTCTCCCTAAAAAAGCCCATGCATTGCACTTTTCCGAATTTCGGCCTATTTCTATTCTCCCATTCTTATCCAAAGTTCTTGAGAAACTAGTTTTTCAACAGTTAAATCTCTATCTGAACAAAAATTCTCTTTTTAATCCTCATCCGGTTCCGATCAGGTCATAGTACGACTACAGCGTTGGTTAAAGTTACTGATGATCGTTCAAAGCTCAAGTGGTTACCCATTCGATTTCGCCGGAATCTGCACACTGTCGCTCTTCTGTACTGTGTATTATTTAACCCTAGGACTCCAAGTTATTTAAAAGAGCACTTCAAGTTTCTCGGCCATAACCGGCCAGAAAGAGTTCTGCGATCCGCTGGAGAACTAATTTTAGAACCACACGCGTATAAGACCAAATATTACAAAAAATCCTTTACAGTCAAGGCTATCTGCTTGTGGAATGAATTACCTCAGCAAATTCGTCGTGCAAAGACGCTAGACAAATTTAAAAATGACGTAAAGAATCACTATCTTTTCCTCTGTAATCTATAGGTAACATTGACAATATTAATCTATTAAACTTTCATATTTATGTTATTTGTATATATTATATATTTATTTATGTATATGTATGTTTATTATAATTTATTTTATTATTATTAAGTAAGTTTATTAAGCACACCACCTCCCACTATTCAAGTTTATTTTCCTTGTCCTAAGGTTGTCTGGAAGAGATCGCTCTTTAGCGATAAGACCGCCTTATTGTACCTAGTTTTTAAGATTTATTTTATATGAACTGTATAAAACTTTTTGTGGTGTACAATAAAGTATATATAATAATAATAATAAAACTGACTTCAAATATATTTTAGATTTTCAGGAGTTCTCTAAGTATCTCTGGAACCCAAGATCCAATACCTACCACTGAAATTATTATCTAAAGTTCTGAGGTAACAAACAAAAAAAATACACTCGAATTGAGAATCTCTTCCGTTTTTGCAGTCGGTTGAAAATATGACCTTGATCGTTCTTTATAAATGTTTTTTCTCATTTTTGTTGTGCAAATTTTTTTGCTACGGCTGTAAAATTTCCTAATTACAGCTTAACTAGCAGGTTGGTTCCTATTAACTTACAATAGTACGTTAATTAATTTAATAAAGCGAACAAAAGTTCAGACTTCCTATACAAAGGCAAAGAGCAGACAGTTGATTTGTATGTTTATTTGTTTACACGCGGTGTCGTGGCTTCCGAAAACTTTGTGTGCCGGCTTAGAGTGGATTAGTGCCGGCATATCCCGCCCGGGGAGAGTGTGACAATGAAACGGAGAAACATCTTTTGAAGAAGCTTCGTCTGACGTTTACCAATTCCAGTTTTGTTCAGTTCCAAAGGAAATTACTCCATCCGGGTGCGCGCTCAAGTTTATGGCGATGTTTAAAGTTGGCTTCGCTTCGATTTCCTCGGAAGGCGGAATCTCTCTGTTCGTAACTAAGTTCCACCAAACCCCTTATTCTCAACATGTAGTTACCGGTATTTCAGTCAAGTAATCCATTAAATATTCATGTTCAAACGTGTTTTGTGGATTATTTCAATTTATTTTCCGGAAACTTGTAAATCCAAAACATGTATTTTATAGTTGTTACTGACGAAAGTATGTATTACAGACCTGTCATAAGCAAATTGATCATGTATGTTGATAATCTCAAATAAAATATTATATTCTCACATCTCATGTTGCAAGATTTTTTCTACTTCAAGTTAGGAACTACAAATTTGTTCTTAATTTTTGGTGCGTCTTTGCACTGAAGGTGAAACTTAAAAATGTGTAGAGGTGTAGGTTTTGGACACTGGCAGGATTCGAATCCGTGCCTTTCGGATTACGCGTCCAGACACTCTAACCTCTAAGCTAAGCGGTCGCCAACTCCACCTTGCGAAAATCGACTTCGTGTCTACTTTGATTTTATTGCATTTTTAGCTATGAGAAGTACCTAGTAAATAGACTAGAAATAACGTGAATTATTTATGTGATGCCTTACGTATACTATTATCTACACATATCTTTAAAACTATCTTCAAAGTCTGAAATAAAATAACGCGCTTCATAACACCTGAATATTACAAAGAAGTCTGTAAGAATAATTGATCTCCCGAGGCTTTCAGCTTTTTCTTTAATTTTATTCCTCATAATAAGCAGGTTACAGTTTAATAGCCGTGATAGCGCATTGTCCGGACAGACACCCAGGTGCCAATCAACTATCTGTGGGTCACACAAATAGTTATCCTGTGTGGGAATTGAACCCACGGCCCCCGACGCCGAAGCCAATACCTTAGTGGCTGCGCCACGGAGCATTACTCGAGCTGCCTGAGTTTGATCTCCGGTGTCGGCACCAAAGACATTCTTAATTTGAAGTGCTTTCTTATCACGTGCTTATTGGTGAAGGAAAACATGGCCGGAAAACCACACCAAACATGGCCACATTTTCGAAATAATATAAACGCAGTGGGGTCGCTTGTTAGACTATACCATAATAACCTCTGTACAGAGGAGGCCTTTGCCCAGTAGTGGGACATAATATATAGGCTGTAACTTTACTTACAATTTAGGAATGAAAATAGAAGCGTGCTACCATTTATTTCAAAATTTGATAACGCCGATGCATATAAACAACAGGCACTTCATTTGCTATTTATTGACGTTCATAGGCTTCCAGCTTAAGAGTCGACTAACCTCGTTACATGTTAATAGGTCATTGACCTAAAGAAGACTGGACAGTTTGTGTTCGTTAATGTATGTGGTTCATAATGTAATAAGCCGTTGTGAATCACCGCAGTGGTATAAATTTCTGGCGATTAATACTAAGTTCAAATGTTCTTTTGGTATAAGTTCAGACGGCAGTGATGACTTAGTGGTCAGGGCTCGTCAAGGACTCTATGGGCGTTATGGACATAATTATTGCGTCCGTGCCGTATGACGTCGGCTCGAATTGGAGAGAATCCCGGCATGAGCCGAGATTAGAGCCTGTATTATAATACACACTGAAAGTCCAGTACTGCCCGCAGGCTCGAACGGAATGCAGGAATCCATCACCTGTGTTTATGAGTGTTTATGGCCACATAGATGGGTCCCTTGGTCGACTCCATGAAGAGCTCCATATTTTCAATGCTGCCTAATGGGAAACGCAAGAGGCACCACTATTTGATCGGGAGAAAATTTCTCGTAGTTCCGATGTGGCTGCCATAGAAAGCCTGCACGGAACTTTGGCGCAATGGATATTGTACACGAACGTGAGCCTAACGTGGGATAACTAGCCGATAAAGCAATGCGAAGCCGAGGCCGACGAAGACCAAAAGATGGCAAGAGAATTCATTCTTAGATTGCTTTGACTGCCTTCAGAATTAATGTGCCGTGAATATACATTTTTTATCTTTTTTTTTGTTTCAACTGCATGGTGTTTTGTTTGCATGTTTGGATGGATGTAATGGAATTGAATAACTTAATAACTTTGGATTTCTGCACACATGTTAAGTACAAGAGTATTATATTGTACGTAATTTAATATTTAATATTACTAATGAATTATTTCTTCTGATGAATGCTTTATCATCGCGCATGATTTGGGTTATCATGTATTAAAGATTGCGCTTCAATATTATTTTAGGTACTATGTCTTAATTTATGTTAAATGAGTAGATTAACCTTAAACTCTTAGAGGCTTCTGTGTCATTGGAATCGTCATACGTGAGTCACACAGAAAGTTCTTAGAAAATCATAAAACGACTCCATGTTGTAGAAAGTTGCCATCATCGATCCTCTTTTTTCCATGGGTTCCTCCTTTCTTTACTTTAGTTGGCCAATCATTGGAAAGAAACACCCACTGAGCAGTTTCTCTATCCAGCTTTCATCACCTGTGACGATCACAGATACATCATTAGCGTCACCTCCGTTGAACTAATCGCGACACCAATCCATGCTAAGGTGTTTCTGGTCTTCGATCAAAGTATGCGGAATCCTTCTAGTACCAAACCTTGTACTTGACTCATACCAATGCCTTCCATCCAATCTTATTTTCCTCTATCATGCGTCGCACAGCACTGATGCTATGTTCAGATGTCGCTGTCGAAGGAGGTCCTAATTCAAATTCCAATTCACCTAGATCATAACAGACTGCTATGCTTAAACTCATTCAACCAATTGTAAACAATGGCATGGGATGGGGCTTCATTATTAAATGCCAATATTAGAGTTTACTAGCTTTTCTGCTGAGTAAAGCCAAAACGAAAGTCGCAATAAATTATTGGTATAACAAGACTTTTCTAATTGCTGTTACAAACATCATAAATTGCTGACATTATATCTATCTCATACGCCGTATCGTAATATTTAGTACTGAATTTGTTGATTGACGTAAGATATTACAAATATTAATTTAATTAATTAAAATTAATTCGAACGCGACGACCAACACACAGCGCTACCGCGGCGTTGTTTCGGTTTTCTTCCATTTCCAGACGTTGAACAGAGAGCGCAAAGGCTCGTTGCTAGATGGACCTATGCCGCTCGTCTTACGCTTACCGTTACGAAATATGTTCCGTATATACTTATCATCAACGGTTATAATTTTATTATATCTTTATAAAACAGGAAACTAAAAAAAATGTATTCACATATTTCGTATTTTTAATTACTTTTAAGTATTAACAACTAAAAGGTAATTTCAATACCTTATCTTGTGATTGATAAGTTTATCAGTCCTATACATACAGTGTAAACGACCATCATTCTATAGGGATTGGGTTCATATCCCTACATTTCTTTGTTATATTTTTTGGTGATTTTCTTTTTTGTAAATATTTTTTTTAATTTACCATTTAATTTTTGCTGATTTTTTTATAAATAATTACAACGAAATATTATTGTATTTGTTGAACGTAGAACGCAACAGTTGGATAACAATCTATGAGATAATATACTAAATTTTCATTATTTAAAATTTTTCACAAGTCTTATATTGTAGTATATTGTTTTTAATTTTTATTATTAAAATATTTAATTTTTCACCTTAAAACGAAAATTAATATTTTACGAACTATATTTATATTTCAAATTTTTCTTTAATTTGTTTATTCTCCACAGTTTATGAAGTAAAAACAAAATAGTTAATTGATTACCAAAGTAAAATTGAAAAAAGATGTACCGGTCAATAAGATTTGAACTTGGGACCACCGTAATTGTTCATCTACCATGACGCTCGGGCCAAGAGGCTACACGATGTCTGTGGAAGTTGACAAAATTTCGTTTCTAGTTAGAACAGTTGTCGTTTATCGATATAAGGAATTTTTACGATAATTTTTTAATTATTAAAGTCTTTAAAATTTAAAGGATAAATTAAAGATGTATAGTTTAAGAAAATATATGATACTAAAATAGTATTCGTAATTTCTGCTGTGGAGACTATGAAATTGCTTAAAATTTTTATGAGCTATTACTTTAAATCAAAATAAATAATTATTCGTTTACTAGCTGACCCGGCAAATGTTGTTTTGCCATATAAATTATTTGTAGGGTAGAAAAAAGTGTTTGGGGTGGACCACCCTTAAAATTTAGGGGGATGAAAAATAGATATTGTCCGATTCTCTACCCTGGCTGATATGCACACAAAATTTTACGAAAATCGGTCGAGCCGTTTCGGAGGAGTTCAATTACAAACACCGTGAAACGGGAATTTAATATATTTGATTTATTGTTTTGTTGTAAGAAATGTCATTTGCCTTTATTAATTTATTTGACCTTAAGATGTATTTTTAATCAAGTCTAAATTAATAGGAAGATTTTCTAGAATTGTTGATTGCTTTCTCATACTTTATATTTGTTTGTTTATTAGTATTCCTATAATAATATAAAAGTAAAATAAAATCATGTTGTATAAAATATATTACAGGAATCATCTGTGTACATTTTCGAAAGCCTCGCATGGTACTATCGATAGTATACTATGGCCCACCACTAATAGGTAATGAATGACTTGGTCTCGCGGTGCGTCGACGAAATTCGCGCGCTGCGCCCCGCTAAGGGGGGTTACCCCTCCTCCACTCCCTTGCTTCACCACCGAAAAAGTTAAACATTCACTTATACAGTGCCTTAAAGTAAATGTAAAAATACTGTTTACTTAATTTGGAAATGAAGGCTGGTCGTAAAAGATAGTCGCCGCTGTGAACATATTTCATTCATGAATAAAATCGTTAGGACAATGTGGTCGCGTTAGTTCTGAGTTAAAAGCGAGCATCCAGACACTTAGCAATCACGACTCAAATACGTTAACTATATAAACTATATTAAATAAGCATATTTAAAATAATACTAGCATTTACCAATATACGTATACCTTTCCTCGTAACATTTGCTTATATTTATAAAATCCCTAATTAACATGAACCAAAAAACGTACAAAACGTAAGCCGATTTGCAAAGTTTTTTGCTCACTTTTCTCTTTGCTAAAGGATGCAAAAAAGGTTTCGTATTTGTCTTACGGCGTTCGGAGATTTTGCGAAAATATTTGTACAGGAAACGGGGTTCAGCGATGTCGTTACATTGTGAGGTTTAAGTAGCTGCGGTCGTTTTCATTTCTGCGGCATAACCTATGGTGTAAAAAGGAAAAATCGATAACCATCGTGAATTTAACTTCATTGTTACTTAGCATGGCCTTAAACAGGAAAAGTTAAAAACGGTTTGTACTTCAAATAATAATCGAAGGAAGTTTAAAAACTTTTTGAGCCAAGTTGCATTTTCTTGACTCTGATGATCAAATGATATTGCAAAAAAACTAAAAAGCATAGAACTTCTCGGCAGAAATGTCAGGTTACATGGGTACGACGATTCCCATCAACGGCAATCCTGGCATTTTGATGGGGTGACCATCAATCTGAACTTATTAGACCACCATTTAATTGCATCTAGGTGCCGGTTAATGTCATTGATCACCTATGGGAGGCACTCAGAAGTTGCCTGGGTTTACGTTTTAAGTAAGGATTATATAGATAGAGTGATAGGATTTAGATAAACAGAGATTAAAACAGAATTGAAAATGCCGCCTTTAGGAGCTTTACCAGTAGCAAATTAAGCCATATTGATGACAACTCATTGCATCAACTTACTGTTAGCGCCCGGAAAGGTCCTATAAGTCACCTATAGTTCACCAATATATGTCAATATCACCAATATATGTGATAGCATGATAATAAAAACGAACACTTTAGAATTAGTAAAATTCTTCCAGTTCTCACTCGAAGTCCTCCAACGGCCCTAGCAAATAATAAGCACAAGTTAGAGCGTAAGCAAAGGCTCGTCTGCATAAAACTCAATTGAGGTACTGTCATACAGTGGCTAGTGTCAGCAGGGATTGTTTACAAATATCAAATCAAATCAAATCAAAAATATATTTATTCAAATAGACGCTGACTTATGAATCGTCAAATTTTGCATCAAAAATTAAAGGGTCTCCTTTCAATAATTTTATTTTACTTATTATATTATTTGTTTTAAGGTTTTTAGTTTTAGGTTCATTGTTCTATTATATATTTTGTATTAGTTTATCATTTGAATGTTATTTAAGTTTGCTTATAGCTAGTTTGTTACTATAAAATATATATTATTAGTTTTAATTATGGTTATGACATATATACAAAATACTACACTAAATGTATTGAGAAGCAACAGTGAATATATTAATATTAACCTCTTTAAAAAGGTCTCCGAGTGAATTCCGGGCTCCGATATTGTAGATTGCTCGGCCAGCTCTTTTTTGAAGAATAAATATAGAATTTATATCAGATGCACTACTCCACAACAAAATGCTGTACGACACGATGCTGTGAAAATAACTGAAGTAAACAAGCCTGGCCGTGTCAATGTCTTTTAGCTGCCTAACCCTTCTAATCGCAAAAACAGCGGACACAGATTACAAACAGCGGATTACAGATTTCATCACGACGTTTTTATTTTCTGACTTTTGAAACTTTATTGCCACCGAAAACACAATGAAGTTGTATTATTTTCACGACTTCTAAGAGATTTCAATGAGTTTAAATCATCATGGATGATCATTTCAGTCTGTTTTAGTCCACTGTTGGACAACGTCCCCCTGCCACGAAGAAACTATCTGTCAAGTTTATTTTTTCTCGCAGATTGACCATTTGTACTTAAAATTGACAAGAACAACGCCGGGTACAACGACTGGCCCTATGATAAACGCCCCCGAATCTACGCACATAAAAATTTCATGAAAATCGCTGGAGCCGTTTACTAGATTCCGATTATATATATGTACAAGAAGATTATATATATGATGACGGATTTTCATCTTTTTTAAAACCTTTCAAAAGATTTTGTTGTTCGATTATTTTTATTTTTTATTTTATTTCTTTATATTACTCTTGCAACCGCAACAATTGTTTTGGCGGGTATAGGACCTACAAGCGATGGGCCTATTTATCGTTTATCGTTTGTTTTAAACAACATTGCCCTCACTTTAGGATAACATTATCCTGTGTTGTAAGGACGTTTTACAAACATAAATTGTACGGGGGTAAAACACCCAGATGCGAAACAACTATCTGTGGGTCGCACAAATAGTTGTCCCGTGTGGGAATCGAACCCACGACCCGCGACGCCGAAGCCAATAACTTGGCAACTGCGCCACGGAGTCATCAAATTTATTATTTATTATTATTATTGGCGGTTAAAAAATATTCATGTCTCAAAATATCCATTTCTTTATAAATGAAAACCCGGAAATTTTTAATTGAGTTAGTTACCATTAAATGGTGTTGAAACGTTTCGTACAAAGTTTAAAAGGTGTCTCGTAGTTAGAGCAATGTGAAGAGGAGTTGGTGGCTGTCTGGCTGTTCGGTAAAGTTATGCTTGTTACAGGTTGCTGCGGAAGGACTTTATAACGACCCACGATAAGATGCTTATATTTCAAAATAGTCTTACATAAAAAAAAAACACTAATAGTATGGGTCTGCAACACATACACCGATACATGTGCATAAGTTTATTAATATTTGAATTGAATAGTAATAAAGAATACTAGCTATCGATTTGTGATGTTGTTAAACAAGTTACAGAGTAAGTTTTGTGGCAGATACCGCAGACATGTAATCTTCTTGCGGTGTAGGATGTTTATAGCGTGAGTAAAAAGGAACATTTGAAATTGCATTGGGGGGAAACTTGTCCAGAGGAAGGAATAAGCTTGAAATTGTAAAATTTCGCTTATGAATGAACGACTGTACGAGCAATTATTCATGAGGGCAGTTTGTTTAAGTTTCATATTTATTAATATGTGTTAACAATGTCGATCAAGAACAATCACGAAAACATCGTCTACAAATTAAAAGGTTATACAATGAATCACGTCGCGATCGCTTGTAGGCTTGAGCTTGTGGGAGGTGAATAGTTTTCACGTAAATCTATTTAGGGGTAAGGAAATGTTTCTATCATGAAGTATCGTAGCGTAAGACACAGACGTTTCACTGATGTATCTTAATCTATAAAAGAATATAATTATAAATTTAACATGTAAGAGAATTAAGAATGGATATTTCGGTTGCAGGTACGCCTAGCTTCCACCCAGGTAAGTCTCCGTCGTTGGTGTAAAGGGGCCGGGGGGGGGGGGGGGGGGGGGGGGGGGATGCAAAAGGGGAGCGTAAGCTGACGTAATGTATCGATGTGTACTCGCTTGAGCGTGGCCGCGCGGCACCGCTTCACCCCAATGCTCTAAGGTCGACGCACCTCGCTACCGCCTTTTCAGGTTTACCTTCAAGTCTCGATCATAACGAATATTTTTTTTATGTGATAAGTTACCAAGCGAGCAGACGGTTCACCTCATGTTAAGTGAATATCGCCGCCCATGGCCATCTGCTACACTTAGCCTTAGTAGACTGTTATTACGAACCATCGGAAGTACCTTTATTATCTAAAAAATTTTAAAAGGCCAAGTTGCGGATTGAATGTTTTATTTATTCACTGTTATAATTTTTTCATATTACGGTGTCTAGTAGCCGCCATACTGAAATTTGATTACTATTATGTCTTAAGTGATACTTGAAAGAATAAAAAAAATAGATAGGCGTAAGAATCATCAAAATCGACTTGTGTTTGTGTATGGACTCCTAGAGGGCCAAACACTCATATTATGCTGGTGCACAATCTGCTTTGCTGCTTTTTTCTTATATTCTTTTGGTATTTTGAAATATATTGTCTTGTGAGATAAATTACCTATATGGTATGTTTTGAAAAAATGAAGCGGCATACTTGGGAGTCCATTCATACTTGACTTGGTGCCTGTTGCCATGCCACATCAGGATGGCATTCTTAGGATGTTCATCCCAGTGACGTGTACATTATCCATCTTTATAGGTTACCTGCAACGCCATGTGGGTTTTTTTTATTAGATTCAGCCTTTAATTATTTATAAACACTAGCAAATAATAAAGATATACCTTCTGTATACAGCGTGTCTTTACATTCGCGACAGTAAATGCACACAAATAGAGGATAACTTATTAAAATTGTATTAAACATTTACATTCCTTAAACATCAATATTTACAGTTATTAAATTTTCCAAAACAAAGAATTTCAGAAACTGTAACGTAATTTTAATAAGGTTTTAGTATTACTTCGCTGTGTATGGGTCAGTAAGGCATCGAAGTATTACGAGCTTTCTAGCTTCTCTAGGTTAGCACTGAAAATCAGCGCTGTGTTGGGGCCTTGACTTGCGGCATAGCATAATGCTGAGCCTAATTTACCGGAATAGGGCGTACAATATTTTTGGTCTGTTAAAGTTCTTTATTATTTGTTTTACATTTTAATTATGTATTTGTGTTCTTTTGCTTTACTGAATTATTTAGAAGTATTTTTTTTTATTTCTTTTATTTTTTGTTAATTTTAGTTTTTTTTCTCTTTTATTGTGTGCGTCCTTTTTTTGGTAAATAAATGGATTTTCTTTCTTTCTTTCTTTGTGAGCCCTTACAAAGTAAGGCGGGTAACAAATGATAAAATAAGGATGCTTAAGTACTAAACATATATTCAGATTAAATGTTAGGGTATACGGAATATTTATGGTATCTGTACCATAAAAGTGGCAATCTATACCAGAAAAAAATGCGATACAAGGTGTCGGCACTCATTATCTTTATACAGCTTTAATAATTTATGCAAGAACGCTCACGACACGTTCGATATATCGACGCCTGGGTGAAATCTCATTTTCGCCGGCACATGAACGCACGTGGGAATGAAACCCTTTCAGGGTTCTTTGTAAAGAGGAAAAACTATTGTTCTTCAAGCTGTGAAAAGCGCGTGTTCAGGATGATAGCCGATTACTTTCGCAAGAAAACGCGTGAGCATCGCTTGCGTTTGTAGCTGACGCCTAAGTAGAAACTGTTACTTTATATTCACACAATTATAATCTAATTTTTGCGTTCGAACGCTTTCTGTTCAGTAATACTTATTTTACACGATTATTCCCTGTAGGCACACTGTATAGGTAATAGGTTTGCGAGGGACTATAAGGGGAGTGTCGTAATAGATCGATGCCTATCGTGTGAATGAGCGTGTGTTGTTTCATTAGTTTTAATTTAATCACGAGTAATAGTCCACCCGTCACGTAAATAGTACTTAGTGAATGGACGTTTGTAAGAGCATTCGTATGTTATATGTTTTTGAATATACATATAGGAACATAACTCATAACAGGCGCAATAGTCCTCTCCATCAACTGTAAACAGACTTCGATCTGGTTTAGGAAGATGCCAGGATTACCTACTGAAGTGTGGGGTTTCTCAAACGACAATAAATGTCACTGTGGCGAGTTCCAAGCTATGGCCCATCTGCTGCAATGGCCGTTATGTCCACCTGCACTTGCGATGACCTACTTGACGCCAATTCTGCTGCGATAGATGAGGCAAAATACATGTCGAACGAAATCTAAAAAAAAGCTATTTTGACTCGAAAAGAAGAAGAAGGTACAGTTCAGGTTTTGTTTACGCGTTTAATTCTCGATAGTTAACCCATATCCGGTATATAGCATGTTACTTTTTTTTCGAGGAGGATAGGACCAACAAAACGAGAGTCGCTCCCTATGTCTCTGATTACAACTTCTCGAAGCAGGAAGATAACCATTTCTTTAATAACATCTTATTCAAATGGAGACCACTCATACGTTCTTCTTCGAACCATCTTATGTACTTACTCTGTTTAGGTATACCTGTCCCCATTCGCCTGGAACTGGTTTGGTATTGAAAATTTAATATAGTCGCCACCGCAAATTTATTCTACTAACCCTGATGAAGGACCTCCGATATGTCCCAAACCAATCGGTACATACACCAATTGTACGCGAGTTTAGCAGCTTTATTGTTCCGTCATTCTATTTGACACTCTTAACCAAAAAATCACTACCAGTTATCAAAGGGCTAGGAAATAGGATCATTAGAAACATAGAATGGGTATACAGTACGTGTGCTATACGTACGTATATAGTACGAAGTATTTTGGAATACGCTTCGGTAATTTTGTCACCTTATTACGCAATACATGATACCCTAAAAAAACGACGGCAGCATTGTTCTTTGGTACTTCTGTACAAAATTGTTAACTCAGTGGCCCATTCTGAGTTACTAGCTAAAATAGGCATGAATACGAACTATCGTAGTCGCAATGCCAAATTATTTTATATTCCACTAGCATCTACCAAATTTGCCCGAAATAACCCCATCTCTAGAATGTGTTCCTTGTACAACAAACTTACAACCATTGATGAATCAGTAGATATATTATATCAGAAGCTGAGTACATTAAAGCGAAGTATTCGACGCACAAAATGTTTTTATGATTTTTTTCTTTTTTTTTTATCACACCGTTTGCATACTTTAACTCCAGCGTAATTCAATTAAAATAAATTTTAAACGATAGAGAAAAATCATTAATGAATTTATCTACAAGCAGAATTAGGCGGTCGCTTACAGTTTTCGAAAAAATAAATAATGAAATAGTGTGATTTTTACTATAGAAATCTGCCATTTTTTTGTTGTCAATATCTAATCGTCAATTCTGCTCGTATTTCTTGGTGGTCATAAAAAAATAACCTAACCTCGAAGGTTAGGGGGCAGCTCCGCTCCGAACTGTGTATTGAGTTTTTGAAGTCAAATAAATAAAATGGTGGATTTCTTAGTAAAAATAACAAGTTTTAAATATTTTTTTCTCGAAAACTATAAGCGACCGCCGAATTCTGCTTGTTGATTAATTCATTAGAGATTTTTTTCTATCGTTTAAAATTTATTTTAATTGAATTACGCCAGAGCTAAAGTTATTTACATTTGCCCTAATTGCAACCGCTTCAATACCAGTTCTAGATGTCAAACTTTATCTTTTGGACATAACAGAGACGGTAAAAGTTCAGCTATCATATTTCCGGCCATTTGAACATGTGGGTTGCGTTCCATAACGCTCAAGCATAGCTGCTTCACATGGTGTCTCTTACGGACCAATTTGAGTACGTAACACTACATCAAAATAATCTCGCGGTAGCTTGGGCCTTGAAAGAATTTCCAATAACATTTCTTTTATATGGAGCTATTCCAATTACTGCCCCATGTCCAACGAGGTTAAGCAAGCTGCAACTGTATCTTGTAGCGCGTGCATTACAACTAATAAAAGCTCGGTTCCTCAAAAGCTTTACTGATTATATTTCGGTAACCCTGCACCAAGCTTCAATACTTGCATCCGTGAAGTCAGGCTCGAACAGAATCAGCTGCGTCATCGATGTGTTTGAAGCTGGTCGATGAACAGCTAATAATCGTGATGCGGTTATCTCCATGTTTCGGAGTAAGATCACTGAGGCCGATTAAACTTGTTTCCTTGCTCCTCATTTATAAGCCCTCTTGATCCCACTTCTGATATAGGAACATGACTCATAACAGGCGCAATAGTCCTCTCCATATTTATATATAGGGTAAGCTTGGATTAACGGGCGAGGAGCTATAATTACAGACCGCGTTCTTAACAATGATTTATTCCATAATTACACAATTGATCTGCAACTTTACACTCAATTAAATTATAACGTTACGATCACTTAACTTGATTACCACATTTATTAATAATCACTTTGATATTTCTCTTAATCACGATTACCTCAACTAAATGATAACTAAATGTTACACAGAACACGAGGCGCGACTACCGCTTCTCAACGTATAATGACCCGCCAGCGCTCTGAGTTACGCCAATGACAGTTAGCTGTCATTAGTTGCCATAATAAAAATTAAAATTGATACCGAAGCGCCGTCATACATATTTGCATTAAATATATACTGTATTAATCGTGATTTCGAAATTATATTGACGTATAATTTATCGTAACTCAGTTAACGATATCGTTAAACCCAAATTTATAGTTGTAGCTCTTGCTTGCGGACGTGGTTGTCTCTAATCGTTCACACGTCTAATGGACAACAGGCATTTCCGCTCATGTGCAATTTTATAACGAGCTCGTTCAGCCGCCTCCCGCACCCCCGCACCCCCGCGCCGCCACCGTGTGGGCCCTAACCCTACCAACTAAAATATGCAACAATTACACTGTGTCAGGAATTTTCATTTATCTGCACGTATACACGATACTTCTCTGATTTCACAATTTTGTAGCAAACATTTGTATTGTACTAATTTGATTGATTTAGCTTCGGTGTGATTAGATGTTCAAGTTAAAATTGGTGTATAAGATGACTTACACAGTTATAATTATAGTCCACATGAACTTAGTTTGTAACTTTGTTTATAACAAAAGGAATAAAACAGGATTGGTTGGAACACACATATGCAAATCATTTCCGGTTTTTTAAAGTTTCAAGCAGACTTGAGGTGATTGCGTGCAAAATGAGTTGTTTTCTTTTTAAAGTAATTTTATAATACGATTACTCGTTTTATGTTGGAAATTGCGCTTCGAACTCATGTAGTGTTCAAAAGAAGGCCTTTTGTAGGGTATTGATCGCCTCTCATGAGAGCTTTTGGTTTATTATTAATTAAATATTTCTGCAGGATTATTGGCCATCGAATTATCGGCTACCGTCTGATCGCCTCACTAGACTAGATGCTTTCGCTTCCAGCATTAACCACTTTTAAGTATTGTATTTTATTATACAATTTATAAAGAATCATTCTCTTTGCTATGGCATCGCTTAATGACCTATAAATATACCTTGGTGATGACGATGATGAGGATAATTAAATAAGAAGGCAAACTTGACGAACGGTGTCTTGCTCAGAAGTAAGACGATTTCACTAATTATCTTGTAATCAAGTCGGAATTAGTTAGTCTTGAATAAGTGTAACCGGGCGGTTGGGCGCTCCATTTTGCACAAGCAATTAAAAAAGCTAGTAAGTCCTTTAACAGACAGCACATTGTATATAGATATAGAGTATGCGTTAGTGCGTAGGTGTCTATCGTGAATCTATTTTAATAAATTTACATTCGCAATGTAACTCGCTGTGTTCTTCGCCAAATTCGTCTGTGAGGGGACCATTCGAATAAATTATTAACGACTGTATACGACGTTAATAACCACCATCGTTGCATTCAGTTATTGGAGCGTATGAAATAGTTTCAATGCAGATATTATTTTTGAGTTTCTGCGCATACTGAGGAGATGTTTCGACCGATATAGTCTCTTAGTAAACTGTTTAATTGCAACGAATCAACGAACCGACATTGGGTCATTCTAATTTGATGTCAAGCGTAGGAATGCTACGCTGAGGCCGAAATAATTACAAAGCGAGAATGAGCGTGGCTGAAGTCCCTTGATTTAATTTAACCTCTATTCCGCGGAACGGTCATCGGCTTTGAATTGCGTTAAATTGTTTCTGACAGACGTTTCATGGCTCAGCGGTCAACGTGGCATTCTCTTTGGTGACTGTGTCTCCCTGATACACTCTTAGTAGGTAAGCGCCTCTACTTTCCTTCTATGCTTTTGAATGTATTTAAATATAAGTGAACTCATACGTTTCGATGGAATGACTTTGCTCACAAGGCTCTTTCACTGTTTGTTTTTTAATTTACATCCCTCGTTTGACTTTCAAAGTAGCAAACACCTTCACCTAACCCAAATAAAATGTTTCAATCATTTTTTTATGTGAGAAAGTGGCAAGTGCGATGGCGGTTCACCCGATGTTAAATGATAACCGCCACCCATGGACATTTTCAACACCGGTAGGGTTGCAGATGCGTTGCCATCTTTTATTATAGTGGACTCCGGTTACCTCAGGTTGCGTGGCCTTATCATAGTGAAATCGTTATTAGTATGACTCAAAAGCATCCCCTATGACACTTTCATCCAAATGTACTCACACTCTGTACGTTAGTTTATCCCTTACTTTAGTTCTACTACTATGCGTTGCTTACAACGGAAACCAATACAGCCCGCTCCTCCCTCGGGCGTCGTAAAGCCGGAACTTAGGGCAACAGAGCAATTTATGGTTGTCAACGCTAGTTTAAAGCACGATGTACAATTGCACATACATGAATACATCGACGGTTACATCTCTGCCGTGCCCCCAGAGTGCAACCATCCCAATGCTAAGGTTCTTTCGTTTCTCTGCGGATGCAGATGTCATTTTAGACGCTATTTGTGAATTTAAGTTTTTGTGTTAAGAAACCAAATCTTCGTTTAAGGAATTTATACAATACTATTGACTTTTTTCATAGTCCGAGATGTAGTTCAATAAAATTGAGTTGAACTGTATTGTTACTGTTGTTAACAAAGATATTATATACATTTACGCAGTAGATATGACACTAGCGCACCGATATTCAGGCACTCAAATTACTCCAATGGGTTTAATTAGATTGCTATTCTATAGTGCTATCTTTTTTCGTATCATAGGTACTATACCATCTGTCACATTCACATATATGTCATATTAATGTAAAGCGGCACAATTGTTAATATGAAAAAAGTAAATTCTCATCACTTATTTGTTACTAAAGAAATCTAAAATTTGGAATTCAATATAATATAATAGTCATAAAAACACATTCTAGATTTTACTAAAAAAGAATATATATTTTTATTATAAAAGTAACGCTGATTATTCTAACTTTGAGTTGTTGTAAAAAGAAAGTCTGTTTCCGCAGATAAGTGCCGCTCATAATAATAAAATAAATATTTCAGGACCTTGATTTTTATACACCTAATAGACTTCAGTATCTAGTACAAATTTCAACTCGCTAGGTCCACCGGTCCTCAGATTATTATGGCGGTATAAAGAGTATGTACGGAACCCTCGGCGTACGAGTTCGATTCTCAATTGACCGTTTTTTTACTACTTATCTGTACAAATGATGAAAAAATTGAAAACTGACCTCACATTTAAATGAGATTAAGAATTAATCATTAATTATTTTAAAAAATAACTACTATATTAAAAATACGTAATACACGTATTTTTTTGTACGCGCGTAAGATAAGACGTTATACTCCTGTAGCGTATCAAAAGAAAAATAACTACAAATTTTGTCTCCTGTGTCAGTATTTATTTGTTTGTGAAATATACACGCAATTGATAACGGATCAATTAAATGTCTTGAAATTTAATCCGTAATTGCTGGAGTCGCCGTCATCGAAATCGATGAGGGGGACTATATATAATATATCGGAGATTAGGTGGATCACATAGGACAACTCGTTGTCAGATCGCTCATTGAAATTTACTTGTTCGATTAAAATCAACAATAACGAAAATAATTTTTAACCACACTGATGTAATTGAATGTAAACGTAGCAAGTTCGATACAGGAAGATGACCGCTCGCACCGCCGTCCCTTTTCTAAGTGGCGTGCCGGAGCACGTCCAGAACACACCCCGTGTCCGATGTCAATTGACTTCCACAACTCATAACCCTCAAGTCCGCTCTCTCACTTCCTGTATCGACCTTACTCAAGCGCACTACTTGACGTTTCCGAGAGCCACCAATAGATGGTGTTGTATTCAAATTATAGCGCCACATCGTGATCCTTCGACATATATACAGCGTGTCGTTACCATCGCGACAATAAATAAACCTACATATAGGGGATAACTTTTTAAAGTTGTATTAAACATTTAAATTCTTTAAACACCAATATTTACAGAGTTATAAAATTTTCCAAAACAAAGAATTTTAGAACACCCTTACCTATAAAAGCGTAACGTAAAGTTCATTTGTAAAGGTCACAAAGCATATGAATGGGTTGAATGAACTTAAAAGAGACAAAACATACTGTTAGAAGGAGAGGCTTGTAATACGACGCTGTGGCGCGAGTTGTATAGGATGTTACAAATTTTGTTTATTTTTTACTTAATTAGTTTGTTTGAAAAATATTTTTTTTGATGTATGGATTTTGTTTAACGTTAATATTTTTTTATGATTATTGGCAAGTAGCGTTAGACGTGTGTTCATTTATTGTCGCGATGGTAACGACACGCTGTATAATACCACGAAGGCTGGAACAACATCAAAATGTCTCTTTTCGTCTGTCGGTGTGCGCGCGCATTGTCATTTTCCCAAGACGCGCCAAAAGAACTATAAATTTAAAAATCAGTACACATTTTAGCCACCGTTACGCTTACCAGCTTTGAATGATCCTTTAAATATTTAGTGCGCGTGCTTACCTTCATAACAGATATCAACACTTATCTCATATTCTTATACTCATAATGTTGTACTTATTAAATTGGCAGGACTATTTGTATTTTTAACGCTAATGATAAAAAGTTGTCTCCCTTTGATAGTACAAGCGTTAACAGCTATCATATATGATACCAGATAGCAATTGATTGTGTTGAAGTAACTGACATAATCTTACGTTTAAATAACCTGGTTTAGGTCAAAGTAAACGAAAAAAATGCTTCCTCGACATAAAGTAATCGCGTGCTATATAATGTCATTGACATCATCGCTAGTTATACTTATACACATACCTCGTCTCAGTTAACACGTTAGCACGTCACTTTATAGCATCGATTAATATTAGCTATTTTATTGCTAATATTATTATGACACGGTTAGTTTTTTTTTTTAAATTATGCTAAAGACATGATATTTTGTTCCATTGAATTTTATTTTTATTTTGTTTAGTTGCAGTGTTTGTTGTTATTTCAGGAAGAACTAATAACGGAACAAATATAGAAAAAAAAGTAAAAGTTGTATGTTTCAAATTTATTTCAATGACAACGTCTCAAAGGTAACAAGTTGAATTTTCTGGTGCACCAATAAAGTGGCAAAGTGTCTCCAGAGGACGGAGGGTACAAATTGCGCAAACAATGTATTGCAAAATGGCCGCGGATAAGTTCTTATAGAATATGACAGCACTTCTCAAACTTTATCGCAACGACTTGCACGACAAATACGTATGTTAATACTCAGTACCTGGAGGACCCAGCTTTGCTCGGTTTTTTGGTAAATCATGTATTTTGGAAATAAAAAAAATAAAAAAAATAAAGAAAGCAATGATCTGGTATAGAAAAAAAGTAAAACAAAATAAGTGTGTAAATGATCGTGATACGAACCGCGGCCGTCTGTTTCGGGGCCGCCCGATTACCAAACGAGCTATTATAACATTTTTTTTTTGCGGCGAAATTTACCGTCATTTTCGAATGTGTTGGCGCTGGCAACACTGTATACCGGATTTGTCGTTATCTACTCGAGCCAAGGGACACATGGTCGCATGGAGCAGCGGTCACTTGGATTTCGGCCGCGTTCCCAGACGGTTATATAACCACTAGTGCTGCTTGTCGTGTGCTTCAGTAATAGTTAAAATATTAGGATCAAGGTAAAATCGTTAGAACTCTTATAAATGATATTTTTCATTCTCTGAAAACAGGGATAAAAGGATATTTTCTAAAAATGAAACAGAGCTAGATCGATTTTTCGCTCCCGAATAAAGGCACATACTAAATTTCATTTCCGAGATTCCGATTATATATATACACACACAAGAATTGCTCGTTTAAAGGATAAGAGACACTTGATTAAAAATAAACTTTAAAGGAGTTTGAATCAGAATCTCGGCTTTTCTTTTTTCATATGTGTTTTGCCACCAAGAAATTAACGGATTTTATACGTATATTATATGAAAGGGTTTTTGAGATTAAGTACGGATAAATATTTAATTATTAATTTAATTATTTATATTTATATGAAAAGTTGTGAAGCGAGCAGATGATTTTAAGTAAATATGACCCATGGACATATTCCTCACCCGAGCGCTTGCAGATGCTTTGAACCTTTTATAAAATTGGGCCCCGGTTACCTACCTTACCAGACGAAACGCGAAAGTTTGATACTGCAATCTTACGCCGGTCTTCTGTAAGGCCGCGGTAATTACTCGGACGCGACTGCCCATTCTTACAATAACAGAAGCAGTTTCGTGATTCTACCATAAACACCCGTAATAACAATGCAAAAATATGTATCTATAACGTATTTAAACATGATTTTGCAATGTAGGTATAGTATATTGCAAAATCGTGTATGCCCGTTTACACCATTGGTACCTAACTTTAAGGAGACACCTAAACAAAATTTAGATAGATGGTGAATGAAACTAATGCTCGTAGGTTTCATAACTAAAACTGTCATGAATAATCTTCTTGTATTAACTGATGTTTTTGCTTTCAATCCCGAGACTATTAAAGCTTCATCTGACGCAGAACCGGTGGGCTAGCCAGAACCCACGGGCCCTACCCACAGCCCTCCGCTGTGGGTAGGGCCACGCATGTGCTCATGCGTGCGTTTAACTATGGTGTGTCATCTAAGGGCCATTGAGTTCGCGGTTCGGACCGAAACCCCGATGGCCGTCGACTGTGCAATTAGCTAATCGGTGGCTGGGGGCGGTGAGAACCGCCCCGGAACGCGGGTGTACCTTGTGTACGCGTTGTGTTGGTCTCGCCGTGCTCGGAGGCGAGGGCGAACTAGTGTGTTTGTTGTTGCACTAACTGTGGGTGTAGTGTTGTCCGGCGGGACCCCCGGCAGTGGGTCCGGCGTGTCTAAGTCCCCTTCCTCGACCGGGTCGTGAATAATTTAATGTAAAATAAAAGAGAACTAAGAAAGTTGAAAGCTTTAATATTTGAGTCATAACTATTATAGCTTACTAATATTTTCTTTGTAAGTTCGATATCATCTGGGGAAGCTTGACAAACTAGCAAAGTTTGCTTTGTGTTAAAACAGAGCTGCCTGAGGTTGTTTCAGGGGGATTAAAATTTAATTAGAAGTGTGCAGTCTATGACAGTTTCCGATCTGGGACGCGAGCGGGAGCTAGAACGGATTAAATGTTATTATAAATGCAGCAACTTGGAAATAGATGGTGAGAGTCTTTAAACGTGTTAGTATTTGGCTTGTCTTCTAGAGATTTTTTAAATTTTTAGTGAGTGTTGTAAGATTTACCAATACTTAAACTGGGCACTGTGTATGTTAGTGCAAGTGACGGGTGGAGTGGCAGGTGATGACTATCTTGATTGTCAATTACAATTACATTTTTTATATATGAATTTTTGAAACAAGACGTTTTTATTAGGGTTCCGTGCCCAAAGGATAAAACGAGACACTATTACTAATCTGTCTGCCTGCTTGCCTGCTTGTCTTTCTGTCTGTATGTCTGTATGTCTGTGGGTTTGTTTGTTTGTCTGTCAGTCTGGCAGTCTCACAAGGCTCATGAACCGTGATAGAAAGTGAAATTTTCACAGATGATGTATTTCTGTTTCCGCTATAACAACAAATACTTGTACTTAAAACAGAATAAAAAAATATTTAAGTGGGGCCCCCATACCACAGACAAGATTTGTTTGTCGTACAGAACTCTTCGTGCGCGAGTCCGAGTTGCACTTGGCCGGTATTTTATACTATTGACATCTTCGTTAGGGATTGTTTGGTGCAGTAAAGGAATATGTTACAGTGTGTCGTTATTCGTTGTGAAAGATTTATTGTTTTTTAATGTTATTTGTGATAAGTTTTCGAATTATTCATTCAAATGCAGTGAAACGTTCCAACTTGCAAAAGGAAAGTGAACTGGTGGTCCTAGATAAAGCACAATGGAGCCGTTTATGGGCAAACTTATGCGGCCGCCGCAAAGTTTGAGCACCGGTGAGCGTTGACCCTCTCCATACATCAGGGCGCGCTGTTCCCCTCGACGCCACCCCACGGCGTGCGAGAGAATGCCTCCCCCCCGACCCCACGGTCATGCCACCGGACCTGCCTATTGTTTGTTTTTAGGCTACTTTTATGGAGATTGCATGGCGTCGTTTTAATAGATCGCCACGCCTTGGCGGCGTCTCGAATTGGGGCTCCGTTATCATGGCCATTATGAAAGTACGAATCCCACCGAATTCATCGCTGTAAGACGATTAATCTGTGTAATCAATTTATTCTTGTCATCCATTAAGTTAATCTTTATATGTCAAATTATTAGGTTGAATGAATATTTATAGAAAATTCTCAACTCAACCGTAAAAAACTGTTCTGAATCGGATTTCAATATTAGCAGGTACGAAGAAGTAGTTGGTCTTCCTTGCTAAGTGCGTGTCATTTACAATTGGAGCAAAAGGTCTAGGCAACATAGCTAGCTTAATATGAAGCCTAGCTTATACTAATTTCCTCTTTATAGTAAACGATTGTGCCCATTAGTTACCGTTTCTACTATTATTTTTAAACCGCCTGCGATCCTTTGACGCGCAATTTGACGGGAAATGCTCGGTAATTGTCTCCTCGTCTCTCTTTAACATTTTTCCTTTTCTTCTATATGCTTTAAGTATAATAAAGCAAATACCAAATACTTCCTCATACACTATAGAAGTGAAAGAAGAAATTAGGGATAGACAAAAATATATATCAAATTTATATGCTAAGATTATTTATTGATAAGCAATTTATTTGTCCTATTACTTTTTCACTGATATTCAAAAATTCTTTCCTCTCAAAATAAATATCAATTGATGAATGTTTTATTTTAAATTTTAGCCGTATCTCTTAGTTTTTCCGTAACTTTGTTACTTGGTAGGAATATAAGATGTCAACCTTTTTGCCGTCATATGTTATTGGGAAGATATAACGACAAATCGCTGCCACGGCAATCAACATTTCTCTATTCAACAAAAGCGCAAACCCAATAGTTCTTTGGACTACCAAGTGAATTATTTTTATGATAACTTTTGTTTTCGCATCATCATCATCATCATTTCAGCCTGCTTGAGTACACTGCTGAACATAGGCCTCCCCCACATCGTCGTCGTCGTTTTCGCATAATATCGGGGAAATATTTGCCACAAATTGCGGATTAAACAGAGAAAAAAACCTTTATCAACTCCTAGGTAATATTTCCTTGGTAATAGTTCCTACAACTCTACACCGTTGAAATGGAACTGTACTGTTTTACTTTCCACCCATTTGTATTTGATCTAATAAAGAGCACGCAAGATATCTAGGTATGAAAAATTACTGCATACTTTTTCACTTGGCTATTATGTTCTCTAATTTCTCTTCTAAAAAATAATTCTCTAAGGATTACAAAGGGCGTTTTTCATGACTGTTGGCAATCTCTCCCAGTTAACCCGGGGCGTGTTCAGAAATCGTGGTAGGTGTTTCTCTTAGGTCAGAATTAAATTATTATTCTTCTTTTCTGAACTAAACCTTTATTCTCTTTGGAATCTAAAAAAGTTACTTCATCTTTTCTTAATCTAAGCAAGAATTCTACCAAATCAAGAATTCTAAAGTATATTTTTAATTTTTTTTAATAAAAAGAATTTTATAATTGGGACCCTTTTCAGCAAACTAATAAAAAATAATTCATAGATTAAAATTATGACATATAACACCGACTATTATTAAATAGAAAGTACTAATTTCATTCAAAGACTACAAGAGTTAACGTTTACAAATAACAGAGTTCAGGTTCGTTTACGTCATTCAGTTGTGTTTTTACGAATAAACTTCTTTCTTTTTTTTTTTCAAGTAAAATGTTCCTTCTACTGGCTGATTTCGATTTAATAACGAAATCAGACCTTAGGTGTAAGTAATTCACGCTGTGTAGGTTTTGGAAATATAAGTTAATAAGTTAATGATTATGATCTTTTCCAGAAGCCTTATCTGGGCCTTGAGTATGAAGAAAAAGTGATGAAATAGTTGATATAATATCGAGTTATCAACGATATTATATCAACTCATGATCAATCTTGATGTCACAATTTAGCTGTTTGCTGGCTATAAAATATGTTGTATTTTGTGTAAATTAAAATTATGAATAACCTCAGTTAAAACGGACAGTTCAAATAGACACATACTATGAGTATGTTTGATTTTCCTTTAAATCGAAGAAAAATGTCCTTGATGTTAAATTATCCAATGTCATTGATTCGATGCATTAATTTGAGCGTGGTGTCTTTAAATCATCTCCAATAAGATTACTTGCGTATGTCACGCTGCTTCGGGTTGTCGCCCATCACCTGATTCACCTTAGTGTTAGGAAAAACAAGGATCATCCATTAATCCAGAGTCCATCTTCAATTGAATGATTATGTACACACATACCTCCAAAAGCAACTACTGCACGAATTGAGATCAAATTACTTTAATTTTTTTAAACATTTGTTATGTTGCTGCCGTTTGAATTTGATCGAAGCGAGCTGGCGGTTCACCTGATGTTAAGTGAATACCGCCGCCGCTCATAGACATCTGCTACACCAGAGGGTTTGCAGGTGCGTTGACAACCTTTTTGGAAATTGGGCTCCGGCTACCTCACTCACCTCGAAAGTATTTATCATACTTCCACTTTACGCTGGTCTTCTGTGAGGTCCTGGTACTTACCCGGACGGACCTGCCCATTCGTGCAACAGCCGAGGCTGCTTCGTGGCTCTACCACCGTTAAAATAAATTGATAGAATAAGTTATAAAACCTGCTATCCAACCATAAGTCTATCACTTGATTAAGGCATAAAGGATAAGCTGTTTAACCAATTTTCCACTCTGCGCACCCTGTGAGAGACATGGGCTTAATGTCCTACTTTTTTATTATTTCATCATATTTTACGACTAGCCATGATACCGGCCTCAGATTTCCTTTAAAACAAAGGACAAGAAATAAAGCATACGTCTTATTAATTCACAATATAATTTTTGTACAACAAAATGGCACAATCAGTTAAATAATTTCTTCAAACACTAATTAATTAGCTAGACCTTAATGTTTGTATAACAATAGTACTTAGATTTTCCAGCAGAGTAACAACTTTAACTCAAAATAACCAAAAACTAAGAACGCATACGTTATGAGATCTGGTTTTATACACTTCAAGAACAAATCCCAACCGCCCCCACTCTAGGGAGTAGGAAATATCACGTGACGCCATAGGTGTCAAATTAACAACTTTTAAATGAATTACTACAAAATGTACTTATAAATTGTTGATGAATTATTAATCAGATTAAATATTCACATTAATTATAACGTAATCTATGGCCTTACTTTACTTTTCCAGTTTAGTTTTTCCAAATGATGATTGTTAGTAGACGATATCATAAATAACATTATGTAATATACAGGGTGGCTTTTCTAAGTGTATCAATTTTTTTAATTAATGCTAGAAATAAATAATGTTATATAAAAATGATAAATATTTAAAATCACTCGTAAGTAATTAATTACATTCATTTGAACTTATCTCAAAAAGTGCGTGATTTATACGCGACTCATTTATTTTACGCGCGATCATTCATAACACACAAGTTCGTGCACAGTAAAATTTAGGTATTTATGAATGACTACCGCATTGTCAACATGTTCTGTTTTTTAGGGAATACAAAGGCATTTTTTTTGTAAAAAAAATCTTTGTTTTTTATTTAAATGAGCGATTATACTACAGAGTTTATATTATACATGGTTTTGTTTTAGATATTTAATTTGGAAAATTGCTTTGTACCGATCATAAATTGTGTACACTTAAAGCGTTTGGAAGGCAACGAACTACATTCCGCCTCACCGCCTTAATAATAACGCTCGCGTGTGTTATTGTAGGCATCCATCTCTTTGTTTGTGATTACGTGACATACATACATTTTGAACCACAAGCTTAATGTTGGACCGCAATGTAGATATTGTATTAAACGTTCTTGTATGATATTAGTTTCGTCGAAACACAACTATAATTAAGACATTACACGTTATATTAAAATTTGTAGAAAACATAAACAATAAACGTATACATTATATATTCAGTGTTTTTAGCAGTAAGTTGTTCTGTCCCCTAAAATAGATATAAGTATAGGTTTTTTTTATTGAAAGTGGCGAACGAGTTGGCGGTTCACCTAATGTTAATTGGTGACCGCCGCTCACGGACATTTGTAACACCCGTAGGCAAATGCGTTGCCACCTTTTAACAAAGATGTACGGCTACCTCACTCACCAGACAAAACGCAGAAGTGTAACACTTCCCCTTGATGCCTGTCTTATGTGAGGTCGTAGTACTAACCCGGACGGATTTGCCCATTCGTGTCACAGCGAACACTTTGGTGTGTGTTACTTTGGTGGTATTTCCAAGGCATGCTACCTTGAGGTGATTCTGGAGCACCAAATAGTTTGTGGGATGTTCAATTCCACAGAAACTTGTAATCTAGCATCTAGCATATATCTAATAAGATAGCGAGGCCACATGGTAGCCGTAGACACAGTGGTGGATTTACAAATTTGCCGCCAATAGGCTGTTTTGTGCCGCTCCTACTTCAACTCTGAAATTCGACCGCAGTTCGCAATCATAATAATAGGTATATTTCTTTATACCAGAGGTTAACTTATTATTTTTTTATAATAAGTTAACCTCTACATATTGCTAAGTTCTAATTTCTAATTTTCCAATTTTCTTGTTTTCTGTTCTTTATTTCAAGTTTATTTTGTAAGTTTTGTGATTACCTATAATTTAAATATGTACATATATATTGTTTACAACTTTAGTATTAAGTTAAACATATTTACATTTCAATGTTCTGTATGTATTTAGTTGGTAAGCCTTAATAAATAAATAAATAAATTTCTTACCTGTAAAAAGCTCAATTATGTGCTAATTATAAGATATGTCTTAAAAATACTGTAAAAAAATATACTTAAAACAAAAATTTTGGGCCAAATTTGCCGTCCCAGGCCTGCTTAGCTTGTTGGTAAATCCGCCACTGCGTACAAACACGCATGCCGGTGCCGTGGTAGAAAGTCACGACTTGCCACAGCTTCGGCGCTGTTTACTATTTACAGGTTTTTTTTCTGTTCTGTCGTTGATAAATATAATTACTTAAATATTATTTCACAAATAAAGCGGATCCTTGTTTCAGAAGCTAGTAATTAAAATATCCTATCGTTTCACTTGGAAATTTATAAAACAAAACATTGTAATGATGAACATATTTTAATCTTAATACAAAAAGTAAAAGAGTTTTCGTAACAAATGCGCGCGAGTGCGAATGTACAAAAATAGGTATGCTTAAACTGTTTTCATATTACAATACATGTTTAATGTGTCTAATATCGCGTATCATGAGCAAGAATTTATATTTATACATGAATAACTTGGACTAATGTAGATATACCGGTCTGTTATCACCGAACCACGAATGCGATATCGAAAATAACCTTGTTGTAAAGTATGAACTCTTGTACGTAATAATAATTCTTGTTCGTGTACTTATTCCCCACTATAAGAATTGACGTGTAAGCGTGCGAATATTGATAAAATGAATCCATTATTTATTTTTTAATTGAGAAGGTGCAAGCGAGCTGGTGGTTGAACTTATATTAAGTGATAACCACCGCCCATCGACATTTGTAACACCCGCAGGGTTGTAGCTGCCTTGCCATCTTTTAATGGTGGCCGTAACAGTGACGTGAGTTTTGGTCATAAGTTCACACAACTTAGTTTTAGTCAGCGTCAGTTTTTGTCGTAGAAAAAAAATTTTTACTATAAATCTCATTTTATATAAATGACTTAATGTTAATATGAATAGCAGCATATCATGATTATTTAAAATGTTTGTGTTAAATATGGTTTTGCCTTAGTAAAAATAAGAAATTGTTTCCTAAAATGTACGCACGGTACGATTGTGTTTATAACTTCATTGGGCCACTTTGCTTTACTACATTCGAGTCATATGGTGAATTGAATTTCTTACTTTATTTTAGGTTCTTATTCTTTAAATATTACTCGGTCTGTTGTCGCTGGCAACACTGAATACCGGATATGACATTATCTACTCGAGCAAAGGACACAAGGTCGTATGTAGCAGCGGTCACTTGCTTTTCGGCTGCGTACCCGGACGGTGTTATAACCAATAGTGCTGCTTGTCGTTATAATAGTTGTTAATATTCAAGTTCAGAATAGTTAAAATATTAGAATCAAAGTAAAAACGTTAGAACTCTTATAGGTCTATGTACAGTTTGTAGTAAGTACGTATGTAAATTGTTCTGACTGCGAGAGATGTTTTAAGTGTTAAAAAGGTTTTAGGTCTTTAGTAAAATAAATAATAAAACAATGTAAAACAAGTCTATAATAATCCAACTGTAATCCTGTATGTATTTGTTTACATTTTGGACTTTATCTTAAAATAAGATGGTGTACGCGCGTTTTACCCCAACCAATACTAAAAAAACATAGATTGGGTAAAGTGGTTTCAATTCTTAATAAAAAGAAAGCCTATTTAATATCTATCTTAACCACGCATACACATTTCTACACTTTTTCATGATATGTACATCTAAGTGCAGAATTTTCTACCGACTTACCAAAGACTATTGAAGACAAAAATAAATGAGCACGAATAAATGAGCTAAAATGAGCCCTAGATGAAATGGGCGTTAAATTACAGAGCGAGACTCACAAACCTACTAATATGGACTATAGTCCATATTAGTAGGTTTGTGAGAATGTATAATGAATGTTATAACATTAGCTAAGTTGATAAAGCGTTATCCGGAAGACGCAGGTACAAATGCCTCAATACTGAAAACTGTGACTATGTATATTTTATTTTTCATCTGAGTGCAGAGGCTGTCGCTATTAATAAGAACTTGTCATAAATTATAATGAGCGCTTGAACAAGTGATGGGCAGTAATATTTATGGCATAACAAGAAGTTACGTTGACGACAATATTACTGCAGTGGTAAGTAATCGCTTGACATTGAAATGCCAATGAATTTTCATTGTGCTGTGGGCTTGGCGGCTAAATTTAAATGTACTGTGTGTGATAACATAATATATTTTTATTTTGGCGGAAGTTGAGTGAATGTTTTAAAAAATATTTTTCATGCAGCCAAATTACAAGACTGTTTGTAGATAAATCTTTTCAAGTAAAAATCTAGTCTATTTAGGGCAGTTTAAATCGTCTATCTATACTTTAATAAAAGATTATAATCGAGAGTGGAATATATTCGTAAAAAAAATGAAATGAGGTATCACAAAATGACACATAAAAACCATTTTTGGATTTTTTCTGTCTGTCTGTCTGTTCGCTAATAACTTCAGAACTACTGATCGGATTTTGATGCAGTTTTCACTGGTTACTTAAGCTAAGCTCGGGGCAACATATAGGCTTGTTTCATCCCAATCGGTTGGCTCAAACGGAAGATATGGGGGATACTAAGATTCAAGCATCGCTGCAGCAAACTGTGTTGTCACAGTTAGTTAACTACTGGAACAATTTGGTTTGTGTTTTTGAAAGTATATGACGATTATTTCTGTGCAATATTCAGACTGTACTTCATTACAACTGGTTCTATCAAACTGATGATATGCTAGTACTCACAAACCACAGGATCGATTTGTACGGGGCGTTTGACTGCGTATTAGCACAACTTTCTCGCAATATTCAAGTTGCCAATGGCATTTTCTACCACCTACATTATACGGGCAGCGGTTGTCACTTCACATCAGGTGAACCGTTAGCTCTATGCTTTTTCTTACATAAAAAAACGATCCCCACACTAGTAAACTGAGCCAACTAAGCTAACAGTCAGATCTTGAATGGTGCGAAATCTTCGACAGATCGATTCGAAAGATGATACATTTAGTAAACTCATTTTGCGTTACTTTAAATTTTAAGTTCAAATTGTATGTTAGATGTTTGTTTATACTGTTTGCTATTGAGATCATAGGAAGTACGAAATCAAATTGAAGCTAATGTTGCTATACTTACGGAGTTTTTATTAAACTAGAAGAAATAAGCAAAAAAATCTTTCTTATTTTATTTAAATTTACTAAAAACGTTTACAACACGTTTAAAGATGTAGTATACTGACAAATTTTATAAACACAAAATCGCTATTCGCGGAGAAATAAAAATAAATACATTTAACATAAATACTGCTCATACTCTTTCAACAAGGTTTCCCAGAACAGCATATCCTCTTTTTCTGGGGCCGATTGTGCGACCAATCTTTCACCAATTTCCAGGAATGCTTTGTTTTCAGTTGTGTAAGCAATCCATTTTTCATCAGAATTAAAATCAGGCGTAGGATTTCTGTAAATATAATGTAAGAAGCTATATTTTTGTTATGAAAAAGGGCTGTCTGCCTCATTACTAATTCATTACAGTTTTCGTTCTAAAAATTACCCATGAAAATTAGTAAAGCGAAGTCCATGTTAATTTTTAGTACTTCTGTTTGTTATGTTTATTCGAGTACAATCGACGAAAGCTTTTTGAGTTCCAACACATATTTGAGTGCCAATTATCTCAAATAGATATTGCAGTGGTAAAAAAACATTCTAGCAAACGTGAATTTACCACCAAATCGTGGCCCAAACCAAGGTATTCAGCGTTGGGAGTCGTGGGTTCGATCCCAAACGGGACATCTATTTGTGATAATTGTTTCGTATCTGTGAATTTTTCCACGTGAAATTTATTTTTGTAAAACGTCCTTTCAACACAGGATAATGTTATATGAAGTAAGGGAAATGTTTTAAAAAAAAGAAAGATATTTAGGATGTAGTTTAAGGAATAAAAAGGTGAAAAATTATTTCGCCATGATTAAAATGATAGGACTCATATAATTATTTTATAATGGTGACAAATATATATAATAATATTTACCCAGATTTCGCAAAGTCCGTCCACATTTTTGTGACTATGTTGATCATGTTATAGGCCTTAGAATTTATATCTATCGGCAAAGTTAATTCTTTCAATGGGAATAGATACGCCAAGTCATCAGCGTGACAAACTAATTCCTCCTTATTTATAACTTTACTAGCTCCAAACAACTGTGACATAATATTCCTTTCAGATGTGCAGGTAAATTTATACAAGTATATTTTGTTCTTTTTTCTTTTAGCTATTTTTTTTACAAAGTTTATGACTCCATAAACAAACATATCCATTGATATAAATGTAACCAATGGTTCCAAGTTTTCCACCTTTATAATTTTATCATTGAAATAATGTTTTTTTATTTTGCACGCCACTTCCAACTGGTTTATTAAAGGACACTTCAATGTTAATACACCTGGCACAAAATATTGTGAGATGAAGTTCGCTTGATAAAGTGTTTTTTCGATGTCACATTGCAAGCCCATTGATAATAAACCTTCATCTTTTGTATACCCAGCAATAACTTCAACATCCTCATGAATGAAATTGTTTAAATTATCTGCAATATCACTATAAAAGAACCTTTCACTATCACCGAACTGTTTCTCATTAACGATGGCGAAACATAAGCCTATTCCATTTTTGTATTCATCTGCCCATGCCAATGCCACTTTTTTCGAAATAAGCATGTCAGCCGGTCGTGAATTGAAGAAATTATATAACTCTTTGTCATCATTGGAATCCAAACCCATTTGCCTTGCAAGTAACCTCGCTCTCTCTCTTGGGTTGCTAACTCGCGACCAATAACATTCGAAGCACCCGCTTTGAGTGATAGCCCTTCTGAAAAGTCCTTTGCTCATTGGTGATATCAAGTGGTAGGAAACACATGCTCCGCCGGCACTTTCACCAAATATTGTAACATTATTTGGGTCACCACCAAAGTTATGAATATTTTCCTTAATCCAACGCAATGCAGCCACTTGGTCCTTGATGCCGGCATTACCTGGTACGTCTTCGGAATCTAGACAGAGAAAACCTAGGACTTCAAGTCTATAATTGAGTGTAACAAGAATGACCCCGTGGCGAACGAGGAATTCGGGGCCGTAGAAGTCATCGTTCCCACTACCACTTATGTATCCCCCTCCGTGGATCCAGACCATTACCGCCAAAGGGTTTTTCGGTTTAATATTCGGGCTATAAATGTTGAGGTACAGACAGTCTTCGCTGCCGTCGCATATTTTGTTTACGAACATATCGTATTGAAGACAGATGGGTCCAAACTCTTTAGCGCTACGCACACCTTTCCATGGCTTCGGTGGCCGTGGAGCCTATAAAAGAAGATGATTAGACATCTAAAACTTTAAGGACAGAAGCTTAAATTAAAAGCCAACATCGATTTAACTTCTAATTCTAAGATGCCCATTAATTTTGATTATAGAATAGCTTTTGCCGGTGGCTTTGTAGGTTCTTAAAAATGGTCATATAAAACGATCTATATTATGTCTTAATCTGGATTATGAAATTTCTCCGTTCCGGATTGCATATCAATTCAATTCGTTAAGGTGTTGCAGTTGTAAGAAAGAGCATCACACAAACTTAATTCATTACGGTCTAGTTACCTTAAATCTGAGATCTCCAACTGGTGCTTCCGCATATGGAATTCCTTTAAAACTATAAAATTGGCCGCCAATTTCATTATTTACTAATTCGCCTTCCAATACCCCTTCGTTAACTCGAACATGCGTCATCTCTTAAAATTGGTATCAAGAATATCATAATTTATCTAATCATTTATTATTATTATGTACAGTTTATACACTTTGTACACCACAAAAAGTTTTATACAGTTGATATAAAATAAATCTTAAAAGCTAGGTACAATAAGGCTGTCTTATCGCTAAAGAGCGATCTCTTCCAGACAACCTTAGGACAAGGAAAATTAAACTTATGAATAGAGGGAGGTGGTATGCTTAATAAACTTACTTAATAATAACAAAATAAACTATAATAAACATACATAAACATAAATAAATATATAATTAACATATATGAAAGTAAAATATTATACATTAATATTTTCAATGTTACCTATGGATTACAGAGGGAAAGATAATAATTCTTGACGTCATTTTTAAATTTGTCTAGCGTCTTTGCACGACGAATTTGCTGAGGAAGTTCATTCCACAAGCAGGTGGCCTTGACTGTAAAGGCGTTTTTGTAGTATTTGCTTTTATACGCGTGTGGTTATAAAATTAGTTCTCCTGCGGAACTTTTAAAGTAGATCTCGTTTTGGTTGTATGCTATTAAACTGGCACCATTCAGAAATACGGTAGCCCGGACAGCACTGTTGCGTAATGTCATGTGAATCAATGTAACCATGAACGAACATTCAAATTCAAAGCGTCCAGAATTTTTTTATGTGAAAAGTTGGCAAGCTAGCATGCTGTTCACCTGATGACATTAACTATTAACTATACCTGACGGGTTGCAGATGCTGCCAACCATCAAAAAATGGGCCCCGGCTACCTAACTCACCACATGAAAAGCGGAAGTATAATACCATTATTTCATGCTTGTATTCTGTGAGTACTACGAATGTAAGTGCGTATCACGGGTACTTTACCTAAAGTGTACGCCGATACGCTCGACCACAGTGAGAAATTTAAATTAAAATTAAACCCATAAAAACTCTATTACAGTTAATATATTAAACAATGTATCACACATTATTGTAAAAAAGATTTGTTTAGATATAATAACTTCCATTTATTACATTATGAATTTATTTGAATCTTTTATATTTCATCCTGTAGAGTCAAAAACATGAGTTTTTAAAATCTAAATACTAGTATAACTAGTATTTAGATTTTAAAAACTCATGTTTCATGACTGTGAAACTCATGTGATCACATTAAAGAGTATATAGATAGTAGTTTATAGTCAAGGGTATTGTATATATGCATCGTCATCATTACGTAAACTGTCAGTACAGGAGTAATAATCGCAAATGATGTGATTATCCTTAATTGTAGAACTTTACGATGACAGTGAATTATACGGGTGTATACACATACATCATATGAACTTATTTAGAAAAAAACTGCAATGAAAAGAAGACTTAATAACCCGGAATTGAATTATGTCTTTACAAATTTCAAATACATAATAAACAGTTACTTTAAAAAAAATTAATAAAGATAAATAGTGGATAACCGAATTCTACGCAATTGACATTTGACAAACAATGTAATCCCAATGTACATTTACAAGTAAATTAATATCTATGAGTTATGTCATAAAATAATTTTGAACAAAAAAAACGACTTCAAACAGGAAACTAAAAACATTGTCAACACCTATGACATTTGAGGATTGCCCTTGATTTCTCTGAGATGCCATCATCAGATCCGGGTTTCCTTATCATGGTACTAGGAATCACAGGAATACATCCTAGGAATATCTCCTTTCCAACAAAAAAAATTAAAGTAAAAGTAGAGTAACAGCCTATACATGTCCACCACGCGGCCCCGCTGCGGATTGGCGGACTTCACAGATCTACGAAATATTTTTTTTGTTATTATTTCGAAAATATGCAGATTTCCTCACGATGTTTTCCTTCACCGCGGAGCACGTGATAAGTCAGCACTTAAATTTAAAAACTTCATTGGTGCCGGCACCGGAGGATCGAACTCAGGTTGCTCGAGTATATTGAATTAAAGGCGAGCGCCCGGACACTGAGCTATCACGGCTCAAAAAAAGAATCATCAAAATCGGTTCAGAAATGACGAAGTTATCCGCGAACACACATAAAAAAAAATAAAAATATATACGGTCGAATTGAGAAACCTCCTTCTTTTTTGAAGTCGGTTAATAAAATATCTTAACAATAAGGATTTATCAATGTTAGAGACCATACTTACTGTCGTTATGTTTTATTGCATTAAGTAATCAAATAGTAAACATAAAATCACTGAATACTAGAAATGAAAAATCACGGTTACAGTCACATGTTGCGTTGAACGAAGATTCCGTAAAACTAACACGGTATACGTAATACTCATGTGTATATAAATATTCGTCTTATCACATATTCGTGTGTTGCCAAATATGATGGATATCCAATCGTCGCGGTGAAAATTCTCTAAATATTACAATATACATTTTAGTTTTTTTCTGCTTGGAAATTCATATAAAACTTTTACATTTGCACCCTTAAATTTTATAATATTTTAATTAACCATATTTAACTTTTAAAAAAATATCAATATTCCATATTAGAGTTCTCCGCGGGATCTTCTCTATAAAGACTTGCAAGTTTTAATTTGAATCAGTCGTAAAATTTGACGTTTAATTACAATAAGTACTAGGAAACTTAATTTGTAAAGTAAAGTAACAGCCTATACATGTCCCACTGCTGGGCAAAGGCCTCTTCTATACAGAGGGTATCAGGGCATAGTCCACCATGCGGCCCCACTGCCGATTGGCGGACATCACATATTTCCGAAATATATTTTTTTTGTTATTATTTCGAAAATATGCAGGTTTCCTCACGATGTTTTCCTTCACCGCGGAGCACGTGATAAGTCTTAGAGTTAAAAACTTCACAACGAACTCAGGTTGCTCGAGTATATTAAATGAAAGGCGAGCGCCCGGACACGGAGCTATCACGACTCTTAACTTATTTTAACTTTAACTTTATTATAATTTAACAATATAAAAATGGAATTGAAATTTCATTTCGATCATTTGATTAAAATTTGCCAATACATCTGCAACCCTAAGGTGGTTATCACTTAACATCAAGTGAATTGTCATTTCGTTTACCACGTTCTTACATAAAAAGGTGTTTCATTCGAAACTGTCAAGACGGCACGTTGAGACAATCAAAAAATTTGCTAACCCGGTAATCGTAACAGTATAATAATCAAATATTAGAAAAGTCACAAATAAAAGATTCTTTGGAAATAAAAATATTAAAAGAATCAATAATCATAATCAATGTTTTGCCATCAAGTTGCCTGTTTGAATTTTTCTTGGCAAGACTGAATTTGAATCGGCGGTAGATCATTTTTAACACTTATAATATTATTTTGAATTTCCTTCAATATTTAGTCGGTACACTTGAAACTTTAAACATGTGGAAACCATGTTAATCGGTGGTGAGCATTCGGAGAACACTACTGCAACCTATAGGTTGTAAGCTATTTGTTAGTCGATTTGATAAATAATTAATTTAAAGTATTTTCCATCTCCTAAGGTCGTAATTATTTTATATTAAACACTAAATTTAAACTTAATTATCTAGTTTAAATTGATTGTTTTTAATATTTTTGTTAAGGTAATATGTAATTTGATTGACTAAATATCGGTTTCCCGCCAATGTCGCCTCGTATTCATTGGTTAAAAGCTTGTGAGGCGGGTAGGTGACACTTTCAAGAAACCGACAGCAGGCGGGACACGGCATTCAGCTGTGACCCTTAGTGAAGTCAAGACATACTAAGCTAAGCGCTCTTACCTTATCATTTTGTACTAGATTAACAATTAACTATTATAAAATAGACGATTACAAGTATACAGTGGTTTTATTTTACAACTTTGGCGTTTTCGAAGGAAAATATTAACATTGTTTACAAGTCAGAAGTAGGATCGAAGGTACGTAAGCCGTTTCTTTTCCTTTTATAAGTTTATTCCGCAATATATAGATAATTGCATGATTTAGTTTGTTAGTTTATTTTAATCGATTACGTGGCAGCACATGGCTAAGGCAAAATTTTAATTAATTTTATACCTACAATAAAAAAGAAAAAAAGAGGGAAGTGAGTATTTATTTATTGAATTTAACAATCGCATTGAAATAGATTCATAAGATAAGCCCTTTATTTTCGGCACGTAATTTGGGACCTTTTTTTTGTACTAATATTTTCATAACTGTGTACTACGAGAGAGGTTTTTAATGGAGCATGGCGAAGGCTACTCCTTGGCTCTTCCATTTTTAACTTTGCTGCAAAATATATAGTCGGGGTTACTCCTTGGATATGTTTTGCATGTAACATGCAAATTTGTTAAGTAAAGTTCTTATTAATATTGCTCTACCGAGCAAGGTTACTGATGGTGTGACAAAAGAGCTACTCTGGCTGTGCATGATTATAATTATACCGTCATTTTTTTTTAAAACATTGCCCTCACTTTGGGATAACATTAGCCTGTGTTGTAAGGACGTTTTACAAACATAAATTGCACGAGGACAAACACCCAGATGCGAAACAACTATCCGTGGGTCGCACAAATAGTTGTCCCGTGTGGGAATCGAACCCACGACCCCCGACGCCGAAGCCAATACCTTGGTAACCGCGCCACGGAGTCATCATGAATTTTTATGTCCGAAGAACTTGCATTTTTCAGATAAACATGGATAGACAATGATGGACAACCAGCAGTGGGAGTTGAGCAGACTTCTCAGCAGCTGTCGACTACCAGTGTTGATCGTGGGCGCAGCAAGGCACGCACTCCTCGACGCGTTCTACGAAGTCCATCACAGCGTAAAAAAAAGAAGGCGTTCACCAACGGCAAGGCTAGATCACTGTACAACAGGAAATCTAGCAAGAAGGCGCAGTCGCTACATCTACTCTCATCAAACGGAAGATGAAGCTAGGGCATACTACGACTGTCAGCGGGCATCTCGATGCAGCAGTAGGTCGAGAGCAACATCTCGCCGCCGCAGCAAGACCAGGGAGCGAACACGCGGGGACAAATTCCACCCAGGGCAACATGTCGCCGCCGCAGCAAGACCAGGGAGCAATCATGCGGGTACAGTCCACCCAATTATGGACGACGGATATCCCCAAAATCAGACTACACTTCGCGTGAGTTCATGACTTAATTTACTAAACTACTTAATAATTTTCAACGAAGTCACAGTAGTAAGAAGAACTTTTCTAATGTCAATGTTGTACCTGAGTTTGACCCTTCATTAAAAAATCAAAGCATTAATAATTAGCTGACAAAAGTGAATGAATGTGCTTAATTGTATGGGTGGACTGAGCGACAAACTGTGCATTAAACACTGCCGAAATTAGTCGATGTATCGCAAAATTTGTACGAAGGGTTACCTACACTTTTTATTTCCTTGGATCGAGTGGCAGACCAAACTTAAATCCGCCTTCCCTTCGGATGAGAATTATGATCTAATGGTAACGGATATGCTGGAAAAAATGGTTAGGATTGGTGAGTCACTCGAAGAAAACTATTACGAAAAGGTTGGCCTTTTGAATCTGTGTGATATCACTGGCAAGACTGCGGAGTGTATTTTTGGTATCGATGACAGGTCGTTGCGTCTTGGAGCTGAAGCAGCACAATTTAATGATACGGATAAGCTCTTAGCGTAATTACGCAATGTAAAAGCAGGAACTGATAGGAATTTTAATACAATAAATAGACAGACTCGGGAGTCAAAGCCTAACAATTTTACAAACGTCCCAAGTAAATCTGTCAGTATTCGTTGTTATAATTGTAAGCAAGAAGGGCATCCGTTGTCTAAGTGTCCTATGCCAATCGAAAAGTGCACAAAATCCTCTCCAGTCGGGCACACTGAGTTAGAATGTTTCCTTTCGAGATGCGAAAGTGACTATGAAAATAAATCCGTAATGCTTATTAATGAATCACTAGGGGATAATAGGTCAAACAAATACTTATAGAGAATTATTTAATTAATTATTAGTAAATGGGCAAGATTAGACTTGTTTTGCGGCTATAAGGATATTTAACCGATTTGACACAAACTTTAATCATCCAATGGTCGGATTTGGAGGTGCGATTGTTAATTCAATAGGTTCATGTATGGTAGACGTACTCAAAAGGTGAGAGCTAAAGTTGTATGCGTTGTAGTTCCAGATACATTTCTTAAGTATCCGTTATTAATTGTTCAGACATTTACTGAACAACCTCACATTAAAATATTAAAACAGAGAATTATTATTAACAGGATTTATTATTTAGGAGCAGTTATGACGTAGATACGGTATTGAGAAGACTTTTACGATTGAGAATAGTGAGTTACATTACGGTTAAAAGGACTGATTTAGTAGAAGTAGAATGCGGCTCTAGTTTTGATGGAGATATATATGTTAGTAGTAGTTACAGGGTTCAAACAGGTAAAGAAATACGAATAGAGGAAGGCATATACACTACTAGCTTTTCGGTCGCGGCTTCGCTCGCGTTGAAGCCCTTAAATAAATGTTTCTTTAAATTTTCATGTATTTTAAAGTTTTTCCAAAAAAAAAAAAAAACAGGAATGCCGTTTACTATTGTTACTGATTGTAACTCTCTGCGCGCTACATTTATAAAAAGGGATATGATTTCAAGGGTCACTCGTTGGTGGAGCCTGATACAGGAGTTAGATTGTGATGTGAAGTATAAAGCTTATAAGGGCATGTGTCATGTAGATGCACTGAGTCGGAATTCTTTAGTAGACAATAGTTTGGAGAAAATCGATTCAGGTTTGCCGGAAATCTTCACTATTTCCAACGATTGGTTAAAAACTGTTCAATCTGCTGATAGTGAAATAGAACGCATCAAAAATGTGCTACTAGACCCTGATAGCAATAACGTAGTAGGTATAAAACGGAATTTTTGCGTAAAGAATGGCAGTGTTTTTAAAATAACTGATAGTGGGAACAGGTGGTTGGTGCCAAAGGGTGTAAGGTGGCATATTTTGTAGGCCTTTCATGACGACATTGGACGTTTTTCCCGTGGAAAAAACTATTAATAAAACAAGGGAGACTTACTGGTTTCCTAAAATGAATAATTTGTAAAAAAGTATGTTCAATCCTGCTTAGAATGTGCATAGTAAGACTCCATCACGAAAGGAATCCGGCTACTTACACCAGTACCAAAAGTCTCTAGACCATTTGATACCCTTTATGCTTATCATCTGGGTCCATTCAACGCGAGTAAGCGTAAAAATAAATATTTACTGGTTATTATTGACTCGTACAGTAAATTTAAGGGCAGTAAGAAACTCTAAAGCTTTTACAACGATTACGGTATTTAGAGAGTATTTCGCTACATTTGGATGTCCTGTTAGATTGATAACCGATAGGTACTTTACTTTTACGGGTAGGAAGTTCGATTTTTTTTTTGCAAGATGTAGGTGTGAATCACATAATGAATGCGGTCGCCACTCCACGAGCAAATGGGCAAGTGGAGAAGTATAAGCGTACGATTTTAGATTCCTTAACGGCAATGAACTAGGGTCGTGACGAACTAGATTAGGACTGTTTTAGATTCCTTAACGGCAATGAACTATGGTCGCAACCAGACTGCGTAGAATAACTAATTCTTTTATGGGACAATGTGTACGTTTTTACAACAAAATCCCGGAAAACGTTCACAATGTATCAATTTCTATATTCAAAAAAATTGTAAAGGAAAGTTTGTGTGTTAAAGACTATTATAATGTTAGTGATTATTTAAATGATAACACACCCTGGAAATGAAGTGATCGCTCCAGGCTCTTTCAAGTTTACTTTAATACATTTGTAAACATTTCTTTATTCGATAAACAATGGTATAAAAAAAAAGAAAGTCCCGTTGAGTTTCTTTCGCCGGTTCTTCTCAGATCTGTTTGTCTGGCTTTTCTTTCCGAACCGGTGGTAGCGTTTTGACAATCAATAAGAAAGTGTAATGCTTCTATATTAAATAAAGGCATTTAATTTTTTTGATAAACTATATTGGGACTGTAAGGTATTAGATGTCTAACTAACAAGGGAATAGGGCGTACGCCTGCAGAGGTATTATTCGGGTTAAATTTAACTAGCATGGCTGAAGGAAGGTTAGGTTCAACATTACATAATGATGAGGAACGAGATGACAGAACGAATAATTTAGAAAACATAAGGATGAAGGTAGATGAGCATATAACTAAAACACAACAAGAACAAAAGGAACGATGCGATAAGGTTAGGTGCGACCCGCCGAAATTTAGAGTAGGAGATTTGGTTAGAGTAGAAAGGTCTATTTCGTTAAAAAATTAATATCGAAATGTCTAGGACCGTTAAAATTTGTAGAAAAAATGAGTTAAGATTTGTAGAAAAAATTATCTGAAATAGAGTATGATTAATGTTTCTTAAATGCAAAGATTAGCACTATAAAAAATTTAAATGTCTAGGACCGTATAAAATTAGAAGTAATGAGTAACGATAGATATACCGTAGAAGATACTCTCATTAATAGACGTAAAGGTAAAGCTATTTATAGAGGTGTACATCCAGTCGAAAGGATACATCCTTGGTTAAATTTCAAAAGATCTGATGATGATGAAAGTTCCGATGAAGATAATGACATGAGTGGTGGTAATGATATGAGTAAAGATGTGACTAATGTTAGTGAATGTGAGGCAGAAGGCGAAAAAGATGTTATAAATAATGATGCTACGAGTACGAGTAGTATAAGTAACATTGATAGAGATTGATAATAGCATGAAGAAACAAAATCATGTTAAGTATATCACTCTTTATTGTTAAATTGAGACAAAGCCTCGCTGACAAGTAAAAATTATTGGAGATCCAATAGAAGGGAAATTTGTGTGCTTAAGAGATTGATTATTGGAAGGATGAAATACCCTTTTTCAGGAGGATAAAATGAAATGTTACTGGAAGGATGTTAATTATACTTTATTTCAGAGGGATTTTATTAGAAGGATGATAATGGTTATGGTCTATATTTTATTTTTTTATTTATTAAGTGAACAATACTAAATAAAAAATTTTATTCGCCAAATTGTGAAAACAATTTATCGGCGACACAATGCACTCTTACATAATTGTCACTTAAATAACAAAACAAATTCATACATACAGCTTGAACAATGATTACTAGATGCTTTGCATCACCTGTGATGAATTCGATAATAATGATACATCATCAGAATCACCTCCGTTGAACTTTTCTAACATTTCTCGACAACAATACATGGTTTTGTGGTACAAATATTATACGGTACAAAGCTCCCTGACTTAAATGGTCGTGTAATGTTTTTTTTAAACTTGGCTCATACTAATGCCTAACCTTGCCTACCTCTTATTTTCCTCTGTCATGCGTCGCCCTGATCTTCAGATGTTGAAGGACGTCCCTTACGCATCTTGCTACGCCCACGCTTAAACACATTAACACGTTCGCTACGGAACCAATATTTGCATACTTTCCGTTCCTGCGGCACTAGGTGTTATCGGCCCGTACCGTGACCAGACGTTGGGGCAACATGCGGTCTATTAGGCCCTTAACAGACTAAAATCCATTTTCTGGCGCGCAATCATCATTTAACTGTGGTAGGACCACGCAACAGTGTTCACTGTTGCACGAATGGGTAGGTCCGTCCGGGTAAGTACCACGACCTCACAGAAGACCGGCGTAAAGTAGAAGTGTTACACTTCTGCGTTTCGTCTGGTGAGTGAGATAGCCGGAGTCCACTTAATTTATAGGTTCCACATTTGCAACCCTGCGGGTGTTGCAAATGTCCATGGGCGGCGGTTATTACTTAACATCAGGTGAACCGCAGCCGGTTGCCACTATCTAACATTAAAAAAATCAAAGATAAATGAGAACGTTGGTGGTGTGCCGGACGTCTACTTACAAGCCACTTATAACTCCTCAACGACTTGACCGATTTAGATCAATTATATCTCATTAGATTAGGCAAGTTTTGAGGGCAAGTTGCCCTCAAAACAAATCACTCAAATCAAATTTTGCCGCAAAACAAAGCTATCAACGGATACATAGTTTTATGAAAATAATCAAAATTGCGTTTCAAGTGGCAATAAAGAGGAAAAATATTTAAAAAATTTCATCCAATTCCTTCTAGTATCATATAAAGGGTATCAAAATAGCGGGCTTTAAAACGCTAGTACAAAAATAAGCACAATTTATGCGCGTAACCTGGGTAAATATGTAAATGGCGTTTAGATTTAGGGGTTGACTTGATTTTTTGAAATTTCCCACGCCGAAAGATTTAATTTTTTTGTTTTTTTTTTTATGTGAAAAGTTGCCAAGTGAGCAGACGGTTCACCTGATGTTAAGTGAATACCGCCGCCTATGGACGTATACCCGAGAGTTCCAGATGCGTTGACAACGTTTTTAAAATAGGGTCTACCGAATTATTTTTTAGCTTTTAGTACATTGTCTACATCATTTTAATCATTATTTTCAATAAAACCGTTTAACTTAAAAATATTTTTACTCATTTTTTATTTCATAATATTTAGTGATAAACGCGTAGCAATCAGCTGATCGTAACAACACAATCAGCTGTTTGATATTGAATCGCTGCAAAACAGCTGTGAAATTAAGCAAGGTAACAAGACCTAAAATAATTAATTTTCAAAAGTACATACCTAATAATAAACACTGTGCAGTGACATCTCTTGGCCTTGCAATAAACTAAAGGTACTTTCCGATAAAATGGCAAATAAGTGTGGTACCTGCGGAAGATTTGCTTCTACGATGGATTCAGCAAAATGCCTAAGTTGCATGAATTTATTTCATCGCAAATGTGCTGGTTGGTATTCCTATTGACGGCCGTGCATCAAGTAAATGGCAATGTAGCGGTAGTAAAACAAATCATGTATCTGTTACGCCTAATATATATACTACACGAACAGTAGCTCCGGTGGCACGGATACTGAATTCGGTGACGCACAGCCTGGAGCCAACTAGGGAGGGTGCTGTGAAGACAAGGTTGACTTAGCAAACGAGTTAAAATTGATACGCGAGCAGTTAATTACTATTGCCCGTGAAATGGTATCTTTTCGCCTAGAAATCGCTAACATTAACTCCAATGTTAGTGAACTAAGTAACAAGGTCACCGACGTCGAAAAGAGGGTCACATATCTTGAGCAGCAGGCGATGGATATACCTAGCCCACCTGGAGGGTACAATGTCGAAAAAAGCATAACGGAGTTAAAGTGTCGACTTAATGAGCGTGATCAGGAATTGCTTTTAAATGACATCGAGATATCTGGTGTAACAGAACTTAAGGGTGAAAACCCCTTGCACTTCGTCACTTTGCTTGCGGCCAAAATAGGCACTGAATTGGATGAGCACGATGTGGTAATTGCGAGACGTATGAGCATGCGCCGGGCACCAATACCAGGTAGCAGCGACAACCGAGGCCGTGTCCGTTGCTTGTCCGTCTCGCTCGACGAGGTGCGGATACCGTTGGTTTGAACTTAAACGCCGAGCCGTGCCGATTTTATGTTAATGAGCGACTTATTTCACTTAAAAGGCAATTGTTTTATAAAGCACGGGAAGAAGGACGGCGCAAAGGATGGAATATGTTTGGACGCGAGACGGATACGTTTTTGCCCGTCGTGATTCTGGCTCACCGCGACATAGAATTCGAACAGAAACTAACATTAATATTTTTTTTGCGGAATAAGTAGATTGGAGCGAGTCTTAATCTTCTCTTCTTTAAGAAGTTTTCATCAGTTTATGTTGTTTGTACCTGGCCAGTTCTAAAAACTGTCACGTACGTGTCACTGGTAGTATTTTAATAACTCACAGACTCTTAGTTTTCTAAGTTTATTTATAAAACTGGAAATTATACAAATATTATTCTTTCTTATTGATAGTATTACATTCTAAAATTCTAATCCAGCGTAATCGTACACAGTCTTCCAGAACTCTAAGGAAGAAGCGTCCAGATTTTCGCCGGTTGTTATTTTTTCTCCAATTTCCATGTAATTTTTGCTAGTGTTATTGTATTGAGGCCAGATAACACCAAGCGACGAGTCTGGTGTAGGATTTCTGTAAAGAAGAAACATCGCAAGTTTGACAAAAACCGACAAGTCTATTATTTGTCGTAATACGGTTAAGTAGTTAATATAATAGCAGTTTATATATACGAATTATGTACTAGGTACAATATTAATAAATAATAAAAATACTTCTTCAATTAGAAATAGGAATAGTAACCGAAAAGTAAAAAGTAAAATAACAGCCTATACATGTTCCACTGCTGGGCTAAAGGCCTCTTCTATACAGAGGGTGTCAGGTATAGTCCACCACGCGGCCTCAATGCGGATTGGCGGACTTTACATATCTTCGAAATATATATATATATATATGTATATATTTGTTATTATTTCGAAAATATGAAGGTTTCCTCACGATGTTTTCGTTCACCGCGGAGCACGTGATAAGTCAGCACTTAAAGTTCAATGGTGCCGGCACCGGGGATCGAACTCAGGTTGCTCGAGTATCTTTATCCTTTAAACGAGCAATTCTTGTATATATATATATATATTATATAATCGGAATCTTGGAATCGGCCCCAGCGATTTTCATGAAATTTAGTATATGCGTTGATTCGGGGGCGAAAAATCGATCTAGCTAGGTTTCATTTTTAGAAAATGTCCTTTTATCCCTGTTTTCAGGGAATGAAAAAATATCATTCGAATATGACAGTAAATTTCGCCGCAAAATAAAATGTTATAATAGCTCGGTCGGTAATCGGGCGGCCCCAAAACAGACGGCCGTGGTTCGTATTCACTTACACTTATTTTTTTGCTTTTTTTTTCAGATCATTTTCTTTATTTTTTTTATTTCCAAAATACATAATTTACCAAAAAAAAATACCGGGCAAAGCTCGGTCCTCTAGGTACTACTGAATTAAAGGCGAGCGCCCGGACAATGAGCTATCACGGCTCTTCGTAGATAACCGTGTACAAATAATTTAGAAGACTAATATGAGACGAAAGTAAAATAATATTTTTAAACCATTTGCTTATTCAATGGCAGAAGTATTTGTATTATACATACATATTTCTGCAACTATGAAAATATCTACGGCCCTTAGAAAAAGGTGAGACTTTCGCTTTTATACTATCAGATTGATAGGAAAATATTTGCATACAAATTCTAGATTTTCTGCTACGCTATAAATACTTTGAAAAATATTTTTGTTGAAAATATAGGTTCCTGATAAATGTTCAGTTCTTCATGTCAATGTTTTAACACCTAAGCTATTATATTGGCGAGGTATGTAGCCGTTTTTTATTTGCGGAGAAAAAGCACACTGTTTCTTACAATTTCGCTCGTTCATGGTAACGATTTTCTGTTGCCGATAACAGAGCGGCAGGCTCCGCTCCGTAGAAGCAGGACCACTGTTTCACCGACGGCCGTCATTAAAACTGTATGCACGAAAAATTTAATCTTCGTGTACCTTTGTGCGAAAATATTTGCAACATATCCTATCTAAATTATTTAAAATAATATACAATTTTTTAATATACAATATTTCGAAAGGGTATGCTTTCTAAATTACGATATCCAAAGAATTAACAATTTAATTTATTATCGAAATATTTAAAACTGTGGTAGGGCCACGCTGCAGGCTTTGCTTATGCATGTATGGGCAGGCAAAAAAATATTATATCATTGGCGTATCATGAGACGTTATGTTGTAAGTAATTAAATATTGTAGGTTGAATCCTACTCACCCGTACTTAGCGAATTTCGTGAACAAATTACAAATCTGGTCAATCATTTCGTACGATTTTTTCGTTTTATCAATCGTAAAAGGGAAAAGTTTTACGTTGAATACATAAAAAATGTCGTCGAGATGTGCAGCTCCGGATAGACCAAATTTAGAGCCAAGAAGACCGAAGAGATTTCTCTCCGACACACTGGAGAATTGATACAGATACTTGGTAGTGTTTGCATTTTCAGGAAGGCGTTTGATGAATCTGTGAACATTGTGTTTAAAGATGCCTTCATTTAAATACTTTACATATCCCTGTATGGTCTCTTCACTGACTTTTTTGTTACCGAAATAATGTTTTCTAATAATATTTGCTACTCCTAAGGAAATTGATGGTGTGGATGTAGTCAAAATCTTTCTTGGAACCAATAATTCGCGATAACGATCAAGTTTCTTTAAATCTTTGTTATTGAATCGAATCAGGGCTATGAGTGCTTCCTGGTTTGTGTATCCCATCATCACATCAGCGTCGTTGATGTGTCCACTGTCCAATGATTCCAAAGGATCTTCAGTCAAAAATCTCTCTTGACCGAAATCTTTTTCAACGACTGGTACAAAATATACCTGCTTGAAAGGGTTCGCGTTTAATTCTTCAAATGACGTTAGAAACGGGTTAGTTTTGGTTAAGTTTTGGGCGTTAATGATTTGGAGGAATTCAAGTAGCTTATCGGGATCGTCGGTGTCCATGCCCAACTGTTTCCCGAGAGCAAAAGCACGCTTTTGTGGTTCGAAAGAGATAGAATTATCGGCGAGTGGCACACCGCTCATTGCAATGGCTCTTCTAAAGAGACCTTTACTCATCGGTGACACAATATGGAAGCCAGTGCACGAGGCGCCAGCGCTTTCTCCAAACACAGTTACTCTATTGGGATCACCGCCAAATTTCGCGATATTTTTCTGAACCCATTTCAAAGCTGCTACCTGATCCTTTACGCCAGCATTTCCGGGTACTTCTTTAGTTTCCAGTGAAAGAAATCCTAAAACTTCAAGCCTGTAATTTATGGTAACTAGGATGACTCCGCGATCGACAAGGAAATCTGGTCCGTAAAAGTCGTCGTTCCCCGACCCACTAATGTAGCCTCCACCGTGGATGTAGAACATGACGGGCAGTGGCTCTTTGGGGTCCAATTCAGGTGTATAGACGTTGAGGAAAAGACAGTCCTCGCTACCGCTTATGAACTGCTCGAGGACTATGTCGTACTGAATACAAACGGAACCATGTTCCGTGGCATTTCTCACTCCCTCCCACGATACAGGCGGTTCAGGTGCCTAGAAGGAAATTCAAAACGTGAGAGCGTGATGGTAAATGAAATAATTCGTTAAAATAAAGTCAATGAGAAATTCTTTTTGAGGAAGTGTAGTGAAAATTCGTAGAATGTGTAACTCGCACCCCCCCTTTATTGTGTATATAATTATATAAAATTATATATTTCTGCCCCATTATATGAATAAATCATATAACATCATTACGTGACCAGGATAAATTATTGATCTTTCTATAGGATCTTTCTAAAGGTAATAATTAGCCGTATAAATATTATTGTGATCGTCATGTTCGGTAGGACCTTATTTACGTTGTGTTTATTTAGTAACTTGATTCTTTAGGTGGATCTTGGATAGATAAATATTCACTAGTTGTGGTATAAGCCAGAGATAATGCTAGATTGCTTTCTTATTAAATAACCCCGACTCGCTTGAGACGGGCTCAGAGTATATAGTATACTCCCTCTCACGCTTGTAAAGGGCTCACAATATAATTTTAAAATAATATCCCTTCTCTCTTGAAAAGGGCTCACATCAATTTTACATACCCGATACAAGTCTACGGCTCCCCCACATTTTAAAAAAATGTAGGGAAGGCACACGGCTCCATGAAAACACTCACCAACGCCGTGTGCGGTGAGCGCCAACCAACATATTGCGCCCCCCCCCAGAAGAGGGACAAAAAGTTGGGGAAAGGACCGAAGTCCATTGCAAAGCTGTTTACCAGCATAAAGAGGGCTTGGCCCCTTGGCAGTGCGTAAGCACAAACTTTGACCGAAGTCGCGCATGTCAATGCGTGTAAACGTCATACAAGCCGACGACAAATCCAGTCTTCGTGAGTGTACGTCAATACGGTTTTGGGCATGTGTTAAAGATCAGGCACTCTGGCCCTATGATATAATAAGCCCTCCGTAAGCGCCACCACTTTTGCCAGATCGCCGCGACTGCAGACGTGATTGTTAGTTTTGGCATCACCACCATTAAAAAGGTTAGCACGACATTTCGTCGCAGAGCGCGTAGCCCCAAGGGTATGGTTAAAACGTTGCACGGCATCGCCGCAGCCTTGAGAGGTTTTCTCCCGCCAGCTACCATCCACATGAGGTAAACGCATATGCTCCACCAACCATTGAAATAGTCAGATATAGCCATAGTTGTGATTTTTATGTTTAGCCATCAGAAGGGTTTATAATTGGCAACATATAATTTGTTTGTCAGTGTCTCTGACGTTGAGTATAATGTATTTTCGATCAAGTTTGTCTCACCCACCAGCAAGTTGCCATTATTCGTTCGAACGGTGGGAACTTTACTGAGATTCGTTAATAATGATAAAACGTATAAAGAGGTCAGACAGTCTGCAGTTCCGTCATCAGGAACCCGACTTGGACAAATCTACTGAGATGTGCATCAAACCGAGACGCAGACTCGGCCATTATGAATAGCGTCGTCTCCCAAGCAAATGTCGCAAGACGCAATGTCACCAAATGCAACATGCATCAATACAACTATCGCAGGTCAACACGCCAACATACAGCCTATCCGCATACACAGCAGACATCATCACCTCGAACCTCCGTCAACCAGAATCATACGATGCAATGATATTAGGCGCAGATCACCCCGCAAATACCACAAGACGCATTACTGCATATAGCCGCATGCATCAATGTGACTATCGCGTAGGTGGCACACCCTCAACCACACCAATACAACTCCAATCAACTTCAGCTCCAAAGTTTAGAATATACTCGGAACACACGAAGTGTCCAAACATACTCTTTCACGATCCGAATGATAGTCGACGTATCATAGCGTAAACACTAAGACGCCAACCACCAACGGACCCCCACCCAAGCCAAGTAATAGCCAACGTATCATAGTGGAATACACTAAGACGCAAGCCACCACCAGACTCCCCAAAGTCAGATGATCAGTCGACGTATCATAGTGCAACACACTAAGACGCCAACTACCACCAAACTCTTACTATGCCGAATGACAGCTAACGTATCATAGTGATGGTCACTAAGACGCCAACTACCACCAGCTATCGATGATATGTCCACCACTGAAGACATATCCATTCATGGTTCTACGTTTACCGTAGACCATGTCGTCGTACAGAAGTACCACGCAACTCCATAGTAATATGTCTTATAAAGTCCCAAGTCATTCATTGCTCTTCATTATATTTATATATTCATTATTTTTTCTCTGAGCCTTCACATATTATTACTTTTATCCATTAGACCTTACTTCCATATGATATTGGTATGGGACGTTCATACAATGTACTTTGACTATAGTACTAAGAGTCGCGATCGACCTCTGTACTTACATATGTGCGGTCATACAAATGTGTCCCCGCACGGTACATAATACTTCCCTTAGAAATCACTAAGTATGGAATTGTATTTAATGGACATAATAGTGATCGTATCTTGCTATATTTTTAATAAATATCCTTTTTTGAGTATTTTAAGTGATTTTTTAACTATTTTTTTATCAATTTTTGGTAATATCATTTTCTCATACTAACACTTATATTTCTTTAATTTAAGTATATATTATTAACTTTTATTGTGATTAAACGTTCTTAAACGTTTTATTTTCATCTTAATTGATATTTATTATGACTAATTAATAATAATATTTATTATTATTATTAATAGGTCGTTACAAATGGTAGCATGCGAATCTTTCCAAAATATTAAATCATCGAGTTAGATATCTGAATCTACTCACTCACTCTAATGGTCAGAAAATTATATATTTTAGTCTCGTAATACTGACACATTTTATGCCGGATTATTGAATCATGCAAGAATTTTAATCGCATAACTCAAAATCAATCATGAAAATATGTATTTATTTTAGTTAGAATAAGAATATAATAAATACAAATTTTTGTTATACAGTTTTCTTGGCTTTTTTTACCCTCACTTTAGGATAACATTATCCTGTGTTGCAATGACGTTTTACATACATAAATTTCACTTGGACAAACCCAGATGCGAAGCAACTATCTGTGGGCACAAATAGTTGTCCCATGTGGGAATCGAACCCACGACCCCCTACACCGAAGCCAATACCTTGACGACTGCGCCACGGAGTCACCAATATATACAATGAATATATACAATAATAAATACAATGAATCTTAAACTTCTATTTTACTCACAAAATTGATTTAAAATGTATTATATTTTTTATGAAATTGTTAATTATTTTATTTACACTTTAAATTCTATTTAGTTAATATCATTAAGGATTATTGATATCTTTTTTAAACACAAAAAATCACAATGCCTGTCTCCAATCTGTTATAACTTCGCACAAGCACGCAGATAATTACCTTAAACCTCAGCTTGCCGAGTGGCGGTGCTGCATATGGTATGCCTTTAAAACTGTAATATTTTGTATCTTTTGTAACACTCTCTAATTGCTCTCCTCGTAAATTACCTTGTTCGACATTCACCAATATATCTGCGAAGCTCTTCTTCACCTGGAGAAAAATTGGATGCGATTGTTTTAAATGACGTATTTAAAAACAGCTACAATGCTAACAATCAGGTAGATCACTCACGGTCGTCATAAGGAAAAACAGTAACTATAGTTGCATCATCTTGGTAAAGACGGTGGCAAATATGCGAAAACGTTTCTTAATTTGTTCAAGAATTTTATTGGTAATATCAAACAGTGATTACATTAAGCGGTTGGGATATGTTATTTAGTGTAAAGATTAGTTATTTTATTGTATATTCGGCCCGTTATTTCTTTTAGTTAAATAGTGTATTATAAATAAAGAGGCTGACGTTGCTATCATTTAAATCATAAAAACACTTACCAAAAGCAAAATAAACAAAAACTTCAATAACATTATATATAATATCTTCAACTTTTACACTGTTTATACTTTAAGCTCCGAGCAAATAATAAAATAAAATAAAATTCGCACTTCAAACCATAATTCTTCTGAAGAGAAGCGCTCTTAAACTCGATTCTACGTGGACTGATGTCATGACGAATCAATTTCTTATTATATTTGTCTTGGATTATTTTTAAATGCGATAAATTATTCGCTGGCACTACCAATTATTTTGGAATCGCGGTTAAAAGACGTGGAACAAGTTTTTTTCCTCATTTATGGCTAAAAATGGAAAGACAAAATTGTGGTCAAAAACGGTAGGTAGGTTTACTAAAGACAACGAATTTTCGTGGTGAAGACGGAAGCTTTGATATTTTTATCATTAATATTTACGATTAAGTTACTGAATACAGGGTTTCGTATCTTTAAAAAAACCGATAATGAAATAAGTTTTGATTTTGTGGGCCCTGGTTATTTGAGTTTAAATAACGGCTAGGTGTTAGTTTGAAAGAGTTGCCAAACGAGCAGACAGTTCACCTGATGATAAGTGAATACCGCCGCCCATGGACATCCGCTACACCCGAGGGTTACAGAGTCGTTGACAACCTTTTGAAAATTTGGCGAACTTCACACAATTATCTTCGAAATTTTTTTTTCCATCATATCCAGGTTTCCTCAAGATGTTTTCCTTCACCGTTGAGCACGTGATAAAGTTAGCACTTAAAATTAACAATTTTATTGTTTCACTGGCACCGTGGATCGAATTTAGGTTGCTCGAGTACATAGAATAAAAGGCGAGCGCCCGGACACTGAGCTATGACGTCTCTGAGAATTGATTTATTTAATAAGAATTATAAATACGAACAGTTTTATGTAGCGTTAGAATTAGTTCCGCAAGCTGATATTAGCATATGAAGGCCGAAATAACAAAAAAACGTGTTGTTCTTTTTTGGGTCAGTTATATATTTTTCACTATTTAAAACTATGAAAATTTATACCAATGTATTTATATTCTATGAATACACTAAAGGTACATTTTTTCATGTGAGAAAGTGGTAAACGAGCTGGCGGTTCACCGGATGTTAAGTAATAACCGCCGCCCATAGATATTTGCAGAACCCGTAGGGTCGCAAATGCGTAGCCACGTTTAAATAAAGTGGGCCCTGGCTACCTCACTCACCAGACGAAACGCATAAGAGCAACACTTATACGTTACGCCGCTCATTTTTGCAACAGTGAAAGCTGTCGCGTGGCCCTTCCACAGCCGAACATTTCTCGTCGAAATGAATAAGATCGAACTTGAGATATATAAGTCTGTGGCTTTGTACAACAAGGAATCTGTTCATTAATTAAATAATGGATGGTTTTCATAAATGCCCATGAGAAAAATTTGTAATATGTCGTGTCATAGGATGTATCTCCGCGGAAGCATGGCGGGAGGGCCTCTTTAAGCGCCCTCACTATGCTTAATCGCGAGGTGTGCAGCCTCCGCAACTACTTTCTTGCAATTTAACTACTTCTAATAAGTCTCAAAGCAAAACAATGTCCAGTTAATGGTTTGATCTATAAATCCATACTTGTCTCGTGGGCATTTATGACACTAATCCATGGGCGGCGGTTATCACTTAAAATCAGGTGAAACACCTGCTCGTTTGCCACTTTATCACATTGTTGAAGATTCGAGTATAAAAATTCCAAACAACTCGTAGGTTTTCACTGGTGTATAATTAGCGTAAGAGATACATTTAATTTTTGCAAGTTCTAAAGAAAACGTTACAAATTAAGTACTTTAATGTGATTGATCCGGTATCACGTCATACGCGGTGCTGATGTTTGGTTGGATATGACGTGATACACAGATGATAGATAGTAACGGCAGATGGCTTCTTCGATCCTACCACGGGTGGCGCTACAGGCGCCGTAACACACAAACCCCCGAGCCCTCCAATAACATGCTGAGAGGATTCAGGGAGAACTACCATATACCTATTATGTGATGAGACGGTCCTTATCGTCACTACATCAACGTTTATAAATTCCTTTACTTTTATTTTTGTTTTACTTTCCCCATTTTTTTTTTACTTTTATATTATTTTATTTTTTAGTTTATTTGGAACAGTGTAACCAAATGTAACATAATATTATGTACTGATGAAGTGTCGGATTGTTTGAAGTCTTATTATTATTATTAGTCCGTTGTTATTAAATACGTAATTAAAATTTGTTATTAAAGTTTATAAATTTTTACTAAGTTAAATGATAATGACCATCATACTGTACAGACGAGGTATCGTTTCTGAATAACGCGTAAAGTAAGAAAAGCCATGATATGTTTGTATGTGTTTATTAGTCAACTGCTGTTGGTCTAGTACGTCAATCCTGCCGATTCGTAGATACTGTTCCAAAATGCTACAAATTCGGCATCAAGCCCCGTCCCCACCGTTAACTCTTCTGCTATGTTGAGATAATCTCCCGAAGAAGCGACGCATTCAGGCCAAATCACTCCCAGTGATGAATCAGGAGTCGGGTTACTGAAAAAAGAATGAATATGTGCTGTAGATAATTTTCAGTCTCGCTGTGTAAAGTCATAATTACAATTGAGAAACATATGTCGCATAAGGGGCATTTCACGTTAAGCGGACAGGAAAAAAACGATGATGTGTCCGATTTAAGTAATATTTGATTATGTCATATAACAAAATATTTTTATAGTTGAAAATTAAGTTAATGATTTAGAGTTTTCACCCAAATATGCATTATTCAAAAGCTAACCATTTTCGGGATATCATGTTTATTAGCATTTCTCAAAACGAGTCAAAAATGCAACATCGACTTCCTAATTTCCCTAATCGTCAGGTAGGGCGTGGTGTGCGAGGAGTACGAACTAAACGCCGGTTGATTTCTATGTCTGAGGCCACATGAAATCCCTAGTTTACGCGGATGAATTCAAAACAAGAAGTATACAACGTTGTCACAACTCGGAAAAGGAATGCGACTTTGCCCACGCAATAGAGGAAGTCATTTCGAGAATGAACTTCAATCTTAATTGTTACTTATTATTAATTTCTATTACTTCTGAACTGATACAATTCTTTTTGTTTTTTTTACATTGGCTACTGTTTTTCATGAATTTTGTAGAAAATTTAAAGAACGACTTTATCGTTATATTGAATATGAATGCTAATTTTTTTTTATGCGAAAAGTTGTCAAACGAGCAGACGGTTCACCTGATGTTAAGTGAAAACCGCCACCCATAGACATCTGCCACACTCAAGGGTTACAGATGCGTTGACAACCTTTTGAAAATTGGGCTCCGGCTACCTCACTCCCCAGACGAAACGCGAAAGTATTTGACATACTTCCACTTTACGCTGGTCTTCTGTGAGGTCGTGGTACTTATCCGAACAGGGGCCTGCCCATTCGTGCAACAGCCGAAGCTGCTGCGTGGCCCTACCACCGTTAATTTTTTTTTCAGTTTCATTGACATAAGATCCTAGTTTTTATGCAGTTTGTTGACGAATTGAGAAAACTGCTACGTTTTTAAAATAATCTGCTAGCTAAGTTTCATAAGTTTTTTGTTTTTAAGGCATTTAAATGGAAAAGATCTCAAAAAAATATTTAAATCATATCGTTTTTCCTCACGCATTGTTAAATTTGGACTGATAACTGTTGTTTTTAATTTTATAAATGACCAGTGTTTAATCGTTTTTTAATAGTAACTTTTTTTTAATTTAATGTTGCTTTTTTGACTTATTTTTAAAATAGCTAATAGGCATCCTCACTCTCCAACCTCATCACTTCCTTATTCCCTGTCCGCTTCATTTGGAATGCCCCATAAGTCTTTGAACTCCTTAACTCTTGATCGATGAAACTTATAAATGCGTAGATACAGCTTTCCGAAATTTTTGCCATTGCCGGGATTTATACCTGCGCCTTTTGGGATCGCTCGTCTAAACGCTCTAGCCACTAAAATAATTTATTTTTTTTTGTTTACTATATTCACTTACCCAAATTTCGCAAAGTTGGTAAAGAGGGCACATGTTTGTAAAATCATTTTGTATGTCGAGCTCTCTGTGTCCACTGGTAGATTATATTGCTTCGGGTCGAACAAATGCATTAGATCATCGAGATGGCCCGCACCTGCCAAACCGTACTTAGCGCCATGATTGCCAAAAATAGTTCTCTCCGAAATGCAAGAGAATTTGTACATGTACTTCTTTATTCCAGTTTTGGGTAACAGATTTATGTACTTGTGTATATCCATACAAAAGCACGAATGAGAAAGAAACTGGCAAATCTCTTTTATGGAATCAATGCCGATCGGCTTTTCTCCAAAGTAATATTTATAGAGTTGTTCTGATATTTGTGGGATTACTTCCGGAGTAGTCTTTAGTAAAATTTTACGCGGTACGAATGATTCGTAGTAACTATCATAGAATTTGATTAAGCTGCTTTCTGACATTAATGGTAGAGCAGCTAAACCTTCCTCACTTGTATATCCAATCATTAGATCTATATCATTTACGCAGCCCTTTTTCATTGCTTCTTCCGGATCTTCCGTGAGAAAATGATCGTGACCGAAATCTTTTTCCACAACTGGTGTGAAATGAAACATTTTCCATGGAATGTTTCTATCTTCGGAAGTCAGTAAACTTGGATTAGTGTCAACAAGTTTTTCAATCGGAACATTTTCAAGAAACTCTAGGAGCTGCTCTGTATTTGTAGTTACTAGACCGAGTTGCTTTCCGAGAACAAAAGCACGTCGTTTGGGTTCGAATGGGATAGACCAATCGCAGAACGGTACACCACTCATTGATATTGCTCTCTTAAAGAGCCCTTTCGACATTGGCGATAAGACGTGGAGTGCGGTGGCTGCGCCCCCTGCGCTCTCACCGAAGATGGTAACGTTCTCTGGATCACCGCCGAAGTTGCTAATATTTCTGTTCACCCACCTCAGAGCAGCCACTTGATCCTTTAATCCGGCATTACCGGGTACTTCTTTCGTCTCCAAGCAGAGAAATCCCAACACTTCGAGCCTGTAGTTAATAGTTACAACGACCACGTCCTGAGCAACAAGGAAGTCGGGTCCGTAGAAGTCGACGTTCCCTGAGCCACTTTTGTAGCCTCCGCCGTGTATAAAAAACATGACGGGCAACAAGTTTTTCGGTTTAAGGTTTGGTGTGTAAACATTCAAATAGAGGCAATCTTCCGTTCCGGGTATAAATTGGTTTTTGAAAATATCGAATTGGATGCAAACCGGTCCGTGTTCCGTTGCTTTTCTTATTCCTTTCCATGGCTCCGGCGGCTGAGGTGCCTGAAAGTTTTAAATGGGCATAAAAAGAAAGAGCAGTTTTTCTGAAAATGTACCCAATGAAGTGCTGCAAACACAATATGACCGCCATTATTTTTTTATCTGAGAACTTAATGAGCTAGCTAAGGGTTCACCTCATGTTAAGTGATTCCTTCGCCTATGGTCATTTACACCTCCTTGAAATATACAATTTCAACCATTAACATTTACAACTTGGTGTCAAAGATACGTTACCAACTTTGAAAAAGTGTCATCCCGGTTACCCCAAAACACAAAATACAATACTTTCATTTCACGCCAGTCTTCAGTGAGGCTTTGGTATTGAATACTTTGCTCTTATCTATTAAGTCGTGGGTAGCCTAATCTAACCAATACCATTATCAACATGATTCACATGAGGTGCTGACCCCATCGCGGTGAAGGGGAGGAGAAAGAAGAAGATCACGTTTAATTGAAATATGATGCGATACCATATTTCGATCATTTATATCAGCCTGTTTGATCTCGGCAAGGACTTCAAATGAGTAAAAATAAACACCATGAACTTGGAAAAGAATATTAGGTGTCAATTTTGTAGAAGACATCAATATGTAATAAGGTTTTTTAATGATTTCTGTAATAAAAATAAACCGACTTTAAATTGTTATTATTAAAAACAATTTCCGATTTAGATTCTTTGTATTTTGTTTTATTTAAAGTAAGTTATGAGGAAGAAATATAAATATTTGTGCACCAAATAGAAAGGAAATCCGGAAGAGGCGTCGGTAACTGAATAAACTAATATATTTTAAATTGTTGACATGGGAAATTAAGCTTCAGTTCTAACTTAATCAACCGGTTTCATTTACAGTTGAGGTATCAGCGAGCATGGCAGAGGATGAGGACGAGGCGGAGTGGGGACGCTTAGTGGACCATGTCGTGATATCATACGACGAGATTAACACATTTTAAATAAATAAAGAAAAATACTCTTCTAAAAGTTAATTCTATCAGGTTTAAAATTAGATTGTCAAAGGAGCATTAAGATAATCCGAAAGAAAACGTGAAAATATTTTATTGCGCCAAAATTATTTTCAGAGGAGGTTTATTATCTATTAGCGATCTGCCCCGGCTTCGCACGGGTGCAATGTAATATACATCTAAACCTTCCTCTTGAATCACTATCTAGTAAAAAAAAAACCGCATCGAGATCCGTTGCGTAGTTTTAAAGATTTAAGAATACATAGGGACAGACAGACACCGGGGCGACTTAGTTTTATTCGACGTAGTGATATTTATTTACCTTGAACCTCAGTTTACCGAGGGGCGGTGCGGCATATGGGATGCCCTTGAAGCTGAAATAACGCTTGTCGCCTGTGACCACGTCCAGCTCCTCGCCTTCCAGCACCCCCTGTTCCACCTTCACCTGCACCATGGCGCACAAAAGGCTTCCTAATTTTATTGCTAGTATGTAAAAATGCGCAGGTACTATGCGTTCTTCCACTGATGTCCAGCTTTATTTAAGTGTAGGGTGGGCGTTGGGTACAGCGGCAGACGCGTCTGTGAATGTCATCGCACGGTAGCAACACATAAATACTTCATGTTTTTTCGCCGCGTCATCTGAGATATTGCGTTTGAGGGTATATTGACGCGACTTATTAAAAAAGGTTATCTTTATATGATTGAAAAAATACCATGTCATGGTTATCTACTGGATAAACAATTACGGATGCGGCGATTACTTGCTACTATTATGCGGCATTACTTAACATTTTTTTATTTGTCAAATATATACACTTTATACATACACACACATATATATCTATAGTAATACACATTCAACGTTCGGCGATTAGTTTTCGGCCTGGATACTGTAGCCGGCTTAGTGGGAGCCACACGGATTTTGGCTATCAGTAACTTCACCGTTACTTGTTGAACTACGAACAAACTGACAAGAACCATAAGCCTGTTCAGAGGCATCTATAAAAGGTGCAATTCCAATGATTTATGAAGGTTACATACGACCCAGTGGGGGATACGGATGCAATTAAGCGATGATATATTCTTAATTATGTCATCCTTTGCAAGCACAATTTTTGCAAAAGAATTTTCATAATTATAACACAGGGAGCTAACACACCTGGATCAAATATGCGAGTTATTGCGGAAAGGATGACACGCTTTGTGTTTTTGCTTGCGAATACCTAAAAATTTACTGGGTTTATTACATCGGATGTTCAAAACGAAAGAAGCTTCCACTTTCTTAACACGTTGACAGCGTTACTTATTTATCTCGATACATTCCGATACCGCAGAACGAGGTGTATTAATCCTTGTACTAAAACTATCAGAGTCACGGTGCGGGGTTCATTTTACCACGCATAGTTTCAGAAACTTTTCTGGGTTTCAAATAAGTAATTTTATTTTAAGTTGCTGTGTGAATTTTTAACTATTTGGGTGGTGAAGCGGGAGGAGCGGAGGACGGGTAACCCAGCTTGGTGCGGGGAGCTACGCACGATTTTCGTCGACGCGCCGCGTGACCTTCATTCATTACCTATTAGTGATGTGCCGTAGGATACTATAAATATATATCATGGGAGGCTTTCGAAAATACACAGATGATCCCTGTATCTTTTATAAACCACAATAGTATTTTACTTTTATATTATTATAGGAATAATAATAAACAAACAAATATAGCGAATGCATTCAAAATTTTAGAAAATCTTCTTCCTATTAATTTATTTTAATTAACAAGAGAAGGAATTTATAAAGGCAAATTAAATTGTACAAAAAAAGAATAATAGTTGAATAATGATTAATTTTTTGTTTTGTGATTTTAAAATTTTTATGAGCCATATCATAATAATTTTGCAGAAATTACGAGTATGAATTTTTTCTTTTATTACATATTTTTTTGATTTGTTAAGAATTTTAATTTAACCTTTAAATGTATAAGATTTACTACGGTATATTAATTTCTCAACTAAAATGAAATTTAAAAAAACTCGATAAAATCCTTATATCCATAAACGACATCAATTATAACTACAATCGAAATTTGTCACTTTCCACAGACATCACGTAGCAAAAACTTTAGTCACAAGTTCAAAACTCCATTAAGTGGGGTTGTATTTTTTATATTACTTTCATTTTTTCTCATCATCACTAATTTTTATATGAAATAAAAACAAAACAATTAATCAATTAATTATTTTGTTTTTATTTTTAAAATGGCTCAACGTGGAAAATACCACAATAACAAATTAATGAAAAAAATCATAAAACAATTGTTTTTCGTGTATAAAAAATTTTCGTTTAAGGATGAAAATTTAAATATTTTAATAAAAAAATAGTTAAAAAATTTAAATACCAAAGGTTGATTTATTTATTGATAGATTGTTCACCACCTTCTTCATTCAACTTGAACGAATACAATAATGTTTCGTTGTAATTATTTATGAAAATAAAAAAAAACAACTGTTAATAAGTAGATTTGAAGCGAAAGTCATAATTACGAAGTATGTGTATATACATATATATTTTAGTTTCGTGTTTCCGAAGGTCTAATAAAATTATAATTCTCTCTAAAAAATAATAAATAAATACGGAACATATTTCGTAACATTGAGCGGAAGATGAGCGGCATAGGTCCATCCAGCAACGCTCCTCAGAGCTCTCTGTTTAATGTACAGATGTTATGGTATTTCCGCGCAAGTATAACAACCAGGTACCGACCCGATATACTTGTAAGACTTGAAAACATTTTTCCATGAAAGTATAATGTCCCTCAAAGTACTACTACGTCAAAAATACTGAAATTAAAAAATTACGCGCTGAATGTTCCATCGCGCCTTACCCGGATTAGAGGAGTTGCTCCCCGGGAGGGGGCTGCAGGGGCGGCCAGCGCTGGCGGGGTGCGGAAAGTTACTTCGGCCGGCTCGCACGTTATGGATGAGACGTAATAAATATGCGCTCATTCTTTGTAAACGATTAAATAATGAGAATCTTTCGAATTCAATAACAGAACCTGATTGATTGAATCGAAAATCATAGTTATTGTTTTTAAAATATAAATTAGATTCTCGCAAGAAATCAGGTCCGTGCCACCATTGACTACTAACGCTACTACTACTATTATTATATTTAAAAAAATCAAGGTCAACACCTCTCGAACAAGTGGGAAACAAGCGCGACGTAAAACTTCAGAAGACTCGTTGCAAATCTATACCTCAGAGAGGAGTGAGAAGGAAATGCGTGGAGTGAATCATTGAATGCATTATTGATAAGTACCTGGAGGACCGGCTTGCTTTTTTTTTTGGTAAATCTTCTGTTTCGGGGCCGCCCGATTACCGACCGAGCTATTATAAATTTTTTTTTCGGTGAAATTTACCCTCATATTCGAATGATATTTTTCATTCCCTGAAAACAGGGATAAAAGGACATTTTCTAAAAACGAAACCTAGCTAGAACGATTTTTCGCCCCCGAATCTACGCACATACTAAATTTCATGAAAATCGCTGGAGCCGTTTCCGAGATTCCGATTATATAATAAATATATATATATGTCCCACTGCTGGGCAAAGGCCTCCTCTGTACAGAGGGTTCAGGGCATAGTCCACCACTGCGGATTAGCGGACTTCTCAGATCTTTGAAAAATTTTTTTTGTTATTATTTCGGAAATATGCAGGTTTCCTCACGGTTTTTTCCTTCAACGCTGAGCACGTGTTATATACAATTGGATATTTTAATAATTAGGTGTCATATGACTTAATGCTTTATACTAGGTACTGTGTAGAATTTGTTCTTATGATTTTAATAGTGTAAGTAATTGTAAGTAAAGGTAAGCGTAAATAATTTTGTGCCACGCTGTTGCACGAATGGGCAGGCCCGTCCGGGTAAGTACCACGACCTCACAGAAGACCAGCGTAAAGTGGAAGTATACAAATACTTTCGCGTTTCGTCTGGTCATGAGGTAGCCGGAGCCCAATTTTCAAAAGGTTTTCAACGCATCTCGGCGGTGGCGGTATCTCACTTACCATCAGGTGAACCGTCTGCTCGTTCGGCAACATTTCACATAAAAAAAGATCGTTACGTATAAATCTTCGTTAATGACGCAGCCAACTACGTCATCGCTGCACTCGTGTGTTAATTGCCTTAAGCAGCGTATATACCGTATGTTACTGTATTTAAAGTGCAATATGTTTCTAGGGGCATATCATAATTTTACCTCCACAAAATTAACTGCAAAATTACGTTGATCAGGTTGAATTAATATTTGGCGATACATTTTTTCAATATCAGCACGTGCGACATATTAGTACTGTCTAAAACGTAGCAATATTGAAAATATATTATTTTGAAGTGACGGACCTACACATTGAATATCATTTAAAGATTTATTAGAACCTGTCGCCGTATTCGCGTTAGAAACAACTCGTAACTTTGTTGTAAGACTGCTTTCTCTATAAACAACGTGATGCGATAAATAATAATATGACTTGTTATATGGCCCGACAATGAAGACATATGACTTAAATCTCCGTATGAAAGCATGAATTCAGAATATAAATGTTTAAGGTTAGGACTCTTTTGTAATTTACGTTCTAAAGAAAGAAAACTATTTTTTACAACCATACAAGAAACTCCTAAAGAAGCGGGCGGTTCTTTTAATGGTATTTGTACGGAAAACCTACCTTGACTATCACGTTCAGTAGTATTTGAAATAATTTTTCTCAATTAAAGGTCTTCATTAGACGTAACGCATTGACGTAATCCTAATTTTCGTTTAATAAATCTATATTAACATTTATCGAAGTACTACATAAACTTTCCGTAATAAAGCAATGAAATTATTATGATATATATATATATATATATATATATATATATTTGCGTATCAGCTATTACTACAAGCGCTGTTGGCAAAAGAACCGGTTTTATATTCGAGTTTAACACGAAGGCATTACGCATAAGGCTAACAACGCCGACGAATGCGAGTTTGATTTTAAACCGTCATCTATATGCAATAATGTATTGTGATTTCTTTCACATAATTTTCAGGGCCCGAAAACACACTGATCTATTGGATGATCAGTTGAACATACGCATTTTCTTTTCCTAATTTCAATCTATCATGCACAGAGAAATTAATAAAATTAGAACACGAATATAGGGAATGGTTCCGTGCCACATAGTGCCCATTAGGCACTATGTGCCACGGAAACCATTCCCTATATAATAAGCGATTGCTTATTATTAATTTTACTATTTTTAAAATTCTTGTTTGCCATCCCTGCCCTGAGTAAATACGTAATTATACAATTGAGACTTAAAGCGTTTTTTTTATTAATTTCACTCGACTGCTTTTTTTTCAATCAATCAATCAAAAACCTTTATTCAAATAGACGCTTGCGCGTTCTTATGAATCGTCAAATTTTACATAAAACATTATACATAGAGATTCTTAAGGTACCACCGGTTCGGAAAGCAGTTTCTGTTGAGGAGAGACCGGCTAGAAAGTCAACAGTTGCTCTTTTTCAAAGATATCAGTTTACAATATAAAATACCGGTATAATAGTCTTATTCTACCCTACGTGAGTACCAACAGTATTAACTCCACACATTGGCGTCGTCGAGATATTCCGCAATCGTGTAATATGCTTTAACCATAAGTTGACTTTTGATTTTACGTTTAAATTGATCAAGCGGCAGACTTAATATCGACTGTGGGATTTTATTATACATGCGCACACCTTGCCCCATGAACGACCTATTTACTTTTTGTAGGCGAAACAATGGCGTAGTAAGTTTGTTTTTATTTCTAGTGTTTAATTTATGTTTGTCACTATTCTTTAGGTAAAAATTAAGGTTATACAATAAATGTATTGAGAAGCCACAGTGAGTATATTAATCTCTTTAAAAATATCCGATGGTGTGAAAATAGCTGAAGTAAACAAGTCTGGCAGTGTCAATGTCTGTTAGCTGCCTAACCCTTCTAATCGCAAAAACCGCGGAGCTTAGCCTATTCGCAAGAGATGATACATGGGGACTCCACTGGGGCTTTGAATCTACTGTAATTCCCAGAAATACCGCAGACTCAACTGGATTAATGGGTACTTTATTTAATATTAAACTAAAACTTTGACGTCAATCAATGTGACATGCGAAAGTGCACTATTCACCTCATCTTTATTTAATATATTTCGGTCAACCTTAAAAATTATCGATGTATCGTCAGCAAACAGTACAACATCACACAACTCACTGGCATAAAAGGGGAGATCATTAATATATACTAAAAATAATAATGGTCCCAAGATTGATCCTTGTGGGACACCCATTTTCATAGGGGTCCCAGCGGAAAAATTTGATTTATATTAAAATGTACCAATAGTTGGTTTAAAATTAATTTTTCAAAAATTTTACTAAGTGATGGCAATATGGAGATATATCTATTCCTAGTTGCTTTGAATCGTTTATTGCTTTGGATGGCGTAGAACTATAAATTTTATTATTGTTACTTCTTATGATTTCTAGTATATCTGATCTATTTTTTAAAAATGTAAGTAAATCGTCTAACTTTGAACTTTGCGATTCCTTGCGGGAGTCACATAATAAAGTCCCCTGTGATTACCTGTTCCGTAGACGGGTTGAGTTTGGACGCAATTAAATAAATAATAATAGTGTCCCACGTCTCGGTAGGTTCGCGTAAAGATTATAACGAACGTAAATTACGCAACGTTGAATCAATAACCTTCATAATTTGGAACGGGGATTCCTTACAAATCGTTGGAATTTTACGTGATTTTAAACCAATAATCGATTGTTATGAAACCTATTCTCTAGTAAATTCCCAGGCATTAATGTAATTAGGTGCGGTAAATTCTAGTGCGCTAATGACTTGTAAGCCAGAGCCGCTAAGAGAGGATTTTAAATAATGAGACTTTTGAATTGAAATCATTACGCGAATGAATCATTGTTACGTATGAGTTACGAAACTCCTGCTACCCGTCGAAGCTGGGCAACTTTATGTCAGGTAGTTTCATCGGCACAGAATTATTTGAAGAAGACTGATGGGGCTTATTACGGTTATGTTCTTCTTCCTGCAACCGTTGTTTGTGGTCAGATCATATTACCGTGTGCGTACGGGAAAAATCAAGTAAGTCTTACTCGTGCGGAACATGATTGTGTCTTGGCCATTTTTACTAGGTCAACAGCGGAAAATATACCTTTTGGTTTGGAACTTAATATTTAGAAGTAATGCATAAAAAAGATGGGTTGAATCTTTTATGACACAGGCAGGCTCATGGTCGTTCGTATTGTTATACTTTTTATAGTTAAGCGGAACAACAGAAAAATAACGCCTTTGCTAGTCTTTGTTTGTGATAAAGACATTAAACGCAATTGATAACGCTTTAATTAGATAACTTGCAATTATATGTTAATGTCAAAAAGTTGTTAATGGTTGCCATGGTAATAATACCATGAAGTTACTCGAAGTTGGTTGCTTTGCAACCTAGTTCATCGAGACCGTCGGTGTGCGCGTATTTTAAAAAAAATCAAATATATTTTTTTAGCCTAGGGCATAAACTTTTAAAAACAATTTTATGTGCGGGGACACCACAGAGACACCCCTTTATTTATATGAAGTCTTAGTACATTTAAATTTTATGTACACTGCGATTTTCTGGGAGGTCGAGCAGGGGTGGTCATAGATGCAGTTATCACTTAATGGTTGCCCACTTGTACTTTGAATTCTTCAACCGTTGGTAGTGCCCATCAGCCATGTCTTCCTTTACTTTGGTCTTCTTTATTGGTCTTTAAATTTGTCCAACATAGGAGAAATCGCCACATGAGATCATTGACAAACCGAAAATTAACACATTTATTATCTTAAGAGCAGAGAGCACTTAAGATTAAACATTAAATTTTGAAGAAAAAGTACGAAAAGCTTTGGGAATCGAACCCTTCGAGAAGAATCAATTCTTGGCGCATCCATTTTTCTAAATAGCAGTCGCCTCAGATGTTCGGAGAGACTGGGTTTTACCTGTTCGCGGAAACGACTATCGGGATCATTTAGGTCAGCACACTACTCCACCTATCGGTCACCTCGTGATCCAGGTAATTCGTATATTATATTTCTCTTTGTTATTAGGTCCGCCAATCCCGCAGTGGGGCCGCGTTGTGGACTATGCCCTGATATCCACTGTATAGAGGAGGCCTTAGCCCAGCAGTGGGACATGTATAGGCTGGTCAAACAAATTTTGTTTCATTAGAATGGTGATGAAATTGGACTATAACGTAATATTGTGACCTACCTGTGCCTCGCTCATACGAGGTTTCGTTTCTGAATTACGCGTACAAGAAGAAAAAGATGCGATATGTTTTTATGTCTTTATTACTCATTAAATTCTTAGCTTACATCAATCCTGCCGATTCGTAGATACTGTTCCAAAATGCTACAAATTCGGCATCAAGCCCCGTCCCCACCGTCAACTCCTCTGCTATGTTAAGATAATCTCCCGAAGAAGCGACGTATTCAGGCCAAATCACTCCCAGTGATGAATCAGGAGTCGGGTTACTGGAAGAAGAATGTATTCGTTTTTTGTTTATTTATAGGAATTCTTAGTACATTTCAACTTATTTGTACTTTGAATTCGTTCAAGGCAGCCCTAGTTTAGAACTTTGATGGATAATCTCGGCGGTGATAGAAAGTACTCAATAATAAAAATGTCATTGGAATAAGGAAATAATAATTAATACACAGAGAAAATAATAAAGTCCTGCTGTGTGTAAACTATAGGCTTAATTTGTGATTTAGATGAAATCGCTGGAATTTTCATTAAAAATTGGTATACACTTTTTTTTATGCGAAAAGTTGTCAAACGAGCAGACGGTTCACCTGATGTTAAGTGAAAACCGCTGCCCATGGACATCTGCCACACCCGAGGGTTACAGATGCGTCGACAACCTTTTGAAGATGGGGCTCCGGCTACCTCACTCACCAGACGAAACGCAAAAGTATTTGTCATACTCCCACTTGATGCTGGTCTTCTGTGAGGTCGTGGTACTTACCCGGACGGGCCTGCCCATTCGTGCAACAGCCGAGGCTGCTGCGTGGCCCTACCACCGTAAGCGTGGCCATACAACCGTAAACCGTGGTATACACATAAGTTCTCCTTTTGAAACCAAGAGTACTAAAATAATTTATTTTTATTTGTTTACTATTCACTTACCCAAATTTCGCAAAGTTCGTGAAGAGGGAACATGTTTGTAAAATCATTTTGTACGTTGAACTCTCTTTGTTCACTGGTAGTTTATACTGCTTCGGGTCGAACAAATGCATGAGATCATCGAGGTGGGCTGCACCCGCTAAACCATATTTAGCGCCTTCATTGCCAAAAATACTTCTCTCCGAAATGCAAGAAAATTTGTACATGTACTTCTTTCGTCCAGTTTCGGGTAAAAGGTTTATGTATTTGTGTATATCTCGACAAAGACACGAGTGAGAAAGATACTGGACAATCTCTTTCATGCTATCAACACTGATTGGCTTTTCTCCAAAGTAATACTTATTGATTCGGTCGGATAATTGTAGGATTACTTCCGGAGTACACTTTAGTAATATTTTACGCGGCACCAATGATTCGTGGTACCTGTTATAGTATTTGATTAAACTGCTTTCAAGAAATTTCAGACCAATTAATGCTTCATCACTAGTATACCCAATCATTACATCTACACTACTAACGTGGCCATTTTTCATTGCCTCTTCGGGATCTTCCGTAAGAAAATGGTCAAGACCGAAGTCTTTTTCTACGACTGGTGTGAAATGATAAAATTTAAAAAGGTTGCTCGTATCTTCGGAAATCAGTATACTTGGATTAGTATCAACGAGTTTTTCAATCGGAACATTTTCAAGAAACTCTAGGAGCTGCTCTGTATTTGTAGTTACTAGACCGAGTTGCTTTCCGAGAACAAAAGCACGTCGTTTGGGTTCGAATGGGATAGACCAATCGCAGAACGGTACACCACTCATTGATATTGCTCTCTTAAAGAGCCCTTTCGACATTGGCGATAAGACGTGGAGTGCGGTGGCTGCGCCCCCTGCGCTCTCACCGAAGATGGTAACGTTCTCTGGATCACCGCCGAAGTTGCTAATATTTCTGTTCACCCACCTCAGAGCAGCCACTTGATCCTTTAATCCGGCATTACCGGGTACTTCTTTCGTCTCCAAGCAGAGAAATCCCAACACTTCGAGCCTGTAGTTAATAGTTACAACGACCACGTCCTGAGCAACAAGGAAGTCGGGTCCGTAGAAGTCGACGTTCCCTGAGCCACTTTTGTAGCCTCCGCCGTGTATAAAGAACATGACGGGCAACAAGTTTTTCGGTTTAAGGTTTGGTGTGTAAACATTCAAATAGAGGCAATCTTCCGTTCCGGGTATAAATAGATTTGTAAAAATATCTCTTTGGATGCAAACCGGTCCGTGTTCCGTTGCTTTCCTTATTCCTTTCCATGGCTCTGGCGGTTGAGGGGCCTGTAAATCGGTAGTTGAATCGTAATAAAATTTTAGTGTATAGTATACACAACATACTGTTGAAAATAAATAATATGGTTATTACTATGCGGTATGTGGTCAAATGTTCACCTTGGCCATAATCTATTCGTGTCCAACAAAACAAAAAATAGTTGACGTGCCACAGGCCATATAGTTGTTTAAATGTTTGTTAAATGACAAACATTTGGTTAGTACCACATGGTACTCTTATTGCATTTAGATCCGTAAATAAACGAATAAACTTAAACTAAGTTGTGTTGAAATCGCCCTCGACCTCGACATCGACCCAAGACAACGAGAACCAAACCTTTAAAAATTATTATCTCAAGGCGTCATATTATAAAATTAAGATAACTTAATTCCTCATACTTCGTATACCTATACTACATATATAAATAACGAGCTGCTACCCGCGACTACGTCTGCGTTGAATAGGCTGAATGCGTAACATTAAGACAGATATGCATAAGATATATATATAAATTATAGCCTATATTCTATTCTGATGTATAAGCTATACTATTGTAAAGTTTCATTAAAATCCATGCAGTAGTATTTGCGTGAAAGAGTAACAAACACCCATCCATACATACAAACTTTCGCCTTTTTAATATTAGTAAAGATGTACAATATATAATATATACACATATTATATTATGTGTTTATATTAAGCTTTATTTAGCTTTTTATAAAAAGGTAGAATTTTTGTTTTTATGTAATGGAGTATTAATTTATAAATATATTTCACATTTAAATTTTTGGATTCAGATTGGTTAAATATTTAAAATAAGATGTACAGTAGAAATATAACAAATATTTATACTACCAAATCAAAAGAAATCCACCGAAACCGCGTGAGACTGGATACTGTGTCAACTGATTTGAGAGGCCAACGGCCATGGGAACGGCTCTCAGTACCTTAATAAATTGTATACTTTGGGTCTTTGACCTCTTGTTTGCGAAATCAGGTGTGGCTCAGAGTCTCAGAGAGAGAGAGAGAGATGGCTTGCGAGTGAGAGACTCGTTATTTTAAGTAAAGTAATTAAATTAAACTTTTTTTAATTTTCGGCCAGTAAAAAAATAAGCTAAAAGTTGTTGTGATATCTTATGATATGTTCTTGATTACCTTGTCGGCGAAAATACATAATAGTTTAGATATTTTTGCTGACAAATCTGCTAATCTAAAAATATCAGTAAGCGGGCCGTTTAAATGGTGATAATATTGCCTAGTTTTTAATATAGACTCTTTTTAAAAAAAAAATAAAAAACAGGTAGATTATAATTAATAAAACAAAACATCAAGGCACCTATAACAAATGTCTGTAAAATAATATTTAAGAGTTTAAGTTGAATAATTTTTCCGGGTTTTTATTATAATGTTAAAGCGAAAAATATTTTTAGAGGGAATTATAATCTATATTTACCTTGAACCTCAGTTTACCGAGGGGCGGTGCGGCGTAGGGGATGCCCTTGAAGCTGAAATAACGCTTGTCGCCTGTGACCACATCCAGCTCCTCGCCTTCCAGCACCCCCTGTTCCACTTTCACCTGCACCATGGCGGACAATAGGCTTCCTAATTTTATTGATAGTACGTAAAAATGCACACGTACTATGCGTTCTTCCACTGATGTCCAGCTTTATTTAAGTGTAGGGTTATTAGAAGAAATACCATGTCATCGTTATATGCTGGATAAACAATTACGGATGCGGCAATTACTTACTATTATGCGGCATTACTTAATATTTTATCTTATTTTTCAAATATATACACTATGACAAATTTTAAAAATGCACACGTAGTATGTGTCCAACTTGTCCAACTTTTTTTAACTGTAGGATGAGCGTTGGGCACGGCGGCTGACGAGTCTGTGATGTGCATCGCACATTATCAACAAATAAATACTACTTTGTATTTTTTTTACGCGCGGAGTGGGAGATTTTGCGCGTTGCCTGCAAGGGTCAATGAACTTTGTTTGTGCTCTTAATTGATAACGTGAAGTGTAAAAGAAAAACAAATTATTTCTTAACAAATTTCAAGCTTTATCAAATTTTGAACTATACTTTTACATACAGCACTGAAAATTAGAGATATGACTCTCATATATGTATTTGAATAAAAAGCTCGAAATCGCGACCAGAACTCGTTCCAGAGGTGTGAATCTCGATTTCATAGAGACAAGTAGACAGACAATAAAAGACATGCACTCAGCATTGTGGAAATTATTTCAGGAAAACTTTGACAGTTATAGTTGTTTGTACTAATTTAACACTAGCAAAAGCCTAAACTGCATAATTATAAAAATATTCACTATAACCACAAAAAAATAAATGTTTTGTGATAATATTGAGGAAACTGTAGTAAATTTAAATTTTTCAATGAAAAAAAAAATACCAGACTAAAATGCAGGGTATAAGAGTTGTAACGTTTTTACCTTGATCCTCATATTTTAACTATTACTGAACTTGAATATTAACAACTATTATAACGACAAGCAGCACTAGTGGTTATATCACCGTCCGGGAACGCGGCCGAAATCCAAGTGACCGCTGCTACATGCGACCATGTGTCCCTTGGCTCGAGTAGATAACGTCATATCCGGTATATAGTGTTGCCAGCGCCAACAAGGAATAATCAGAAATATCAATGAAATGTTGACAGCGGTACACATTACGCTGTCGATGCGTTAATAATATGTACGAGTAGAGGTCTACTGCTCAGACCGTTTTGTACTCTTCTGCTGAACAATAATGGCTATCGATATGTGCTGATGACATTTTTGTTTGATAATGGTCCAAAAAAAAAAGAGAGCTTTTCCATTCTAAATAACCAAAAATAATATGCTGAACATCTATCGCCTACAGATTTTTTCTTAAGTTCTGGTGTTCTGATTAACATTAAAGCATACTGCAGTATCCGTTGCAGTCTATTCTTTCGATTCGTTGCTATGGGAGTATAATTTTAATAAAGGTAAGAACGTCAATACGGGTTTTCAGATTTTAGAGGTGGTCATGGCCAATGAAAGTTTGTTTTATAGTTTATTATTTCAAGGATGGTATTGACACAATTGTATATAGACTGTTAGAGAGTCAGTTTCGCGCAATCTGTTAATAATACCAGGGTCGCTCTTGTTTGAATCAGTTTACAGGTACAAAAAATTTATAGGTACTATTTAAAATACAACATAACGCGTGCAAAGCCGCCAGCGGAAACTGATAATGTATTATAGCTGTACGACCTAATTCCCTAATGAGGAGTCATAATAAATCCTTTTTTAAATTGTGCACACCTATTAAGAGTGAACATTTTGTATAGATGTGTTATGTTATCATAAGTACTATAGCAAAGATCTGCTTATATTTCCTTTGCTATAATAAGTTTGTAGGCGCTATGATATCTCGAGCCTTATAAAAATGAATACAAAATTATATCACTTTTCGAGGTGGTAAAAGTAAATATTCAAAAGATGTCTTTGTTGGACGCGCAAACTGTTAGGTTAATAGACAATTATTGTTGGATGCAATTGGCGCTTATCGGAAATAAATTCTTAAAACTACCTTTTGCCGTTAATGAATATGAAAATGAAAAATCTTTTTATTATAGCAAAATAATAAATATAGCACAGTTGTTACGACAAATAAGAATATAACAAAAAAAAATTGCTGACGACGGATTGAACCACTCAGTATAAATATGATTTCCATTAGTTTTCTCACTAGGCATGCCTGTATCGAGGAAACAGATACGAAATGACATAATTATTCGTATATAATGGGCAGATTAGAATTGCGAATACATATAAAAAATCAAGATACTTATATCTGAACTAGACTTAATATAAAAAGCCTAATTAAATGCATTAATTGTAATATGTAATGTATATAATATATATTTTATAAATATATATAGGTAATGTAAATATTCATTTTTTTATTTGTTTTTAAACTTCATGCACAAAACAGTACCTAGGCAGACTAGTGGTACTGAGAAGTTGAGGTAGGTGCACAAACATAGTTATAAAAGAAAAAAAACATAATTATTAAATATAAATATATATTTTAATATACATATATACAGACATATATTAATAAACATATATATTATATACATTTACATACACGTTAATATCTGATGATCTTTCTTTAAAAATATATAAAAAAATATTTAAATAATGCCTATTATTTAGGTTCATCATATGTAAGGGAATTGAGCCATTTAGTTAATAACAATTTTACTTTTTTGGATGTTTTTTCTTCTACGTTTCCATATTTTGTAACATTGTTATATATAAAATGACTATATACTACTGATGAGCCTCCGAAAGGGATACTTACAAAATGTAGACCTGTCGAACACTTAATACTTCTGCGTCCGCGAACAGTTGGCTGGTCTGGTATACGGTTTGTGTAGCATTGCTATAAGTACAGAACGCTGCGCCCTCTCCGCTTGAATAATATGCGTTTTTGCAGCACTACCCCATCATTTTATACAATAGCTTATGAGGGAATGGCAAAGCGCATAATACATAGTCTTCAAGGTATTGACAGGTGTTAGGTTGCGCCAATTTCGCATTATGTGAACGACTTTTTCGATTCGACCCGACAATGTTTGTATATGCTTTTTGAGCCTAAAGTTTTCTTCAATATGAACTCCAAGATATTTCGTGTCGGATTCCTGTGTCAATAATTCACAGAGGCAGGGATAATTCATGTTGCATTCAATATCATGAATTTTAATTCTGGTGTCATTTTTCGAGGCAGAAGCGGAGGTTTTATGATACCATAAGTAAGTTGTTTTTTTTTGTATTGAGGGTGAGAATATTTTGTCCTAACCGTTAATAGATGACCGCCAAACCCGTTTGGACTAGAGAAGATACCGTGAAAAATCACTGAAGTGCCGTTGGCGTAACAAAGTATGTCGGCATTTTTTATAGGTTATGAATATCATTTATATAGAGTAAAAATAATGTACGACCGAGAATGTTACCTTGTAGTACACCACAAAATGAACATATTGCGGATACTAGTTATTTTACCTATTTATTAGTATTGTGTATTAGGACTTAATGCCTAAGGCATTCGCTACCAGTCAACCTATGGGCGACGCAGAGACGAAAGAGGCAGGTGTAAAAAGTTTCAAATCAAATTTTAAGTCAAAATTAAAGTTATATACATATTCATATATAATTTGATTTAAAACATATACATGAAAATATATAAAGTATATAAACATATTAAACCCAATACAACAGAAATATATTACATTATTAAGCATTCAAAATAGAATACATATATTATAATATTCACAAATACTTAATTAATATACATAAATAAATAATATACGATATCAACAACTACTGATTATTAAAATATGTAGAAAAAGTGCGAAAAGATTGTCGCCGCTGTGGGAATCGAACCCACGTCTTCGGCATTCGCGGCCTGGCGCTCTAGCCACTGAGCTAAACGGCTGATTACCACACCGACGAAAATCTTAACGTGTTCTTCCACATTGTGTGGAAGAATGCGTCAGGCCGCGAATGCCGAAGACGTGGGTTCGATTCCCACAGCGGCGACAATCTTTTCGCACTTTTTCTACATATTTTAATGTTCAATCTTAAGTGCAAAGATTAGCACTATAAACAATTTAAATTTCTAAAAAAAGCAATGGCGACATCTCTCGTTCGAATTATCGTTGTAAAACGATATTCGAAGTTGTTTGTATGCTGTAAAGGATATAACAATAGATGGCGCCAAGTATTGCTTCAAAATGCTAAGAAAACAATGTGGAAGAATGCGTTAAGATTTTCGTCGGTGTGGTAATCAGCCGTTTAGCTCAGTGGCTAGAGCGTCAGGCCGCGAATGCCGAAGACGTGGGTTCGATTCCCACAGCGGCGACAATCTTTTCGCACTTTTTCTACATATTTTAATGTTCAATCTTAAGTGCAAAGATTAGCACTATAAACAATTTAAAGGAGCAAAGGTTCTGTCATGATTGGAATAAAGATATTGGATAAAGGGAATCAAATAGGATTTTGATGATTCTTTTTTTATTTGAAAGTTGATGCTTTCCGTGTACTACCCCTTGGTAGTTGTGACAATGGCATCCATGAAAATCGATATAAATTTTAAATTTCCATTAAGTATGTGCGCGACAACTGGACGAATAATTCAATATCACGCCAACCAAATTCAATGTTTCTTTTTTTAAAGGAAAGGATGTCCTTCAAGGGTTAGTTAGATGAGACTTTGGTTAGGTTCTGATTTTGGGACTCATGACAAAGTAACGGGACTCTTCAATTCTTAGGAGCAAAATTAATGATACTCGGCCGAATTTTTATAGGCTGTTGATGACGGCCACGCTGCTTCACCTGAAATATAAAATAATTATAATTAGTTTATATAAACATTTGATTTAATTTAGCAACAAAATTAAATGCTTTTGGTTTGTACTATAACTACAGTCATATACCATATATAATTACTTACCTTTAAGTTAACTACTTACATTTTGTCACCTTTACGTATTTGTTCTTGAATTTAAATTAATAAAATGGCGTAGACATACGAGGACGGTGATTTGTATTTCGCGCGCTTAGGGTTTATCATATTTTAAAAATAAATTGAAGGTAGCTGTACTTTGTTGCACAGCCGTTGAATTTGACCGTTGACGCGAGCCTAGTCAGTTGCACTTAGACATCATACGGGGACGCTCATATGACACTCTCCTCGCGGATGTATACGCGCTCACCGAATTTCTCCTTTCTGATTTGCCACCTGACGACACCAGCAACCTACTTCGCCCACATCGTGGTCCTTCGGCCGAATCATCACGTCGTCGACAAGCAAACCGGTAACAGAAATGTTTCTTACGCCTATTATAGGTCGTTCATTCATACGTCTATATATATATATTCAAGAAGAAGCGAACACGTGGCGGCGTAAAAGGAACGAGCAGGATGTTTTTCCTTCATGTAGTTTGAAGGATGATGAGCCTGAAATGACTGCAAAAGACCCAAGTGCTTGTAGTATAAGCAAAAAGTCTCTGAAAACCTCATGTACGTCGTCAACCGCACGTAAACGGCAGTTGGAGTTGGAGGCTGCTAAAGCTAAGGCCGCTGTTGATATGGAACTAGCTGAAGCTGAAGCGGAAGCCAAAATTAATGCTGCGAAGATTAAGGCAAATATTAAGTCCGAGCTGCTCAACAAAAAGCTAGCAGCCGAGATGGCAGAGTTAGAGTCTACATCACGCCGTTCCAGTAAGTCTGCTTCTCAATCTACTAACAGCAAAGTAGAAGACTGGCTCGATAATACAGTGGGCCAGCAAGTGGAGCATCAAGAAGATTGCTGTCGTGACAGATCCAGCATTGAAAAGCTGGCAAATGCCCTACGTGATGCAGTGACCACCTCATCATATAAAGCGCAGAACCAAGAGCTTTTAACCAGGCTAGCAACCTCTAAAGACTTCCCTTCATTTTTTGGCGATCCAATGGAGTGGTTACATTTTAAACAGGCATACATAGAATCTACCAAGCTGTGTAAATACAGTGATACAGAAAATGTATGGCGATTACGCAAGTGTCTTCGTGGCGAAGCCAAAGAAGCAGTGACATCCCTTTTGATTGGTCAAACGTCACCTGATTTGATAATTGACACTTTGGAACTTCGATTTGGCAAACCTGAAACTATCATGAGTAAAATAGTTCTACAGCTAAAAAAGTTATACCCGTTACCATTATCTTACCACAATGAAATAATAAATTTTTCAATTAAAATAAAAAAATATGTGACAGCTGCAAAAGCTATACAGCAGAACGATTATCTTCGTAGCCCAGAATTGGTGTCTATTGTGGTCTCAAAGTTTCCAACTTTACTTGTCACGAAGTGGACGGATTATATTTATGAACGCCGAGAGAGTAATCTACCGAAATTGGAATTATTGAGTACATTTTTATATGAAGAAGCCACTAAGATAGCTACATCAGGAGTGAGCCATATTAATACTCAACACAACTTCAAAAAAAAGCTCGATGAACGTAAACAACACTCACCCGTATTGCTATATACAAATAATCAATGTGAGAATAATATGAAGTGTAAATTTTGCCGCAGAGGTGTACATAGTCTATCAAACTGTATTCGGTTTAAACGCGCCCTACGCAAAGACCGGTGGCGATTCGCACGCACAAATAAACGCACGAATTTAGTAGCTTGCCGTGGCACTATTTGTGAGATAGAGGGCTGTAATCAACCCCATCATCGTTTGCTGCACTGGAGTAAGCCACAAAATGAAAAACCCGAAACTGAGAATGAAGAGGAGGATGAGCATCCCAGCCCTGAAACAGTGACTCATATGGTGGCATCCCACTGTCACAAGGTGCTTTTGAAAGCGGTGCCGCTCACTGTTCACGGGCCCAACGGAGGTTTACATACGCATGCCATACTGGACGATGGAGCGACCGTGACCTTGATATCAGCTGACATCGCAGACGAGCTAGGATTGCAGGGCGAGAACGTTATTATGCGCGCTCGCAGTGCATGGGACTCAGGCGAGCTAGTGTGTGAGTCACAAGTATATTAAGTAAGTGTCAGTGTCTCTAATTGCTATAACGAAAAGTTTAGTTTCCGTGTAAAATAAATGAATTAAATTTGCCCAAAATTGTTAATTGGTCAAGATAATCATCATTTAATTACTCCTGTCCGCTACTTCCGAGGTAAGCGGCGTGAGCCGTACATAACACAAACGGCGCTCGGATGGTGTATACACGGAAACATGCTAAGTGATACTACTTGCACTGATCGCTTTGTCTCTTTTTCTCCTGATTGCACTGATAATTATTACGTAGGATCTACGCAGTCGGTGTTTCATTTACACACGGTAGAAACAATATCTTGCCGTCCTTGTCTCGAGAACACTAGTTCGAAGCCGCGGCGTAATCACGATGATATAAGATTTTTATAAGATATAAGACATTTTAGATAATACTGCGGAATTAATTAATGGTCAGTGGTATGTCGGTTTGCCGTGGAAATCCGATAATTTTATAATGCCTGATTCATATCCTAACGCCTTTTACCGATTAAGGTCAATCGAAAGAAAAATGATGAACAATAAGGAGTACGCGTCACGATATCGTGAGAGGATGAAATATTTATTTTCAAATGGATACGCTAGGGAGCTACTAGATAGTGATGAGTGCCATAATGAACATGTATGGTATTTGCTGCACTTTGGTGTTGATAAACCAAACAAAAATAAGTTGCGTTTGGTTTATGATGCGGCAGCGAAGTCTGAAGGATATTCATTAAATGATTTTCTTCTGCAAGGACCTGATTTGTTGCAGTCATTGTTAGGAATAATGTTAAGATTTAGAGAAAACCCTGTCGGTATTATTGGTGATATAAAATGTCTTCCTCGCATATTGTTTATCCAATTAAAAAGTATGTTATGACTTCGTTAATTTTTGGTGCAAATTGTTCACCATTTATTGCGCAATACATAAATCAAAATAAAAATACTTTGCGGTTCGAAACAGTAATTTTTGATGCAGTTATATGTTATGCAGTATACGAAAAAATCAGTATATGGACGATTTCATTGATAGTTTACCGGACATCGCCAGAGCCACAAAAATGATAAGAGAAGTTTCTTATATTAACCTCCAGGGTGGGTTCGTAATGCGTAATTGGTTAAGTAAACAAATCGGAAGTTCTTAACAATATGCCAAAAGAGACTTTAAGCGATATGGCAATAAGATTTAATATCGAGTCTCAATGCGAGCGTACACTAGGTCTCTTATGGTTTCCTGCTGAGGACTCTTTTGGATTCGATCTATCATTGAACCGCATACCAAGTGATGTATTAAACTTAATACGAAAACCAACCAAACGTGAAGTTCTTCGTATCGTAATGTCCATTCATGATATACATGGTTTTTTTAGGACCTTTTATGATAAAATCGAAAATTTTATTACGTGATATATGGAAAATAGGGATTAAATGGGATCAAGAAATTACTGATGATTTATTTTTATTATTTAAAAAATGGATAGCGCAGTTGAAAACAATGTCTAGTATTCGTATTCAACGCTGGTATTTTCAACACGACGTTGCAGGCGGGACCGAGCAAAATGATACGCCGTGTTCGGAGTTACGCAACCGAACAGCGACATTGTCACTTTGTGCATCATAGGCACATTACACTAACGTACATATGTACGTTTGATGCCTAATTTGAGGCAGTACGCGACTCGCCACCGTCTAACCATAACCATACCATTTATTTATACCGCGTATTCTTTATACCAGTTTATACCATTCACCATTTATACCATAATAAACCATTTACCAGAATATTTATAAAACTCTCTCCCTGTACAACCTTCTTCATGGTCCTTCGAGCTAGGCCTTCGGTTCGCGAGTGACTAAACCATCAGTTTTTCGGGAATTCGGAGACCTAACAAACCAGTGACTATACCAGTGTCTATACCAGTGAGCAGTGTGAAGAGTAATTATACCAGTAAGCAGAGATAACCAGGTCAGATCCAACCATTTGTTACTATTTTCTATTTAGTA
>OW152829.1:10986986-11047685 GCA_933534255.1 Iphiclides podalirius | reverse complement strand
TTTTCAGCTTACATTTCATTTCAGAATAAGTAGAAATAAACTTTCTTTTGATTAAAAAATGCAGTGTTACAATTTGTATTAATTAGTGAGACGGCTACAGTCGTAAAACTTTTATCATCTCACCGACATTTTATACTGAGAAATAAAATCCTAATCTTCTGCGTAGTCTTCGTATTTTATAATCGCTCGTAAACATTAGCCGAGGCTAAAATGAAGTCGAAAGTATAACCCTAAGCTAAAATGCACCAGATTTTACTTTGGAACAAGCACACAGTGTGGGGATTGCTTTGACTTGGAAATTTATTAAACAATTTGATTAACAAAAAAAATATTTCGAAGACATGTGAAGTCCGCCAATCCGCAGTGGGGCCGCGTGGTGAACTATGCCCTGATACCCTCTGTACAGAGGAGGCCTTTGCCCAGCCGTGGGACATGTATAGGCTCATACTTCTCTTTTTTCTTTTTGCAATCCTCCACCTCCTCCTCCTGTCTGTGTTGGAGGCTTATGTTCAGCAGTGGACTCAAACAGGCTGAAATGATGATGATGATAATGTCTCCTTCGAATGATCTTTTATGAAATTTGTATGCATATTTTTTATACCCCTAAGTGATATGGGTGGTTAACTCCAAACATTTTTTTCTACCTCCCAAGAAATAATTAATATGGAAAAACGTTTGCCGGTTCAGCTAGTATATTTTATATAAAAATGATTCACTCACAGATTTTAAACACTGCACAAATGGCGGAGTAGTATATGTGGTCACTCCCCCTCCCCCTCCAATTTTGTGTTGCGGATTCAGTTCTTACTCAGAACAATTATGTTATACATAAATAGCTATTGCTAGTTATTCACTATTACGGGTGGAATGAAACGGTTTTTACCGGACACTGTTGTTATTGTTTTATTATAGCAATTTATGTTATAGGAAGACCAAACTTGACATATTTAATACGCAATTCCTAATATTACACGTCATTTTCGTTTAGCAAGAAAATAAAAGCTTTTAGTTTATATAACAGAAATAATATGTGCATACTCTTTCTCGTACATCACGAAAAATGGAACCTAAGATTACATAGATTACTTTGTAATTTTCATTTTACTAGTTACAAATCTCAACTCTTTATTCCCGGCTATGACCCAAATTTCTTTTTCATGTTTAAAAATTAATTATGAAACGCATAATATATACGCCGGAATATCGGCAAATTAAAATCCAAACATATGCACAACGGATTGCCTCGGAGTTTCCAATAACGTGTTCATGAGTGTGCCAGGTGGTGTTAACGGTTCTTTATTATTCCGATAGTCGCTCGTTATTGGGGAAAGTGAAAAATATTATTTTACGCCGAGATTGTGGTAAATTGTACATGCGATCAATAAACAAACGTTGTACTATGGATTTCGCCGGCGCGAGAAGAGAAGCTTTTCTCCATCTTAAGTGACGTCAATGACCGGAATTCCCCTTCTTATCTCAAAAATAGGTTTATTTATCTCTCTTCACCTCATTTATTGTACACAATTATTAAACATTACACATTTATTAAACAAAAACATTTATTATGTACAATAGGGTACCTCGTTAAATGACCGTAAATGACCGGAATTCCCCTTTTTATCTAAAAAATAGGTTTATTTATCTCTCTTCACCTCATTTATTATACACAATTATTAAACATTACACATTTATTAAACAACAACATTTATTATGTACAATAGCGTACCTCGTTAAATGACCGTAAATGACCGGAATTCCCCTTTTTTATCTAAAAAATAGGTTTATTTATCTCTCTTCACCTCATTTATTATACACAATTATTAAACATTACACATTTATTAAACAACAACATTTATTATGTACAATAGCGTACCTCGTTAAATGACCGTAAATGACCGGAATTCCCCTTTTTATCTAAAAAATAGGTTTATTTATCTCTCTTCACCTCATTTATTATACACAATTATTAAACAAAAACATTTATTATGTACAATAGGGTACCTCGTTAAATGACCGTAAATGACCGGAATTCCCCTTTTTATCTCAAAAATAGGTTTATTTATCTTTCTTCACCTCATTTATTATACACAATTATTAAACATTACACATTTATTAAACAACCACATGTATTATGTACTATGTATGTAATAGGGTTCCTCTTCAAATTATAACAATAAATCATTCATCCCAGCGCACTTCATTGGGTTCTGTGGAGACTCCTTCACTGTAGAAGCTACACATCTCTGGAACTCCTTGTCCGATAACATAAGAAAATGCAACAAATAAGGCCTAATTCAAAAGACTGGTTCGTGAACACTTGTTCAAGACAATTATTACTAAGGTCTAAAGCTTATTATATGTAGAAGCATACTTTATCTAATATTATATAATTATATAGGTATACAAGTATATTCTCATATGTATACTTTAGTGTAATCCAAAATGTTAGTTTTTGTATATTGCTTATTTATATGCATGTATTTTATTTTATTTTCCTTTTATAATAATATTTTGTAATTTTTGCATCCCTTGCAGCACTTACCTTACTACATCCTGGATTACACTGAAAGTTTTTAGAACTGGCCAATTAGAAACATAGCCAACGAAAACTTCTATTAAATTTTGAGTATAAAACTCTATGGTAACCTAATGTGATATATTCTATTCATTATTTATTTATCATTGCATTTATTTGTGAATTCGTGGAAACTACAAAATTCTTGCTGAAACTCAAAATGGATAAAAAAAATCTCAAATTTTAAACGGCCGTTTCAGGCGTCAGGAAGTTTTGTGCTTACCGCGTGGATTCTCCATACTTTACGCCTTCGGCTGGATTGGGGTCGAAATGTTTGTAAATTTCAAATGAGGTGACTCTAATGCTGTATTTGCAATCGTCGCAGGTACTGAAAGCTACAAATCCGAAAACAAAAGACAATCTGCTCAGTGGCTATTTCCTTTTGAGGATCGGCCAGCTAAAGTAATAAAAGGAAGAACTCAAGGAAAAAGATGATTGCCTCGTTCTTTATGGAACCGAATACGGGTTTTGAGGCACATCGAGAAAACAATTTTGTCACGCGATTTAGATAAATTTCCAATCCAACTGCCAGTCCGAGTCTTATCGAATTTTACAGGCTATTGATCTGCAAATGCTCGAGCGATATATTAAGTTTGCAATGGTCCTTTTCATGTTTACCTTTCTATCAAAGGATCGTAATTTTTTTTTTGACACGGTGAAACTGTCCTAATTGCACCCAGGGGTACGCTAATGTCAAATAATTGACATCTTCTTTATGCAAATTTATAAATAAAGACTTATCCATTTAGAGTTCCTAAAAATCGTGAATGAAGTGCTCAACACCAAGTTGATTGTTTTCGATCCGATAAAACCACAATTTTCATAAGGTTGTCAACACATCTGGAACCCTCGGTTGTAGCTGATGTCCATGGGCGGCGATATTCACTTAATATCAGGTGAACCGTCTGCTCGCTTGGCAACTTTTCACACAAAAAAAATCTTCGAACTAAAACTAACTACAAAAAAAATCTTGGCAAATTCGAACCAAATTCTAACACACAACAAAAAACCAAATTTGATAACACAACAAAAACCAAATTGCATACAAATTGCTGAGTAGAATGATATGGAAATACATTCGCAAGATCCGTCCAAGTTTACTGCATAAATCATAACATTACCAGCAGCTCAAAAACTGCAGACCATTGTAATGATTTTTAAATTTCGGGCGGAATCATCGCCATCAGTGTGTTCTGTATTTTTGCTTTAGGAAAATAGACATTACCCGTCAAAGTCAGTTTCTATACATTTATCTCTGGCTAACGTCACATACAACTAAGCTAGGGCAAATATCCTTCTCCTTTGACCGGATTCCTGCGCTGTCATGGCGGAGGGGCTTAGTAGCCGTGCCTTGATTACCCACTGTGAAGCAAAGAGTTGCACTTTGGATGCTTTATGGGAGGGAGGCTCGTCCGGGTAAGTACCACGACCTCACAGAAGACCGGCATAAATGGAAGTATAATACTTTCGCGTTTCGGCTCATGAGTGAGGTGATCGGAGCCCAATTCTCCAAAAGGGTGGAAACCCGAGGGGGCTTAGTAGATGTCAATGGGCGGTGGTATTCACTTAACATCAGGTGAACCGTCTGCTCGATGGGCATTTTTTTAAGTAAAAAAAAAACAAAAAAGATGTGGGGTACAGTTCGAGGGTGATAGAGGAGAAGCCATTCTCTCTGTCCTTTGCAACCAAGTCGCGGGGGAAGAGGAGTTTTGGTATTGCATTTGGCCGCTTTCCATATTCCACGCCCACAGTCCGTACGGAACCTTAATGGCCCTTGGGTGATATTACTTCAAATTTGATAACGGACTCATGAGCACTTTTGGACACATGAGCACTCAACGCGGCGGGCCATATCTAGCTGATGCACTCTGGCTCACGCGCTCTGCGTTCGATGAAACTTTATTGTCAATGGTCTGGAATGAACAGTACGGCAAAGTAAAGTGAGCACCGAAAGTTCACGGAAAAGTCATCCGTATCCTAAGATTGTCGACTTTTAAATTACAGAAAATAACTAAAAATGTCATTATTGTGTACATTGTTTATTATTAATACATTAAAAATAAATGTACACAATAACGGCATTTAATTTAGGATATTATTCTATAAGTGAAAATTCATGACGAGTCCCACACTCGTATAAATAGAAATATATGAAAATATATATGTCCACTAATTTTTCACAAAAGGGTTTGTTATAAAGATTGTTCAATGTGTATTATTTCATTATTTCACGTTTATAATCCCGAAATTGTGATACAGAAAATGTAACGCATCTAATGTAATAAGGTAAGGCCTTAAATTGTAGAAATTATTTTATTACACTCTAAGCATTAAAAACATAAAAATTAAAAAACTCAGAACACGGGAATTGTGTATTTAAGTGGATAATGCATATATCTTCCAATTAGACAGCTTTACCCACTAGTGAATACGCACTGCTTTGAGGTAGAAAAACATGTTTCAAAGTACAGGTGAATCCAGGACTAATCCGCAAAATTAATACGGACGTTTAACCCTTTATTTAAGTACTGCGTTAGCTTAAATTAACCTATCTATTCACTGACTCGGCACAACCGGATCATGGGATTAGTGCCGCCTTTAACTTGCGTAACGTTACAAAAGACAAAATATAAGTATTTGTATTTTGTTTTTCCTAACGCTAAGCGATTTAAAGGCAATAGGTACTAGACTTATCTAAGTAAGTCTATGGGGCGCTTCTTATGTTCAAGTCAAAATTACAACCGTGTGATTATCATGACGAATGAAAGGTTTATATTTCACTAAATGGATAAATGAACAGCTAATACCAGAAATCCCGAATGCGGTTTTCGGAAATCGGAATTCTAATGGACGATGCCCCTTACCACAGCAAAGAACCATCAGATATTGGGTTCATGACTAAAACATAGCGAGCATTCAACATGTCTTTTCGATAGTTTAAGAAACTTCTCTTCTATAGACATTTGATAGTGATTTCATTGACTGTTTTCAATTTTGTATTAAAAAAAACATAGCCCTTACCATAGAGTACACAAAGTTGTACTGAATCCCTGTGGATGCATTAATGTGTTTTATAATTTAGTTTTTTTTTTCGTATTACCACTGTTTCTTCATATTTGTACCCAAAAGTCTTTCATCGGCTAGTTTTTGAGTTTTGTAGGCAAAAACATATAAATTTTGTTTATTTCATTACAATGTCTGATTGCCCGTAAATACTCAGAAGTATACCAGTCAAAATCTCTTAGGTACTCATAGCCTAGGCTACAATCCTGTTTGTTTAGTGGCTAGGATATCTAACTTTCACCTTGGAGGCTCGGTTTCTGTTCACGCTATCGGTGATATTTTATTTATTTTCTAAGCAATATTTTCCTTTAACAATACTTTCTTAACAAATTAAAAACAAACAAATAGAAAACCGTAATGGTTTTTATTACTTTAAAATATGTGTATTTATTTCTTTGTTTCGTTATTTTTAAATGTTTGTATTCATTGAACTCGAAGTTACACAAACACTTTAAAAGTTTACAGCATTACTAACTTTAGAGTAGTGAAGTTTAGTTTTATTGTTATTGAAACTCCTCAATTACGGGAACACCAATACATATAATTACAAAAATACATATAGTTTTTTTTTATTCGAAAAGTTCACTATGCAGGCACTTTATGTTTAGTGGTTACCATGGGCATCTGCAACGCCAGGTGATTCATCGACAACCTCATAAAAAAGTGGACTCCTTTTACCTCACTCACCAGAAACGCGAAATATAAAACTTCCACTTCACGCTGGTCTTCTGTGAGGCCGTGTTGATGAGCCGCACCACAGTTCTGCCACGTTCAATATAGAACAGGATACAAGTTCAGCGCAACGTCTTGAGATGTTTTAAAACTATTCAAAATGAACTGTCAATTTAAAACCCAACTAAAGTAACAATTTCTGTTACAAATACTAAACTGTACGAAAGTTAAAACCGTAACTTATCGTTGTATTCTCATATCATTTCTATTACAATTCTAATACAGGAATCATCATAATGGGTGATCCATTTATAGATTTATCATTCCAAGGTAGGAAGGTAGATTTTGTACTTAAATCATACCGCTACCAATTGAGTTGTAAAATTCGGAAGCTATGAATATCCTCTTCTCATAATTTAAAATTAACATCTTTACTAGAAATTGAGTCATAAAAAAGCTCTGTGGAGATTGCAAATAAAAGTTTTATTGACCCCTCAAGATGAGAATTTGTGATACCCACTTATAAGTAATAATTTTATCGTTAATATTTAGTTAAGTACTTATACATGTACAATATGGTTTAGAAAATATTTGCGAATTCATTTTTGATTCAGTGGAGCTGGTCAGCCTTACATTTTTATAAGCGGGAGAATACTATGATAGTGTTTTTTTTGACGTGAAAAGTTGCCAAGCGAGTAGATGGTTCACCTGATGTTAAGTGAATACCGCCGCCCATGGACATCTGCTACACCCGAGGGTTACAGATGCGTTGACAACCTTTTGAAAATTGAGCTCCGGCCACCTCACTCACCAGACGCGAAAGTTTTATACTTCTACTTTACGCCGGTCTTCTCTGGGTTCGCGATACTTACACGGACGAGCCTGCCCATTCGTGCAACAACCGTGGCTTCTGCGTGGCCCTGTGCCCCACTTAGGAGTAATAGGGCATTAAGCAAATATTATATTTAGCTTCGACAAGTAAACACGTGGAATGCAGTTCTACAGATAAAAGTAGAATACAAAAATTCGAAACCGTCTATTTCGACGACTCCGTGGCACAGTCGCCAAGGTTGGCTTCGGCGTCTAGGGTCATGGGTTCGATTCCCACACGAGACAACTATTTGTCTGACCCACAGACAGTTGTTTCGCATCTGGGTAATTGTCTGTGTTTGTAAAACGTCCTTACAATACAGGAAAATGTTACCCTAAATTAAGGGCGATGTTTTAAAAAAAATATATTTTTACTTCCAATACAGACAGATGTTTTTTGTCTTAACATAATATTTTATACCAACATTTTGTGATTCCTCGGAATTAAATAGATCCTGGTTTCCACATTAATTACCTACGAAAATACATATTTGAGCACAAAACTGAAGATTTTTTAACAATGTAGTGTTCACTTCGTCCTTTTGTAAAACTAGTTGGAAAATCTTAGATAAATGGATGCTGTATGCAAAAGTCGTTTGCGTCGACAAACGTAAACGACTTTTAAATCCCGAGTGAAAGGTGTATGTCATTGTTGCGAAGTGAGGTTTTCGAAAAGTCGGGAAGTAAAGTAAAAACTAAGCTTAAGTATTTACTTAATGATAACTTAATACCGTGTGACTTGAAAATATAGAGTTATTCTAATCTTAAATCTCAGATTTTTTTCAATTATTTTTGATCATATAAGCAAGAATTTTTAGAATTTTCAAGAAATTTTTAAGAATTTTCTCGTGTTATAAGTTCCATTGATCACTTGGTACATATATAAAATATGTATGTCATCAAAGGACGATCACACTTTTGTATAGGGACATGCCTTGACCACGTCCAAAAACTATGAATTTAATAAATATATGCTTATTATTTATCACAATCGCATAGACGCGATTACGACTTATGAATAATTACAACCTATGCTGCAATAAAAGTTAGCATATTTAATCGAAATTTTCTTAATATTCAATCGTAAACTGTTTTAACAAATCTAAATGTAATTCATTACCTTCTAAGGGCCCATCTCAGGACTAATTAAAATATGAGGACATATGACATGTTAAGCCTAGCCACATACATGCGTTACACTTTAAACGATGCTTTATATACTTCGGACGAGTTTTCAATGAAAACGTACCACTTCTAGTTATGAACTTTCTGAAGTTTGCCCCTCCGTGGTCGTTCAATTATTCATTTCATTAGATTCGGTATCGTGCAAAACGATTTGTTGTGGCGATAAAGCGTAACGCACACTAATCGATTCAGAAACAGTGATTTCCGATAACGCGGTAAAGTTTTTAGGGTTCCTTCTATTAGTAGTTGTAGGGTTATTTCTGTTGCCACTGTAACAACAAATACTGAAAATGAGAATATAAAATATTTAAGTGGAACTCCCATACAACAGACATAATTTTTTTTGCCGTTTTTATGGTTAATGGGACGGAACCCTTTGTGCGCGAGTCCGATTCGCACTTGGGCGTTTTTTTTTTATATATAATAGTACGGAACCCTTTGTCCGCGAGTCCGACTCGCACTTGGCCGGTTTTTTATTTTAATGTTACACTTTGAGAACAAAAAAGTAAATTTATGCCTTTTTAACGCCGGTACTTTAAAGGACGAATGAGTTATACGTTTAAACAAATGTAATTGTATTTATAAATGAAACTATACCGTAACATTTTAAACGGGAGACAGTGTTTATAAACATTTCGTCCGAAATGCCAAAACTTTCATCTATTAAAAGCCTCTCTAGCTGCTGCGATTTATTCCGTCACTATGAAAATATAACGCCGTGACTGGAGGGGTATTCTAGGATTAAAACGTTCAAATTCTAAGCGGAGTCGTGCCATTTTCCAACAAAACAACTGGCAAGTCGAATCTGGCTCAATTTATAGGCAGTGGTGAAAATGGCAAAGTGAATGCTTAATTTCTTTAATTTCACTAGCCGGCTTTGCTCGAGATAATATGGTAAAAGTTTTAAATGTAGTGTAGGCTTAGCGGCTTTTCCGAAATTTAAAATAATGACTTCTATTCGTTCGGTGTTGCCAGTGGCTGTAAACGCTAGGTGCTAATTTAATAAATAATAAAGGTTGAGGGCGGATAAATCTATTAATTTTCATATTTTATTACATTTCGAGAGTACAACAATGTTGATTTAAAATAAATTACAAAAACCTTTTTAATATTGAACTGTGTAAGTTACATACCAAAATCTTTGTAAATGATAAATGATATCATCGTTTTAATCTAAAATTATTTAATGTATGTTTCGAAAAGAACTGTTTTATAGATAGCATTGGTCTTTAATAGGTATAATAGTAGTTGTAAAAAGGGTACTACGTATTATCGCCAACATTAAATGAGCCTACCTTGAAGCCAAGCTTTAAATTCTAAAAAAAAAATTAGTTTTTTTTTTTTGGGCTTGATGAGCCACTGTTGGCCTTAGGGGCCTTTACAGATCCAACGGACTTGAGGTGGTCGGGCGCTCGAGGCGCCTAGCCTGAACCTCGCGTATTTATTATTACGCGTTATGGTGACTAAGCTCGAGGGCTCCCGAAGGAACCTCGGCTCGGGCCGTCACGCTATTTAATTCACCGGTTTGGGAGGCCGCTTAGCTCTTTAGGGCGCTTTGGCGGGGGCTCCATGGAGTGATCAGGCTCAAGGGTCCCCGAGAGGGGACCTCGGCTTGGGCTGTCACTCAACACGCGTTTAGCATTCCGATTCGAGGGTGCCCGAGAGGGCCGGACCTCGGCTCGATCGGTAGCTGTTATCTGACTGGGGGGATCTCTAGAGCTATCGTTACTATCGCTTCGTAAAGCGTTGGCGCTGGGAGAAGAAGTGGCGGAAGAAACTCCAGCAACGCTTCTATCATTAATAGGGGAAAACCTGCCAGGTACGTGGCGGAACCTAGTATATGTTTGCCGCACTCGCCGGCGAGTGCGGTTTGTGTTGGTGTGTTTGCGAAGTTTTTTAATCCTTTCGATGACGATAGTCGTCTCATCGTCAGGGAAATCGAGAACGTGTCGCGGTCTACGGTGATTGCGGTGGAACGTACCTAGCGGCAGGGGTCTGTAGGTGGCGGCACCTACGATTACCGGGTTGGGATGCGCAGCGGCGGAATCGAAGTATCGGCGCGACGCTGACTTCAGGAATTGAGCGATGGTGGGCAACTCTAAATCGACGTGAAGGTCGATATTGCGCATGTACCAGGGTGCTCCCGTGGCTCTGCGCAAAACTCGATTTTGGATGACCTGAAGCCGGTGTATTTGCTTCGGAGCAATGTGTGCGAAAACTGGACTCGCGTACGTCATGATAGGGCGAATTACTGCCTTATATAGAGTCACCTTGTTCCGAAGGGACATTTTAGACGTTTTGTTGAGGAGCGGATGGAGGCGACCGAGTACGAAGGCCGCCCGGTTCTTGACCCGAGTCACGTGCTGGTTGAATCTAAGTTGGGAGTCAAGGACGACACCTAAATATTTAACTTTGTTCACCCATGGTACCGGACTATCCATGAGTTTAACGGGGGGTGGTTTATCTACGTTTTTATGCGAAAAAAGGACGGCCGCGCTCTTGGCGGGATTGATTTCGATCCTCCATTGCCGAAACCAGTCACCGATGGTGATGGCTGCAGCTTGGAGGCGTCGATGGATAATTTCGGATGTTCTGCCTGCTGTATAGAGACAGGTGTCGTCGGCAAATAGGGCAAGTTCTACATCTTTGACTCGCGGCATGTCATTGGTGTAGAGCGTAAAAAGGACTGGGCCCAACACCGACCCTTGAGGCACCCCGGCTCGAACGGGATGCGTTGTCGAACACACGCCTTCGACGCGATAGCGAAAGGTCCGATTACTTAGGAAGTCTCGTATTATGCATACGAGACGATCGGGCACTCCGAACCCGTATAACTTGTATACGAGCCCGTTGTGCCAGACTTTATCGAAGGCCTTTGCCACGTCCAAGAAAAGTGCTCCGGTGTTGAGTCCGCGTTGGCGTTTGACTAGTATGTGCTCCGTGATGCCGTGCACTTGATGGGTACAAGAATGTTTGGCTCTAAAGCCAAACTGTTCAGGGATGGGGAGCCCTTTGGCGTCCATAAGGGATCTTAGTCGGGCTAATATTAGTCTTTCAAAGATCTTCCCAAATGTTTTGAGAAGACTTATTGGACGATAAGAGGTTGGGAGGGTCGCGGGTTTGTGAGGTTTGAGGAACCCTATTACGTCAGCTTCTTTCCACTCGGACGGGAAGAAGCCTTCGCCGGTTCGACCGGTTATAGCCGCGTTGTAAATTAAGACTTGTATCTGAAGGATGCTAGTAGGGAGAAGTTTGGTCACCTTATTGGTGATACCATCTGAGCCAGGCGCTTTGCGTGGGCGCAGTTTGTTAATTGTTTCTGCGAGTTCCGAGCACGTGACCGGGGGAATGGGATCGCGGAGTGGTTCCGATGCTTTCCTTTCGACCTCTTCGTTCACCTTACGGAGGTGATCGGGGTGGGTCGGAAGCAAGCTGGGGGAGCATTGGGCCTCTAGACTGTCAGCTAGGCATTCGGCTTTCTCTTCGTCCAGCATTGCTGGCGTTCCTATCGGGCGAACTAGTGGTGGCATGTTTGGAGTGGCAATACCCTTGAGGGATTTGGGAAGTTTCCAGAAGGCTTGGTGGGACGGTTTTATTGAGACTAGGGTGGAGTCCCACCGTTCGTTTCTTGAGTCTGCTATACGTGTTTTGACTTCACGTTGCAATTTACGTAGCAGTCTACGATTCGAGTCGGTGGGATATCTATCGTAGGCGCGTGTGGCCGCATTCTTGCGCCTCAGTAAGTCTTGTACATCGTCTGGCAAGGCCCAGCGATGGTCGTCCATCGCTGGAACCTGTCTCGAGCATTGCTCGACGACGGTGTTGATGTGAGTCGTGAGGGCCCGAATTGCGGTCTCCGTGTCCTGTTTGTTGTTGAGTTGGCCGGGGATCGACTCTAATATTGGATTGGGCTCATTAAGTTTAGTTTTGACTCTATGGCAGCTAATGACTGTTTTGGTTTGGGGGGCGGCTATTGCTGAGGGCCCTAGCCGAAGGAGGACTGGTCGGTGATCAGAGTGAAGCTCGTGAATCACTTCCGGGTCGCGCATGGTCAGATTGATGTTTTTGACGACTGCAATATCAAGCACATCCGATAATTGTCCCTCTATATAAGGGAAGTGCGTATGTTCGACTGGGGCTACAACTTCAAAGTCGAGCCTGTCAGATAGCGAGTCGAGTGCGGTGCCTCGACTGTTGGTGCGTGTCGAGTTCCATCGGATATGAAAAATGTAGTTAGGACGTTGAGAATTTCATCGGTTTGGCGATCAGCCGTTTAGCTAAGTGGTTAAAGCGTATGGGCGCAAATTCGGGTTCGATTCCCCAGCTGCGAGAAACTTTTCGTTCTTTTTTCTACAAAATTTAATTAAATAAGCATTCTAAAGAACGAGTCGAGCTATATTTTTTTGATTACATAAAAAACATTTACTGACAATAATTTCCCTGAAAAGTGAATAAGTAGTTTAGTCTTACAACTTTTAAAGTCAAACATTTGAAACACTTCTTTTATAAATCTCATAAAAAATTCTTACAATTTGTTAACACAAATATTGAAAATTCCAAGTAATCCGTAATATACAGGAACAAAGTACAAAGTAATCTGATAGCGAAATTTTGAATACAACTACTTCAACATATGAGTTATTTGTTGAATTACACATTATGAAAACTTATTTTTGGAAAGAAATGGATTGAATATTGTGTCGATATCCATATGGCCCGTTTTCAACGTGCATTTACTTATATTTGATACATGGACTTTCGGTATGACATAAGCGAATGTTCGTACGATCCCGTACTTGGATAGTAGAATATAAATGGAAACGAAATTAAATCGTTTTTGCTTTCTAAACAAATATTTAATTAATTTTCTGTAATTAAGGTGAACAAGTTAGAAAAAAAATAAAAGATTACAGAGATTAAACAATTAGAAGAACTTACTGTTACTGGCTTCAGTGGGTCTGCAGCCAGAATCAGCGTGATAGGCCAGGTAAGTGATCCGGGTCCCCTGAATATTGATACAATAAAAGGCGGCACACGATTTTTGCACTGTATTTTATGCTGTGTTATCATGTGCACTATCTCTCTGTGAAATGAAATACTGTCTGAAATAGTAGTCTCCGCAATGGCATATAATATATATCCGCAATAAGAACTTGCCTCAAGTGATGCAATTAGTTAAGTGTGCCACGTTATTGGACCCATGGAGCTTTGCTTTATGTCTGCGAGAAGTAAATAAAAATAACGCTTAGGGAAAACGGTAAGAGGATGCAAACGGCACAGGAAAAGAAGCCGGAATCGTTGACGGAAAACGAGTAAATATAAATGGCAAAATGGAAACTCACAAATGGATGACAAAAATGGATTTTATTTTTAATACTTAGTTTTGTTATTTTTGGTACTAACCTATTAAGAAATTCTGCCCTCATACCATACTTGGGAGTCCATCACCGTTTTATGAAAGTCCACATTCAAACCTATATTTTAAATGGTGACGATGGAATGGATAAATAATAATGATAATTGAAAGACAATCTTACTCTGACCAATGTTATTTAAATAAACTAGTAACCTTATCGTTTTTAGTGCACAATCGTACTAATTAATCATTTGCTATATCAGTTCTTTATCTTCCTTACTCGATTTAAGCTGCATCTGTATTTGTATTTTGTGTGGTATAAGTTGGAGCAGTAAGTTCCAATGACCACTGCGACCTAGAAGATCTATTGTAGTCTTCCCTTCGTAAATATTGCCTTCTTACTGTAGGATAACATTATCCTGAATTTTAAGGACGTTTTACATTTATAAATATCACGTGGATAAACACCCAGATCTGGAATAATAACGTTGGTCTCACAAATAGTCGTCTCGTGTGGGAATCGAACCCATGACCCCAGCGCGCCGAAGCCAATACCTTGGCAACTGCAACACGGGAAAAAAAAATTACAATAGGAACTGTGTACATTTTATCTAACTGTCTAATCTATTAACATATGCAGTAATTTTTGAATAAAGTGAGTTTACTTTTATGAATTAAAACGCTCGTAATAATTCTTTTTTTTGTGAAAATCAGTAGAAAAATTTCTCACAAAATATCATAATTAACATTATCATTATACCAACTGAGCATATATTTCCATTGATAGAATATAACATCAAACATGTTACTGGTTTTTCCCACGAGAGCGCATCTCCAGTTTCTTCTCTCACCGGATCGCAATAGTTTTTATTTTTACTAAAAGACTTTTATACAGATATATAAGAATAATTTTACTTTACTAAAATATATAAACTGTAACGTAGTACATATTATTAACTTTACTATATGTTTGATTACTGCGTTTGGGCAAGTTACTTGCGAAGAAGTTGGAAAAGTAGACATACGTCAGCAAGACGTGTTTTCTTTTCCCTTGCCTAGTCCCTTAAGCATCATAGACTGGAGCCATGTTAGATCATTTTAAATCAAAATATCAAATACAATATTATTGCAATTCTTTATTTCGATCCGGTGCATAGCTAATAGGTTTGCAATTTTTTAAATAGCTATAAAAGTTTTTGTGAAGAAAGCAGTATTTATGATTTTTGATTATTCAGCGGTGAGCGTAATGTATGAAATTTTATTTGCAATCTTGTCAATGCAAAATTTCACGGGCAGTTTTATTATCCGAACCGCTGTAAAAAGACTGTTAAAGGTAACGAGTTAAAACATTTGAAAGTTCGTTTGTTTAAGAAATGGATGAACGTAACACATTCTAATTAAATAAAGTTGGTGTGGTAATATACCCAACTCTTAATTAAAATAATTTTGGCACAGCTACGTTTTGATGAAGATAGTAAAAACGAACTCAATCAGTTTAACAGATTTAAGTAATCCCTATTTGTAGGGTTCCGTACCCAAAGGGTAAGTATTGCTAAGACTTCGCTATCTATATGTCTGTCTGTCCGTCTGTCACCAGGCTGTTTCTCATGAACCGTGATAGTTAGACAGTTGAAATTATCACAGATGATTTATTTCTGTTGCCGCTATAACAACAAGTACAAAAAAAATTTAAAAAACAATATTTAAGTGTTGCTCCCATACAACAGACATGATTTTTTGCCGATTTTGTATATGTTATGGTACGGAATCCTTCATGCGCAAGTCCGACTCGCACTTGAACGGTTTTTTATCATTTCATTCATTATCAAGAAATAAGATCGAATCAAGAAACATAGATTAACAAACGTGTCAATTTAAACTATTTGAAGCGTGTAAACGTGAAACGTCTACGCCAAACTTCCTAGACAGAATGGTATTGCCAATTTTCTCACGTCGTTGAACAGCTTGTTAATAGACAAAATGTGTTCGTGCAAGCGAGAATAAGAGACAGTGAATGTGCTTTGAATAAAAAAAAGAAAAAAAAGCTGTAATCTCGTATTAGCTTCAAAGAATAAAATAAAAATAAAACATTAAAAAGCCTTTTTATTTCATGCGATTGTTACATTATTTAACATTGAGTTTCTTATTAGTAGTAGTTAGTTATTATTTTTTTTAAATAAAAGTATATAAAAAGTTATTAACAATTGTAAATTTTTGATATATAAATTAAATACTTTTATTGCGTGCATGAACCCTCTTTAGATGGAGGTCTCCTCCAACGATTTCCACTTTTCTCTATGTTTAGCAGTTTTTATATAGTTTTTATATTAGCTTCAAATAAAAACTCATAATCTTTCTGCTCTTATCCCACCTAGGTGGGGTCGGCGACCGAACCAACCAAGTGAAGCATGTTGTAAGCAGTTTTGGGTATGTTTTTACGACCAGCCACCTGCCTTACGTCAACTCTTCTTGGGAAACAAACCCTAAGATCCGAAAAAAATTTCAAATGTTAATTGTTCATACAACTACAAATATTTTACATATAACATGTCAATTGTATCGTATTGTATTAACGAAAAACAAAACCTCAGAAGTTCCCTTGGTATCTCCGTAGCCCAAGATCCAATACCAATGAAATTAATATCTCTTCTCAATTACATCTCGCGGACGAGCCGATTTCATATCGATAAGTAATCATTCGATATAATTTCGATAATGATTTTATTCCCTGCAACAGTTAATTTATCTATGCACACTCTGTACGTTTTCCACATAAAAATGTGACAGTTGGAAATATTACCTTGCACAAGTAGTTGGCCGCACTCTTCAACGACCGGGGAAGTTTTATGGGCAATTGAAACTTCCTGGAAGATGGATAAACAAATTCGCTATCCGCAATAACCGCACTAAATATTTCACCAGCGAAGGAGTTTGGGAATTTATCAAGGGCCGAAGTTACGAAAGCAATATACATAAAATAACGACAGAAATCACTCTGCAGAGGAGATAGATATGCAGCAATGTACTTTGAAGGGAAGTGAATTGATCGATATGAAGAAATACAAGCCGTGCAAAAGCATTGCACGGCTGAGTGTAGGCGATATATATTTTTCAGCATCAGTACATTTCAAAACGAATAGTTATGTGATTAGTGACTGTGTCTGTGTTTTAAAGACATGAACCTTATTATATTAAGAAAATATAATTGAATTAATAATTTATTAATAAATTAATAAAATTGTACTAATTAATACGTGTGATTGGAGACTGCTACGTAGTTTGCTCGCTACTAAATTTGCTTTGTCATACGAAACCCTTGTAGATTAGTAACATACTAATTATTTTTTAAGAAGGAGAGAAGCATGCCGAGCGTGCACTTGATCACAAACTGTCATCGCCGCTTAACGACATTCTTAATTAAAAATGGCACCGAGCTGTCAGACAGTTAGTTACTTACGATAAAATTAGATTAAATCTTAAAATCGATCAGTAATTTTAGCATGGAGGTATGGGAGATTGAGAGAGATAGCTTATCAAAAACTGACCTACCTGAAATTCTCTCTCTAAAACCTTGCTAGCTCTTAGACTAATGTAACATACATATATCTCAATTCGTTCGGTATCCTAAACTAAGCTTGTTGACCTACTTGCGTTTTCGTCAATCATCGGACGCGAAACTCAAATATCAAAGGTACGATTTGTTTGTTATGACCCTTTCATTTCACAAGAAATCTCAAAAGAAGAATGAAATACATAGGTATATGCTGTACGATCAATCGTAGCGATTGTTATATTTCATAGATTTCTATTTATGCGTGTATCAATAATAGTCCAATATGATGTAGCAAATTATCTTTGCTTGTTGAGTTGTTAAAATAAAGGAACCATTAAATAGTATCGCAATGTAAACTGTAGCTTCCTACAAATAAAAATAAAACCTTTAAATTTGAGTATGGAAAAAATGAACAGTCTTTGCTGTTGAACGAACTCCGCTATAACAAATTATTTATGAACGAAACTTCACAAAACATGTAACGTGACAAGATATGCCGGAATATTTATATCTTTATACTAGTGAAAACTAGTGTGAATTATGAAATGAATCCTTTATATTTATTGAAATTATGTGAGTTTCCTTCTAGATGTGAGTATTTGCATCTTAACTCAAAAGAAAAAGATATGTAATTAAAAGTTCTAAGATTTCTCCGTAAGGGATTCTCGTTTTCGGATTTTTGACATTAATTTTTTTTTTATATAAAAGACACGTAATTGTCAAAGTGTAAGATTTTATATGTTTGGTATATTCTCTGCACTCAAGATTAAACTTTAAATCATAATTTTGGTAGATAAATGAATAAACATTTTGGCATTCCGGGATTCAAAGCAACCAAGTGCTAAAAGTAAAAGTTATCCCGAAAATTTTAAGAGCAAAGGCGACACCTCTCGTTGTAAATGTTCATCGTTGAATGTTCTGACGCAGGTTCGAATACCGTAGCGCTGAAAGTTTTTTTAATAATGTATCCACAAAAATGCACAATTTGTCAGCTTTCTTATTCATTCCGTATTCATGAAAAATTGCAATTATTATGTATGTTCGTGCGGTTTTAAGAATAAACGTTGCTTACAATTTTTTTCAAACTGACTTGAGAATACATGATGCTTGAAGATAATTTTTCAAACATTTTCGTACTAGAAAGTACGCATTTGTGTTGTCTGTTGTAATCTTACGCAAGTTACGGGCGCACTAATCCCATGATACGGCTGTTCCGAGTCAGTGAATAGATAAGTTAAATTAAGGTAATGCTGGACTTAAATAAGGGTTAAATAACCGTATCAATTTTGTGGATTAAACGTGGATTCACGTGTAACATATTTTACCAACAAAGTAGTTTTTGCGCGGCGGCGAGTAAGAGAATTAATATAATTAATTATATTAATTAATGAATTAATTAATATAATTGGATGTTGCTGTATCACCACGGAAAACTAGCATTATTATCGTCAGTAATTAATTTTGTTAGCCTGCGTGTTAATAATATAAATAAGAAGAACAAAATGTTGTTTCGAAAATTAAACGTTTCAACAAAAAGTTTTTCCGGTACAGGGAATCGAACCCGAGCCTCCTGGGTGAGAGCCATGTATCCTAGCCACTAGACCATACCGGATGGTGTTTAAACCATGAAATCGGCTTTCACATTACAACAGAACACGATAATATTTTTGCTAGATAAACTTTTAGCGAATGAGGAACGGATTTGATACAAAAAAATAATAATAATGTACCGTTTTTGACCGATTTTTTAAAATATTTTTCTGATGTCAAGCGTTGGCAAGCAAGAAGGCTCCTCATTTAAATTGATTAACGCCATCCATGTACATCTATAATCTTTGAGAGGCAGAAGATTCGTTGTAAGCCTTTTAAAAAAGTAGGGCACCGATTACCCCACTCACTGAATAATACTCACGATTTACGCTGGTGTTCGGAGAGGCGTAGTTCTTCCCGGGACGAGCTATTCAAACAAAAAAAAAAAACATAGCATAATAAAATCTGATTTAATTAAACCGAATAAACGGCGCTGACTTATAATTTACAGCAACGATACGTTGACGCAATACTTAAATAAATTATAGCAAAAAAAAATAGGCCAAGTGCGAGTCGGACGCGCGCACGTAGGGTTCCTTACCATTATTTATAAAAATGGAAAAAAATCATGTCTACTGTATGGGAGCCCAACTTAATATGTTTTTAGTATTTTTTGTTATGGTGGCAACAAAAATACATCATCTGTGAAAATTTCAACTGTCCACCTTTTCTACTACGTAAATATTACCTTAACAAACGTTAAATAAACAGTAAATAAAAACGCTCAACAAATTGTGCCAATCGGTTTTTCCGCTTTGCTGGAGTTAAAATATTATAAAAATATTGAAATCGCTTCATATGCGTTTTTAAAAATTGAACGCAACCAAGATATTTCATTACACAGTCAAGCACCACCGAGAATGTCATCTTTTGGGACATTACACAATGTCTGAAGGCGCACTAAACCAAAGACCCGATTGTTCCGAGTCAGGGAGTATGACATAATAAGTTAATTTAAGGTGCCGCAGTAGTTTAACGGGACTTACGTCCGTTTAATTTTGTGAGTTAGTCGTGAATTCAGATGTACTTTAAGCAATCCTACTCTAATCTGCGTACTTATGAGTAATATTCATTAAACATGTTTCATTTAACTGCGTCCGTTATAATATCCAATTTCATAGTTGTAACATTATCCGGTATGGTCTAGTGGCTAGGATACCTGGCTCTCACCCAGGAGGCTCGGGTTCGATTCCCGGTACCGGAAAATCTTTTTGTTTAAACATGTAGTTTTCGAATCAACATTTTGATCTTCTTTTATATTGTTAAAATGTATGCCACCATAGTTAAGTATTAGCGATGATAATGTAAAATTCCAGTGATGCGACTTTTAACTTTATAACCTTACCACCAAAAACGCAAAGACTCCTTGTCTCTTATCTTGACTCTTGTGTCGGAAAAATACATCTTAAATTACACTTAAAGCCACGCTTAATCAACAAAATTGTTACGTATGTTTAGCCCTTTTTTAAGTTGTAATTACCTTGAATTATCTTATCTATTCACTGACTCGGATCAGAAGAATCATGGGACTAATGCGTCTTCTACTATCGCTTCACGTCAGGTCTTTGGAAAAAGTATGTTAGTAAAGTTTAACTTTTAAAAACGTTCATTTAGCAATTGCCATATGTCATGAAATGTTTGGAAAATCCAATAGTGCCCGCCGTATACCACTCAATTAATTTTTAAGAAAAAATACAAGTATTATTGACCTATTTGTATTGTTTTCGACTTTTGATATTAAAGAGGTAACTAGTTGATGTTATTTTGAAGGTAATAAACAAAACAAAAACGGGCCCGATACGTCTTTTTTTCGGGAGTTATCCAGAAGCCCGCGTAAAATTGTTTTCAAACATTAAAAAAAAAAGAACATAATAAAATTGTTTTTTTCGGATTGTAACATAGATTATTTAAACTGTTCATATTCATGTAAATACATCTACTCACAGTATCGTTCGAGTATAAGTGCCATTGGGTTGTGGCAGAGGCAGGCAAAGTTTCAAAAGAAAACACCATTATTTGAATATATATTGGGATATGAGATATAGGATATGCGATGAAATCTTAACAGCCATTTCGTCAATTTAACAATATTTTGAACTATCTGTTCCATAATAATTCAATTATGAGGACAATACGTGCAATCTCGCGAAAAGTAATTTGTTATAGCCTAGCGATCATTCATCGATTATAGGTTAGGAGATTCAATTCCAGCAAAGCAGAAAAAGTAATTGTGTGACTTTGTTCAGTCTTGTTCTATTATTTATTTTGCTTTAATTTGATTAAAAACAGACTGCTTGAGTCGTAAAAAGAGTAGCATCGATTTAGTAGCTCGAAAGTAAAATTAAAAACGTTTAGGTCCTGAGCAGAATCTTTTCAAACGAATAATGCCTTATACATATTTTATCTGTAGCAGGGCCAACAACAGTGTTCACTGTTGCAGGATTGGGCAGGTCCATCTGGGTAAGTACCACGACCTCACAGAAAACCGGGGTGAAGTGGAAGTGTTACACTTCTGCGTTTCGTCTGGTGAGTGAGGTAGCCGGGGCCCACTTTATTAAAAGATGGCAACGTTTTGAGACTGTTTGACCATGCATAATTATCCTAAATAAGCAGAAAAAAAATTATAACATTACAAACAATACATTTTTAACAAAAAGTTTTTCCGGTACCGGGAATCGAACCCGAGCCTCCTGGGTGAGAGCCAGGTATCCTAGCCACTAGACCATACCGGATAACGATAGACAGGTGAAATTGGCTTTCAAATTAAAACATTGCACCATTGTATTTGAACGATGCAAATGAGACGAATTTGATAATGCAAATAAAAAAAGTAATCTTTTGACTGCGGTAGTGCCGTGCCACGCAGCAACTAGTCCTTTTGCATTACATCTATTATAATGATAAAATTTGTTTATTTCATGTCATGCTCGAATAGCTAAATGGAGTTTAAAATATTTATTTCGAAACAATGTAAGAAAACACAAACATTTAAATATTGTGTCATAACCATTTTTTGGGATGCAACAACGCACGCACAGATGAACCTGGCTAGACTAATTCTATGTACATACATTATGACCGACATAATGGCGACAAGTCACTGAAGTTTCCTGCTGACAAAAAATTAAGTATGATAACCATACATCTGTGGCATCTGTGGTTGACGGATTTACTTGCAGTATTGACTGTGGTATGACCACGCAAGTGTTTGCTGTCCGTCCGGGATAGTACCACGACCTCACAGAAGACCGGCGTGAAGTAGAAGTGTTCACTTCTGCGTTTCGTCTGGTGAGTGAGGTAGCCGGGGCCCACTTTATTTAAAGGTGACAACGCATGTGCAACCCTACGGGTGTTGCAAATGTCCATGGGCGGCTGTTATCACTTAACATCAGGTGAACCGCCAGCTCGTATAATAATCAATCACCAAGAACGGATATATATCACTGACAACGTTTTATCGAAACACTATTCCAATAAAGTAGAAGATCACAAATTTGAAAGCGAATAAGCTGTTTAAGATCATTTCATGGATGTTTCTCTCTTATATACTCTCAGTATGGAATAAAATTGTATTATAAACCTTCACGGGGCTTTTTGTCTATTATATATATGCTAAATTTTATAGATTTAAATTATACTTCACATCTGCTGATATTAGGATCTTACTTTATTTACTGTTAAGCAAAGATGTAATTGTAAAATGATTAATTCTTTCTTGGTTGATCCACTAGTAAAAATTGCACACCAACCGTTGATAAGAATGTATAATGAAATGTTCAACATAGCCATTTAAAAATCAATGATATGTAATACAATATTTAAGCCATTAAAACGAGATAAAGCATATGAACTGGAAAATCTAAGCTTAATCTATTTACTCAGCTAAGGAGGAAACAATGCTTACATACGAAATATCGTGTCTTGTAAATCTGGTGAAAAGTGTTATATTAGCACTGTCGGTAACGTTAATATTAAATTAAGGGTTTGTTTGAAATGATACGTATGATTGTTATAGGCATCAAGATTACGACGTATTGGCTCCATGTTTCCGGCCCCGATATCGAAAAGAAATTGCTTTCTGATCAGCAATTTCGTCGCAGTGAGGGATTGGCAGATAAATTCACATTTCTGTTGTAATAGAAGAAATCACTCGGAAAGTAGCAATATAATGAATTATAATATTGCTACTTTCCGAGGGGTTTAAATATCAGTAATTTAAATAGTACACTGCACTTAGCGTTCTTAGCAACATGCCGCATGGGCAAGCTTTCTTAGACAACGTGTAATTTAGAGAAATAAAACAGCGTTCGTATATACTGTATTAAGTTATAGTGTCTTAATATTGTTTACCTTTTCCTGTTATCTTTATATATTTTATATATATATATATATATATATATATATATATTTATATAAATATATATAATTGTTCTGTACGTGTGTACGTCATTGAACTCGTCCTAAACGACTGGACCGATTTTGATGAAATTTTTTGTGTCTTCAGGTCGATTCGAGAATGGATTAGATTCACAATTCGTCTTTTTTTTTAATTATAAGTTGTTGGATTTAGGTCGCGTGTACAGGACACGTCTGTTGGGTGCGCTAGTATAAATATATAATAGGAACACATAACTGATCGGTTGAAAAGAATTCGTGTGTATCATTTTAGTAATCTGAGACCATTCTGCCGTAAAAGCTTTTAATTTTTTATGTGATTCTTTTGTCGCCCTGCCCTAAAACATATCGTAGTCGTTATAAAAGTTCATACTCAAACACATTAACGAAGTAAGTATATATTTGGTTTTTGTATGTTTGTATGTGACATTGTGATTTATTATACATAGTAATCGCTTATCGACTGTGTCTTAAAACCAATTATTGGATTTTTTAATTTGTGTAGACATCTAAATAACATTTTTCGCATGGCTTGTATTTTTTCCATATCAATCAATTTATTTCCCCTTCAAGGTCCATTGCTGCATGTCGATCTCCTCTGCAGAGCGATTGGTGGCTTTATCTTATGTATATTGCTTTAGTAACTGCGGCGCTTGATAAATTCCCAAACTATTTCGCTGCTGAAATATTTAGTGCGGTTATTGCGGATAGCGAATTTGTTTATCCATCCTCCAGGAAGTTTGAATTGCTCATAAAACTTCCCCGGTCGTTGAAGAGTGCGGCCAACTACTTATGCAAGGTAATATTTCTAAGTGTCACATTTTTATGTTGTGTGGAAAACGTACAGAGTGCGCATAGATAAAGTAACTATTGCAGGCACTCTTAATTGCAATGAAACCACATACAACACTTGTACATATACAGCGTGTCGTTACCATCGCGACAATAAATGAACACACGTCTAACGCTACTTGCCAATAATCATAACGTTAAACAAAACCCATAATTAAAAATTTTTCAAACAAACTAATTAAATAAAAAAGACACAAAATTTGTAACATCCTATACAACTCGCGCCACAGCGTCGCATTAGAAGCCTCTCCTTCTAACAGTATGTTTTGTCTCTTTTAAATTAATTCAACCCATTCATATGCTTTGTGACCTTTACAAATGAACTTTACGTTACAGATTTCTACGTAAGGGTGTTCTAAAATTCTTTGTATTGGAAAATTTAATAACTTTTAAGAATGTAAATGTTTAATACAATTTTAAAAAGTCATCCTCTATATGTGTGTTAATTTATTGTCGCGATGGTAAAGTAATTATTGCAGACACTCTTAATTGCAATAAAGCCATTATCCAAATTCTATCGACTGTTTATCGATCTGAAATCACATCGTCCGTGCAAGTAACACGGCCTTACAGAAAAACGGGTTAATTGCAAGTATTATAATTATGGTGAGTGAGGTCACCATGTTTTAAATGATTGCTAACGCAACTGTAGTACGTTATTACCTGAAGTTACGTATATCTTACCTCATAATTATTATAGATGTCAACTGGTGGCGGCAAAACTTAACACCAGTCGCACGGCCTGCTCGCTAGTTACCACATCAAAAGAGAAATTCCCCATACAAGCCACTACTACATACACAGTGCAGGTCTGTCAGAATAACAAGTTTACTTTTTTTTTAAAAGTAAACTCACAGCCTATAAATATCCCACTGCTGGTCAAAGGCCTCCTCTTTACGGAGGGTTTCAGGGTATAGTCCAACACGCAGTCCCACTACGGATTGGCGGACTTCACATATCTTCGAGATATTTTTTGTTTTGATATTGTTTATTTTTGTTATTATTTCGAAAACATGCAGTGATGTTTTCCTTCACCGCTGAGTACGTGATAATTCAGCGGTGCCGACAACGAGGATCGAGCTCAGGTTGCTCGAGTAAATGGAATTAAAAGCAAGCGCATGGAAAATGAGCTATCACGGCTATCGACTTTTTTATAATAATAAATATATATTGCAAAACGTACGTTTCTCTAAATACGTCGACATCTTGCAACCGCACCTTCTCCGTGGGACCTATTTGTCCCGCTCTCTACGACTCTTCTAACTGGGCAGATGCCATGGCCAATCTGGAAGTCTTCAAATAGTCTTTGGACTCAGGCTGGACGGAGCAAGCAAAATATGTTCGGATGGAGACTCTCAGAAAACCCATAAACCCATAGAAAGTCCATGGCTCATCTGGTGTCCTGTCCTGCCTGTCTTTTAACGTGTTCGCAGCAGGATTTGATGGACGCCATGAATTGTGCAGTCAAAGTGGCTAAGTTCTGGTTCGAAAAGATCTAATTTGTCACCGACACGCAAAGAAGAAAATTGCAATAGAATATAAGACACATAAAAAATATTTGCGAAAAGAATATATTTAAAACTAGCGGACCCGACAGACGATGTCCTGTAAAAACGACTGAAAACCGAAAACAACTTATAAATAAAAAAAAAAATAACAAAAAAATGTGGACCGAATTATGAATCTAAACCAGAATCTCGAATCGACTTGAAGACACACGCAAAATTTCATTAAAATCAGTCCAGCCATTTAGGAGGAGTTCAGTAACATACACACGTACAGAGGAATTGTATATATATATATATATAAAGATAATAAAATATAGTTATTTGTTATTTAATCGTGTAACTTTGTAACATGAATGCCAATTTCATGGTCTTAATATGATCCGGTATGGTCTAGTGGCTAGGATACCTGGCTCTCACCCAGGAGGCTCGGGTTCGATTCCCGGTACCGGAAAAATTTTTTGTCAAAAAAAATCTTACTTATAACATCCGATATAACATTTTCAATGTATTAGTCAGTGTTAAAGCCTCATTTTGGACTCTTGAATGAGAAATATTTGTTTATTTTGTAGTCAATAACACTTTTGATGTTTAAGTGATTTGATGCACACTTATACTTAAAGCCGTTGTTAAATGTAAAGTACTAATTATGATTAACGGAGAGATATGTTATACCTTTAAACGAGCAATTCTTGTACATATATATATATATAGATATACAGCGTGTCTTTACCATCGCGACAATAAATGAACACACGTCTAACGCTACTTGCCAATAATCATAACGTTAAACAAAACCCATAATTAAAAATTTTTCAAACAAACTAATTAAATAAAAAAGACACAAAATTTGTAACATCCTATACAACTCGCGCCACAGCGTCGCATTAGAAGCCTCTCCTTCTAACAGTATGTTTTGTCTCTTTTAAATTAATTCAACCCATTCATATGCTTTGTGACCTTTACAAATGAACTTTACGTTACAGATTTCTACGTAAGGGTGTTCTAAAATTCTTTGTATTGGAAAATTTAATAACTTTTAAGAATGTAAATGTTTAATACAATTTTAAAAAGTCATCCTCTATATGTGTGTTAATTTATTGTCGCGATGGTAAAGACACGCTGTATATCTATATATATATATATGTACAAGAATTGCTCGTTTAAAGGTATAACATATCTCTCCGTTAATCATAATTAGTACTTTACATTTAACAACGGCTTTAAGTATAAGTGTGCATCAAATCACTTAAACATCAAAAGTGTTATTGACTACAAAATAAACAAATATTTCTCATTCAAGAGTCCAAAATGAGGCTTTAACACTGACTAATACATTGAAAATGTTATATCGGATGTTATAAGTAAGATTTTTTTTGACAAAAAATTTTTCCGGTACCGGGAATCGAACCCGAGCCTCCTGGGTGAGAGCCAGGTATCCTAGCCACTAGACCATACCGGATCATATTAAGACCATGAAATTGGCATTCATGTTACAAAGTTACACGATTAAATAACAAATACCTATATAACTATATTTTATATATATATATATATATATATATATACAATTCCTCTGTACGTGTGTATGTTACTGAACTCCTCCTAAATGGCTGGACCGATTTTAATGAAATTTTGCGTGTGTCTTCAGGTCGATTCGAGATTCTGGTTTAGATTCATAATTCGGTCCACATTTTTTTGTTATTTTTTTTTTATAAGTTGTTTTCGGTTTTCAGTCGTTTTTACAGGACATCGTCTGTCGGGTCCGCTAGTTTTAAATATATTCTTTTCACAAATATTTTTAATGTGTCTTATATTCTATAGCAATTTTCTTCTTTGCGTGTCGGTGAAAAATTAGATCTTTTCGAACCAGAACTTAGCCACTTTGACTGCACAATTCATGGCGTCCATCAAATCCTGCTGCGAACACGTTAAAAGACAGGCAGGACAGGACACCAGATGAGCCATGGACTTTCTATGGGTTTATGGGTTTTCTGAGAGTCTCCATCCGAACATATTTTGCTTGCTCCGTCCAGCCTGAGTCCAAAGACTATTTGAAGACTTCCAGATTGGCCATGGCATCTGCCCAGTCAGAAGAGTCGTAGAGAGCGAGACAAATAGGTCCCACGGAGAAGGTGCGGTTGTAAGATGTCGACGTATTTAGAGAAACGTACGTTTTGCAATATATATTTATTATTATAAAAAAGTCGATAGCCGTGATAGCTCATTTTCCGGGCGCTTGCTTTTAATTCCATATACTCGAGCAACCTGAGCTCGATCCTCGTTGTTGGCACCGCTGAATTATCACGTACTCAGCGGTGAAGGAAAACATCATTGCATGTTATCGAAATAATAACAAAAAAAATATCTCGAAGATATGTGAAGTCCGCCAATCCGTAGTGGGACTGCGTGTTGGACTATACCCTGAAACCCTCCATAAAGAGGAGGCCTTTGCCCAGCAGTGGGATATTTATAGGCTGTGAGTTTACTTTTAAAAAAAAAGTAAACTTGTTATTCTGACAGACCTGCACTGTGTATGTAGTAGTGGCTTGTATGGGGAATTTCTCTTTTGATGTGGTAACTAGCGAGCAGGCCGTGCGACTGGTGTTAAGTTTTGCCGCCACCAGTTGACATCTATAATAATTATGAGGTAAGATATACGTAACTTCAGGTAATAACGTACTACAGTTGCGTTAGCAATCATTTAAAACATGGTGACCTCACTCACCATAATTATAATACTTGCAATTAACCCGTTTTTCTGTAAGACCGTGTTACTTGCACGGACGATGTGATTTCAGATCGATAAACAGTCGATAGAATTTGGATAATGGTTTTATTGCAATTAAGAGTGTCTGCAATAATTACTTTATCTATGCGCACTCTGACGTTTTGCAACATGAATGCCAGTTTCATGGTCTTAACATGATCCGGTATGGTCTAGTGGCTAGGATACCTGGCTCTCACCCAGGCGGCTCGGGTTCGATTGCCGGTACCGGAAAAACTTTTTGTCAAAAAAATCTTACTTATAACATTCGATATAACATTTTCTATGTATTAGTCAGTGTTAAAGCCTTATTGTGGACTCTTGAATGAGAAATATTTGTCGCTACATTAATTGTTTATTTTGTAAGTCAATAACACTTTTGATGTGATGCTCACTTATACTGAAAGCTGTTGTTAAATGTAAAGTACTAATTATGATTAACGGAGATATATCTTATACCTTTAAACGAGAAATTATATATATACATATGTATAATCGGAATCTCGGAAACGGCTCCAGCTTTTCATGAAATTTAGTATGTGCGTAGATTCGGGGGCGAAAAATCGATCTGGCTAGGTTTCATATTTAGAAAATATCGTTTTATCCCAGTTTTCAGGGAATGAAAAATAATAATAGCTCGGTCGGTAATCGGGCGGCCCCGAAACAGAAGGCCGTGGTTCGTGTCACGATCATTTACACACAAAATTTCATGTATTATTTTCACCGGTGACTAATTTACGAACAATCGTTAATGCTGCTTTCTTTACAAATACTTATGGCTACAGTATAGCTGAAAGGTTTCCAGTTTTATTTAATGTTATAACAGAAATTCAATTGTTATTAACATTTCTGTACTATTCTACATGATAGTTTGATTTAAAACCACTTGACATGGCCCCTCTCTATGTTATGTTTAAAGGAGTTTGTAAATTATGCAATATACCACTAGAAATACCACACAGAGTGAACCAAATAAGTTGTAATATTAATTATGTATACTACGTTACAGATTACATCTTTTAGTAAAGTAAAATTGTTATTGCGTTGTTATTGCGGATAATTGTTGTTGGCGGTAAGAGGGGCCATATAAAATTTCACCGAGATCAAAGGCTTGTCGAGAGATGGTGAATATAGCGTGAGCATGTAATCAGATTTGATTACACCAAAAAGTGAAAATCGACACGCCCAGTGGAATTTCAGCGCAAGCCATATCCAGCTTTTAAGCATTTGTAATTTGAAATCAACAACCTAGTGTATTTTTAATTTCATAGAATAGGTGACAAACAAGCGGTTTGTCTGTTAGGCGAGTTGTTATCACAGCTCTTCGACTTTCGCAGAACAAGAATTGTTTTAGATGCCAGCCCTACGCAATGAACGTCGGCGGGAAATTCAGTATCGCTCCACTGAGCGCATTTAGCTCTTTTGAAGTGAACTTGCCTTTAACTTCGAATCGACCAAAAATTTAACTATGATCTATGTATAACATTATTCGGCGTTATGTAATCCCAATTGATGGTAAATTTCTCAATGCATATTTTGCCTTACCAAAGGTTTCATTTTTAACCGACTTCAAAAAAGGAGGAGGTTTCAATTCGATCGTATATTTTTTTTTACGTGTGTTCGTGGATAACTTCGTCGTTTATGAACCGATTTTGATGATTCTTTTCTGATGATGAGGGTGGTACCATGATAAGGAAACCCGGATCTGATGATGGCGTCCTAGAGAAATCGAGTGCCATCATTGAATGTTATAGGTATTAACAATGTTTTTAATTTTCTGATTGAAGTCGTTTTTTTTGTTAAAAATTATACTTGTTTTATCATTTATTTTTCAAAAATTAAATTCCGAAAGCGAGTTGATTTTATTTCAATTTGTATTCTACGACCCGAGTTAGGAATCGTACAAGTATTTGCTTGCGTAAGAGCCGCGCCGAAATATGCCCGTGTATCATATACAAATAAATGCACAATGAAATCGGGCAATGCGTATATCGGAACAATATACAATCCATTTCTCCCCCACATAAATTTGAAGTACTTCGTATATTGAAGGAGTTGTATTCAATATTACGCATTGAGGTTACTTTGTTGTTTGTTCTTATATTTTACGGAGTACTCGGAATTTTTTGATATTTGTGTGACCAAATTGGGAGAATTTTTTTAAGAGTTATAAATGAAAGAAGTGTTTCAGATGTATGTCTTTAAACATTGATAATTAACTAAATTATTTATTATTTTCAGGGAAAGTATAATAAATAAATTAGTAGAAATATAATACATTTTTTTTAAAACTGCTATCATAACTATTGCAGACCAATGTTGTCTTTAAGACTGTTTTTTTCTAGGTACACAATAAGCAATATCAGTCTACTACGACACTTAATGGTAAAAGATTTCGTAGTAAAAAAAGTACACACACATTTCAATATAAAATATTTTATAGTGTTTTATTTTTATGCCTTAGTGTTGGGCACTCGTAACTTTGTTATTGAAAGAAACATATTTATAGCATTAGATTTTAAAGTAGCAACTAGTGTTTAATTGCTATAGCCCATAGCTAACTTAACAGGCGTAACGAAAATGTGTAGAAACTGTAACTTTAAATGGATCTTTTGAAAAGCCGCAAAACCTACTGCATTTTAAACTTTCAACCCCATTATCTCGGCCAAAGCCGGCTAGTGAGATTTAAGCATTCACTTTTTGTGCGATTTTCACGGCCGCTCACAGAACAGGCCGGATTCGATTTGCCAGTTGTTTTGTCCGAAAATGGGATGCGTCGGCTTCGGCGTCGAACTTTTTAATCATAGGATACCTCGAGTCAAAGCGTTATATTTTCAGTGTGACGGAATTAATCGCAGCAGATAGAGAGACTTTTACTGTATGAAAATTTTCGGGTTTCGGATGAAATATATTTAAACGCTCTCGTTTAAAATTTAACGGTGAAATTTTAAATCAAATTGCTTTCATAATGCTCATCTCTGCATATCGTAGGGAACATTCGAATTTTTATAAACAAAATGAACGAATACTTTTAGCTTAGTGGTACATCGTCATAGCGCGCATTCGGAAGTTGTGGACTTGATTCCTGCGATTATCTTTAAGTTTATTTTTTCTACAAATTTTAATAGTATAGTTTTTCCTATTGCTAGGAAATTTTCTAAGAAAAATGTTACAGCAAGCAAGTTTCGTTAACTAACACAATGATGTTTAATAATATACTAGTAGATGATGCATTTCTATACTGCGCGGCAGTTATAATTGTTCGCTTTACAGTATATAACATATATGAGTGAATGTGACAGAAGATATAGAACGTATGACACGGAAAGAGATAGCAGTTTATAGAATTACAGCATGTGGCGTAATTTGAGTGCCTCAGTTTCGGTGCGCAAGTGTGGTATCTACTTTTTATTTGAAGTAATTGGAGGTACTTCAAATAAAAAGTAAATGATGTCAACTCTGTCAAATTATACCTATATGAGAAGGCTGGGAAAATTCGAAGTTACAGATAATGTATTCAAAATGGGTGACTTTGTACAATAGTTCAAATTTTGTATGAATGAAGATGAATCGTGAAATGATGTAATCAGAAGGCACATTTCGTCGTATGTATATAATCCGGTATGGTCTAGTGGCTAGGATACCTGGCTCTCACCCAGGAGGCTCGGGTTCGATTCCGGGTACCGGAAATCTTTTTTTTATTTAAACTTCTAGTTTATTTAGGGTATAAGAACGTTAGTAGTTACGTGTACTTAGTTAGTTTTCGTTAGAAAAGGTAACAATTGTACACAAAGCCCAAACAACAGGACATGTATTTTATAGTTGATGCAAGTTACATATACTGTGGGTATTTGTATTGAGTCTGTTATAATTTCACGCAAGTAACAAGCGTACTAATCCCATGATCCGGTTGTGTGGATTCAATGAAGAATGGTTAATTTCAGCTGTGCTTAAATTAAGGTCAATGGTCTGTATTAATTTTGTGGATTAGCCGCTGAATCATATGTACTTTGATACATTCAACCATGGTGGGTACATGCATCAGCCTCGGCTGTTGCACGAATGGGCAGGCTCGTCCGGGTAAGTACCACGACCTTACAGAAGACCGGCGTAAAGTAGAAGTATAACAAATGCTTTTGCGTTTCGTCTGGTGAGCCGGAGCACAATCTTCAAAACTGTTGTTTCTGTTTCTGTTGTCAACGCATCTGTAACCCTCGGGTGTAGCAGATTTCCATGGGCGGCGGTACTCACTTAACATCAGGTGAACAGCCTGCTAGAAAAAATAAACATGCTTTTTCAACTGTAGGCCGTCGTTTTTTGTTATTATGCTTTAAACTTAATAAAATATTTCAGAGTCATAAAAATAATTCTGAGTTATGAATCATGATATAAATTAATATAATTATACTCGTTTCACCTCCCATCATACATGTCTTTCCGCATATAAAAGTATTTTGTTTAAAACAAGTAAAAGTAACTAAGGTTTAGACTGCATAACCTTGAAATGCTCTAATATTCAAGGACATTTCATCGTATCAACGTTATCCGGTATGGTCTAGTGGCTAGGATACCTGGCTTTCACCCAGGAGGCTCGGGTTCGATTCCCGGTACCGGAAAATATATTAGATATGATCGATCAATTTTTTTTCTGTATAATGTAATCTTATAAAAATAGGATTAAAAGTTCATATTTTTTTTTACGAAAGAAACTTGTATTTCCAATGCAGTTGCCGTGATTCGCATCATGCCACGTGGCCCAGCATTAAGCGATAACACGTAATTTAGTTAGAATTTTATATTCTTTTTAGGATTAAGTTTTATATTTAATGCGAATCTCTGCACTCAAGATAAATTTTGAAAAACTAATTTTTGTTTGTAGACAAATGAATGAGTCGCGTTATCCAAAAGACGAAACTCGTAACGCCGATTGCGTCCGATGAAGCTTTAATAGTCTCGGGACTGAAAGCAAAAACATCAGTTAATACAAGATACAAGATCGTAACGCCGAAAGTTGTTTTATAGATGTCTTAGAATATCTAACAAATTGTTGTTGTGATAAACAAACTAAACGTCATTTTTAAAAAATATCACCTCACCTTACCAAAGCTTTGTCGGAAACATGTTTAGTCTCGACGTGAGTACAACTTTCCAAAACGAAGAAAAATAAATTTATCCTTAAATTATTACAACGTACACTTAAGTACTCTTTCCTTCGTTTTCTTTGATTGGTCCAGTTAATTTAATGAGCGAAATAAGTTGTCATAAACGAATACATGAGAAATAATAGGGAAGATTTAGCTGACGAATTATAAAGCATCCATAAAGCCTTCCCATAGAAAACTGAGAGGTTAAACTAGGAGATGTCGATTTAACAAAGACTGGTACTGATTTTTTAAATGTGTATAATAATTCTATATTTTTATAAGGTATTTACAGCTATAAATGAAATAGTAATTTAAATCTGTATAATTCAGTACGTCAAGTGACTTAACTTTATTTCTGATTGGTCAATATCTTAGTTCCAACCAATTATAGATGTTGCTATGAGAGTGGCACTTCGAGATATATGGCATTCGAGTGAGCCTGGCCTGTTGGGTTCGAGACTTGGAACAGTGAACATCTAATACTAATAATAAATTTTATTCTACAAAGTAAAGTTACTTAAAACAGAATAAGGACAAAATGTGGAATAATATCGACAAGGCTGGATTAAATTATGCTTTTGAACCAGAGGTTATTGGTCTTATTACAGTACCAAATCAGGATATCTAATTAACCATGCCTCCATAGGTGCTACTGAATACCCTCAAATAGCCCACGTAATCGGATTACGGCGCTAATGTGTGGTAATGTGTGTTCTCGGTAATATGCTGAAATATAGCAGTCATAACATATACTCTATATAACTCTGTTAATAGGTTCTGGCGTTCTTATTATCTTATTATTATTATTATTTGTTTGCAAGAGAGCAGAGCAAGGGAGCAGAGCAAGAGTCATTTCCACATATCCTTGTCCATTGACTTGACTTTGATTTGAAATATCTCCTCTTTGTTTAAGAATTCCAAATTCAAATTGATAATTAAAATGGTACATTTGAGTTTTGAAAACAGTCATTCATTTGTTTCTTCCTCTATTTTATTCTTTGGCGTCGCTTATTACCGCAAAATGGAAAACATGAAATATCGGTATATTTACGAGTACGAGTTCTACCGAGGCACCAGTGCTGCAGAAACAGATGTACGGCGCTGCTGTCGCAAAAGAAAGCATCGTGCGTTTTTGGTTTCAACGTTTTCGTTCTGGAAATTTTGACCTTAATAACCAACCTCGTGGACGGCCGAAGACAAAAGTGGTAAATGAAGAATTAAAGGCTGTTGTGGAAGCGGATCCATCACAAAGCTTCAGAGGTAGCTGCAGGCTTCGGGGTAAGTGATAAAACTGTAGTAATCCATTTGAAGCCAATTAATCAATCAATCAAATATCTTTATTCAAACAGACGCTTGCGCGTTCTTATAAATCGTCAAATTTTTCATAAAAAAAAATATATATAGGTTCGTAAGGTACCATTGGTTCGGAAAGCAGTTTCTGTTGAGAAGAGACCGGTAAGAAACTCAACAGTTGCTCCTTTTCAAAAATATCAGTTTAAAATATAACATACCGGTATAATAGTCTCATTCTAGCCTACGTGAGTATCAACAGTATTAACTCCACACATTGGCGTGAGATAATCTGCAATGGTATAATATGCTTTAACCATAAGTTGACTTTTGATTTTACGTTTAAATTCAAGTGGCAGACTCAATATCGTCTTTGGGATTTATTATACATGCGCGCACCTTGCCCCTTGCGATCTATTTACTTTTAAATCGGGAGAGTAAAAAAACTTGAACGATGGGTACGTCATGAATTGAGTGAATCGAATTTGCAAACACGCGTCAACTGCTGTGTTATTGTGCGCAACCGACACAATAATGAAGGGATTTTAAATCGTATCATTACTTGTGATGGAAAGTGGATACTGTACGATAATGACATTGACTTTATCCGTGGCCACCATGCTTGGGATGGCCAATAGGCAATTACTAGAATACCAGTAGCTTTATCAGAATAAATTTTATGTGATTAAATGCTGTCACAGAGAATTCCCATTCTTTCTATATCATCCCATCTTTTGTGTTAATGTATGAGGCAAAAATCCATTCATTTGTTTGTTCACACCAATGCCATATGTCTCTTATTATACTATTAGGGTGTAAAAATTGTATTCCCCCCATTTTATTTATGTTTTGATTAAATTATTTTATTCAAGTTATTGCTCCACCACCTTAATTCTGCTTTAATTAAGTCAGAAATTATCATAATTGTCTTATAGTTTTTATGAGACAGACAGTAAGGCTAAGTATTTTTCATGTTCCAATAGTTAGGTGTATACCTGACCATAAGGGACAGGACAATTTATTGAAATTGTGGACTCCTAATAAAAAACATTGGAAAAATTTTCAAATTTTACAAGAGATGTTTATTTTTATATTTTGAATAAGATCTTAGGCTCTTTTTGTTTTTCAGTGGAACAGACAATGAGAGTTCAAAATAAAAACTATTTTACATTGCAACTGGGTATGCAATTACTTTTTTCAAAATTTATAACCAAGCCCAGATCAGTTTAACAAGTTACAGGCTAATTGAATGTCTTTTTTATTTATTTGTTGAATTTTTGATTTATTATATCAGCTATCATCTAATTAATATGTCAACAAAATATTGTAGTTCCTGAGATAAGTATATACAGGCTTCAAAAATTTGTAAGCCTAAAGGGAGCCAAACAGGCCAGCAAAAGGTAGGGTATTAAATTCATACATTATTTCATTAAATTAAAATCTTCAAGAATCTTTTACTATTCTCACCTTTATGTACAGAAATATATGCTAATTTTAAATCTGTTGAAGCTATATAACAATTTTTTGCCACAAGTTTAGCAGCTGTGCGGATGACCTCTAACTTAAAATGTTGTGTCTATGTGTATACATAAAGTTAAATGTATATTTAACTTTTTCAAATTTAAAATAAACCTAAATGATCCATTAGGCTTTGGCACTAAAAAAAATTGTGAGGAAACATAACAAAAACAAACAACTTTCACAGGCATGTTATCAATTTTCAAGTTAAATTCTGTCTGTAAGCTATTCTTGAATCTTGTTTCAGAGACATAACCTTAATTTCTGGATTCAGTTTAGTGGGCCATACATGGAGCGAAATTACTTGGTGTTGGGTATCTTTGTATGAGTTGTCAACTTTAGCCTCCTTATCTAATTTTGTATGATTTTTGTCCAACGGAGGGCTAACTCTGGCTGGAGATGTTCACCCATCTCTTCTTTTTCTCCCAAAACAAGCAAATACTCAGAAGGAATTTCATCATCTTCTAAAAGAGAATTAATGGAATTTTTATATTTTCCAAATAATTATTGACATGTTTATCCGCTAGGTGATATAGTTTGTCATTTGATTAATGTAATATAAGAGCATTGTACATCCGCTATTGTAATGTCGCTTACTCAGGTATAATGTCATTTGATTGCTGTAATATAAGAGCATTGTACATTCGCTATTGTAATGTCGCTTGCTCGGCTGGTCTACTCGCCAGGTGGTAGCTTACATTATAGGCAATTTTCTGATGTGTATGGCCCCAGCCTCAGTATCTGTATATGACATATTTTACCCTATTGTAATGTTGCTAGCTCAATTATAATGGTCTATCCGCCAGGTGGTAGCGCTTACATTATAGGCAATAATCTGATGTGTATGGCCCCAACCTCAGTATCTGTATATGACATATTTTACACTATTGTAATGTTGCTTCTTCAATTATAATGGTCTACCCGCCAGGTGGTAGCGCTTACATTATATGCAATTTTCTAATGTGTATGGCCCCAACCTCAGTATCTGTATATGACATATTTTACCCTATTGTTATGTCGATTGCTCGATTATAATGGTCTACCCGCCAGGTGGTAGCGCTTACATTATAGGCAATTATCTGATGTTTATGGCCACAGCCTCAGTATGTGTATATGACATATTTTACCCTATTGTAATGTCCTTTGCTCAATTATAATGGTCTATCCGCCAGGTGGTAGCGCTTACATTATAGGCAATTTTCTGATGTGTATGGCCACAGCCTCAGTATCTGTATATAGCATATTTTACTGTATTTTAATATCGCTTGCTCAATTATAATAGTCTACCTGTCAGGTGTTAGCGCTTACATTATAAGCAATAATCTGATATGTATAACATACGGCCGACAAACCTGTATTATTTTGCGGCTGATTCACATTTACGGCTGATGACGTTGCTCCACCATCCCTGTCACAAGCAGACAGTGTATAGGCCAGTGGTAGAATATATCCCGTATGGGTGAGGGTGCGATATTTTTCTCATATGCTTCCTTATCTTCCTAATTTGTCTTCATAATAATTCATAATAACAACTAACATTTTGAATAATTCCCCTAAGCTGCTTAGACATATATGCGCAATTTGCGGAAGATTTTTCAAAGCAAAGTAAACGGCTAACGGCTTTTTACGTGACAGTATTCAACGGATTTATGTAAAAATTGTCTACCTGGAAATGTCTTTCAATAGCGAATCATTTTTGTGATATATTGTTAAGATGTTTATCAATTTAAAAAATATCTTTTTATTACCCTAAGATACCTTTCTTTTTTCTATTAGTAAAATAACAATTTTAAGAATAATCCAGGTTTTTAATCTAGATTTCTTTATAATTACGATTAAATTATTACGATTTAAAATAACATACCTCGAGTAAACATTTTGTCGAGTAAACAAACCATAATGTTTATGTTATTGTCCCACGTTGACCCTGCATAATGATTGTTTTATCATTTCACACGCTACATACCACTTTTACTTAGTATATTTGTGAAATGCAATATCATATTTAGTATAATTTTTAATATTTTTATGAGAGATACAGTGATAGGCACTGTGCACAAAAAGCGTAATGACAATTACACGCAGGGTTGCTAGGCAGAGAGATTAAAAATGTTTTTTTCAGAGCTTTGAAACATAGTGATTTGGTACTGGCTCATGGAGCCTACTACTCGTAAACCCATCTCGGACAAGGAGAAGTATAATTACGGTATAGAACACTATTGAGTCTGCCTGTACCAGTTTTATGGTGTAAAACTTGTGAAAAGTGTGGCATAAGCTCTATCAGTCAATAGATTAAATTGATTAAAGTGAAGGGTTTGTTTAAAAGGGAACGTTATCAGCATAAAGATTACTACGTATCGGCTCCGCAGTTCCGGGCCCGATATTGAAAAGAAATTGCTTTCTGATCAGCAATTTTGTCGCAGTGAGGGAATGGGGAATGTTTTCACATCGGCTTTTGTTATACAAAAACCTTTACCTTACGCCTAAAAGTGGCAAAACGTCGATTGCCGTTAAATCCGTGACTCATATAATTTTATAATACACAATGTTATACCCATATTAAATATTGTATATATATATTCATCTTAAAAATGAACTAATACCGAATAAGTACTATTACATTCCAATTCACCAAACAAAGTTGCCATCGCGCTTTACGCCGTTACTAGATATAAATCACTGTCGCCGAATCGATTAGTGAGCGTTACGCTTTATCGCCACAGCAAATCGCTTTTCGCGGAACCGAATCTAATGTGCTGAATAATTGAACGACTATGGAGGATAAACTTCAGAGGGTTGATAACCAGATGTGGTGGTCGTTACGTTTTCATAGCTGTCTTTGCTGATATACTACGACTAAAAATATAGTATTAATCTCATCTGGATTTATATCGTAAATATATACTATATATATTTGTTCTATGTCATCTTAATTTTTAAAGATGATCTAGTCTGTCCCGTGACCATGAACACTGTAAAGGGTTCGAAACGTCGGGAATTTACAAATCTAGTTAAACGTGATAAAATCCGTAGAATAGTTTCATTTAACAATGTTTAATATTCGTGTAAAATCAAGAAATCAATGTATGGTGTAGTATATTTATTTTAAAAAACATTTTCTTGGAATAGCTTAGTTTGTGTAGAAAAATATTAGGTTATTACCTAATAATTGTGTTCCGTAGAAAAGGCCTAGCAACTTTAAATGCATGTATCATTCATCACACAACTGTCTTTAGAACTAGCCAGTTAGAAACATTGGCAATGAAAACTTCTTTTAATTGTTGAGTTTTGAACTCTTTGGTAAACTTATGTGATACTCGTATATTGCATTAATTTGTTACATGTTTTTTGTGAATTGGCGGAAATTCCAAAAGCCGTGTTACGCCTCAATATGAATTTAACGCGAGAAACTTTTTGATTTATGATGACTTTCGTCGTGGTCTTATTCAAGAACAAAGCTATGTTAGACTTCTAATGGCATTTCCAAAATAAATAGAATGAATAATAATGTTAACTTTCCATCAGAGATCCGGTATGGTGTAGTGGCTAGAATACTTAGTTCTCACTCGGGAGGCTCGGATTCGATTCCCAGTGCCGGAAAGTATTTTTGATGTGAACGAATACTTTTTTAACAGTTTCTACTCCTCACATAGGGTGTCGATAGGAGGAAAATTTATTACTTTTTGATGGTGGTTCCAAATTGTATAAAGCGGTGTGTTTGTAAAATTGCACTTCACATGACTCTACGTCGAAGTGAAACAAAAGAAACTGTATGAACTCAACGTTTTTCGATACCCACATTTTAGGGTAAGGAGATCGTTGAATCCAGTTGAACTAATAAGGATATCTATATAATCGCTGTTCTTTGGTCGATTAATAAGTCAACAACTGGTGGTATTCATGTTACAAAAAAAGTGTATGAACTCAACATTTTTCGAATCCCCACATTTTAGGCTAAGGAGATCGTTGAATCCAGTTGAACTAATAAGGATATTTATATTATCGCGCTTTTCTTTAGTCCTGTTGGAATAACTGGTGGTATTCAAATTATTATTTTATTTAAAGAATATATAAGTACATAAGAATAATACAGATATCTTAGGTATGCGCACCAACTAATGTTATCGTTTAATTATATCTAATATATATTATTAATTGTATATATTATATCCCAAATAAAGCAATAATCTCAATATTAATACATTTAATATAATTCAATCTACCCAATAATATAAATGTAGTAGTAAAGTGCATATATATCTATGAATAATACATTACCAATAAAGTACCAAAAGTAGGAGTTTATATTCCCTCTTACATGGACGCATCGGAATTTTTAACTTTTCCGGTACATTAGACATCACCCTCCAAAATCCATTAATCTGTGAAGGGAGAACTTGCAGCCAGTAATTGATTATCGTCGATATACCATGTCGTTTTATTAAAATTATGAGAATTTATCTTTATTAAATTGAATGAATTTAAATTTATCTTTATGAGGCAACGACTAACTAAAACTGCACTTAAAGTACAAAGGAACTTAGGAACTTCTCTTCTCGATGGGTCTCTCTTCTGTACGGCATTTAAATGTTATGATCAGTTATATAATACACACAATATAAGATAACATAAGATAATCATTTATTGTCTTAACTGTGTACAATAGGTGTTACATATTACATTATTTTTTGTGTCAACAATTTGCCTATATATACATACGAACATATATATATATACACGAACATTACACAAATTGTAACTTTTAAAAGTTCCCTCATTGGCGAGTGACGGTGGTCGATAGCCGTCGATATTGACACGCAGTAGTCTTCGCTGGTGCAGGAATTGACTGCAAATAATTTATATGGCGAAACTACGTTAGCCGGATCAGCTAGTAATTAAATAAGCATTCAAGTTGTTACTGATGTCGTGTATCATGATATAATTACTTAAAAATATCAATCGTACTCAAAAGAAGAAACGTTTTCATTTTATGGCTTAAATTAAAGGTATTCTTGACGTTAAAGAATAATAAAACGTTTTGAATTTTATATTAAATATCCAAGGATATTTTTACGTCTATAATTTCAGCGTGGATCGTCGTAAATTTTAAATTATACGAAGAGGGTATTCATAACTTTCTGTTTTTACAGCTCGCTTGATTGAGACATGATTTATGCAATGGAAACCAAATCGCAATGATAATTTTAATACTTTTTACATATAGGCTAAAGAATTATCAGGACTATTTTGTGATAAAAAACAATCGTGATGTGTTTCAGTTAGAAATAATTACTTAATATATTTTTTTTAATGTGTAATACAATGTTCAAAAGTTTATTCTGCCCCCTTATTGGTCCCTTTCTGAGACCGCCTGTTCCTACGACGGAGCTGTATGCAGTAAAATAGTCTTTCAATTAAACCGTGCATATCGTTGCCGTTATTTTGGGTGTGACCTACTATAAGAAAGCGACGATAAGCTAAATCTATACTCGAACTAGCTAATATATGTGTACATGCATTTATTAGAATCGAACCATTCTTCATAAAGCTTGTAAGCTTACGAATTTACGAGTACATTTTTGGGAAGGATAAAGGCCCTGATTGATTGGAAGGTAATAAGAAATAATTTTACGAAACTGAAATTAACAAAAATTGCTTGAGCACTAGCCTCCATTCATATACTAATTGCAATAACGGACGTATAAGATCAATGCGTCCCCAATGGAGTGTACTTGGGAGGTATCGATATATACTTAATATAGTCATGAATTTAATGGAATAATGATTTCGCCTTTCGGTTATTATAAGAATTGACCGTTAATAAGCCGTAAAGACCTACATAATACTCACTTTTTAATTTTGTTTTTAACATCTGTAGTTTATACATTTTCTTTCGATATTTCCCTCCATATATCTGCACGTTTCATATTATATTTAAATTTATTTATTTTATTTTATTTTATTTTATTTCAAACAAAATCCACAGCTCTTTGTTACATCGTACGTAAATGATTGGATCACTCTGATTCGCTAAGGTTTAGCAAATATTCACATGTAAAATGCTAAATACTTTACTAGTGAGTATCCACCAATTTGTGATGCCCTCACCATATTATCGTTTTGTTCATGTCCATATCTAGACCGAGGCAGTCACAAATGCGTTTAGTGGAGAGTGGTGCTGTCAATTTGTTTGACGTTGGTGGATCACTTTTTTTTTAATGCAAGATGTTGCCAAACGAGCGGACGGTTCATCTGATGTTAAGTGTATACCGCCGCCCATGGACATCTGCTAACTACACCTGAGGGTTTTCAGATGAGTTGACAACCTTTTTGGAAATTGGTCTCCGGCTACCTCACTCACCAGACGAAACGCGAAAGTGTTATACTTCCACTTGACGCAGTTCTTCTGTGAGGTCGTGGTAATTACCCGGACGAGCCTTCCCATTCGTCCAAGTCGCGGCTGTTGCGTGGCTCTAACACCATATCGATCTACCTCTTCATGTTAAATTTACCAAGATTAGGAAACTTTTCTTCGACGCTAAGCGCTATTAAAACTACAACTAGATTAATATAATTATAATAACAACATTAAAACAATAATAAAATTAAAACGTTTAGCTCACTGCGGCGAAAAACTTTTCGTACTTTTTTCTACACATTTTACTGTTTCATCTTAAGTGCGGAGATTAGATTATAAGTATTTAGAAAATTTAAAAATGTATACGGCACCTACACTTGTAATTTATACGTACACCCACTAAGAGAATTTACACAGTTGAGTATGTGCGATATAAATATAAACACAAAGCCTTTGCAGCGAATCGGTTCCGCAGCGCCTATAACGTTATTGAAAAGAAATTGCTTTCCGATCAGCAATTTTGCCGCAGTGAGGGAATGGGAAATATTTCAAAATTGTATATTATAAAAAAAAAATAATGTTAAACTATTCCTAAAAAAAGTAAAGCGTTTAACAAAAAAAAAAAGACTTATCGAAGAAAAAAATCGTAGTTTTGATAGTTGAGTATTGCCATCCTATATGCTATATACCAAAAAGGAATTTAGTTCTATCGGCTTATAATATCGAATATTCAGATACGCTAAAAATAACTTTAACATATGTATGTGTTAGTTTAAAATAGCAGATTTAACTGATTTTATAAAAATTCAAAATATTGAATGTACGCAAGTATACAAGCTTACGTGACTATAGACTGAAAAGTTGTCTGATGGGTGTATAAATGGTTGTTTGATTTTTCGATATACCAAATTGAACGATAGTGTTAGCTACTATTATTGCTATTTTACCGTGCATATATTTATTCATACACACGGTTTGCTTTTTGTCGATAAAGAGCAAATCGTTCAGTTTCAAGGCAAACGACACATTGCGAGGGGAACTCGGAAAATTGTGCAAAGTGAACTTTTGTCCACTAAGGGTTTTAGGAATGAGGGACACCTTCTGCCCTTTACGACGGTCAGGGCCGTTTTACAACCTTCCTAACGGTTGTGGTTAACTGATTTAGCTTTTACACGGATGCCACATGGTTGTGAGTTACAATTCCAATTTGTTAACATGTTTTTTTCTTATGCGTCCTATTTATACACAGGCGTTTTGGAAAATAATATAGGATGCTCTCTTTGATTCTGTTTAAACATATAGTTTTGATAATAGCCAAAATTAACCAACTCATGTATTAAAAATTTCACCTTTAGCAATAAAACGTGGCTGTTTTCTGATATGAAATAATCAGTGACGTCATCAAATACCCTGATTCGAGCTTATAATAATTCTTGAAGCAGCGTAGACATTTTTTTATGTGAAAAGTTGCCAAACGATCAGACGGTTAACCTGATGTTAAGTGAATACCGCCGCCCATAGACATCTGCTACACCCGAGGGTTACAGAAGCGTTGGCAACCTTTTGAATATTGGGCTCCGGCTACCTCACTCACCAGACGAAACGCGAAAGTATTTGTCATACTTCCACTCTACACTGGTCTTCTGTGAGGTCATGGTACTTACCCGGACGGGCCTGCCCATTCGAGCAACAGCCGAGGTTGCTGCGTGGCCATACCACCGGAAAACATTCAGAAAATAAGATGATATCATGTGGATCAATCAATACGGGCTATATTATATTGTATTGATTTATACGTTAAAATATGTAGAAAAAGTGCGAAAAGATTGTCGCCGCTGTGGGAATCGAACCCACGTCTTCGGCATTTGCGGCCTGACGCTCTAGCTAAACGGCTGATTGCCACACCGACGAAAATCTTAACGTATTATTCTACATTGTTTCCTTAGCATTTGAAGCAATGTTTGGCGCCATCTATTGTTATATCCTTGATAATTCGAACTAGAGATGTCGCCATTGCTTTTTTAGAAATTTAAATTGTTTATAGTGCTAATCGATTTATATGCTAATTGATTTATACGTGTACCGGTGCACTGATGAACAGATTCAAACCAATAATCTTTAGGTAAAGAATGCACTCAGATGAGTAATTTTGCGTCAGTTTCAATCAGTTGTCATATGGAATCATGATGACATTCCACAATCGCAGTTGCTGACCGACTTCAGCGTACGAAGATGATGTTGTTCGCGAATAAATTCTCAGAAGCACAGTTGCGAAATTATGCTTCATCAACTGAGTGTAAGAAGTTTATGAAAATGTAAAATAAGAAGTTATAGGTACTTCTATATCGTAAAGACGTTAAATAAAATTGATAACGGTTTATCTTAACTACTTGGAGTTATCGGTGAATGTCAAAAATTTTTATTAGTAGCCATGGTCATGCCGTGAAGTTAGTTGCTTCGCAAGTCGCTTTTTGAGGGTCGGTGGACGCGCGCATCTTAAAAACCGCCAAAGGAGTAATAACTTCAAAATAAATACTTATGTATATAGGTAAGATAAAACCTTTTATAGGAATAAATATAGTACAGCATACATGCTGCTCATTTAGCCTTTATAAAAATATCGATATGAATTTATGTCCAAATGGTTGAAGTACAAAAATTGAGCTGTGTAATAGCAGAAACGGAAATTTCTCCCATAACGCGAGGAAATCGAATAACAAAATATCCGATTGAACAGTCTCAGCACATCTCGCGATTTATTTGCGCAAGAAATGGCTTGAATATTGTTTCGATATCCAGATTGTCCCGTTTCGCACTGGCGTTTGTGATTTTTGAGCGAGACGTGGTCGCATTTCGGCCCGCGACTGTTCCGAATGATTCGGCAAGTCGAGGAGCTGAATACAAATTTGTTTCTACTTAGGTTGCTCTTACAAAACGCTTTAACATATTTCTTGGATTTTAGTAGTTTAAGTGGAACAGAAAACTATAAATTCTATAATTTAAGTAGAACTTAGTATTATTCTGATGACTATGTGGCGCAGTTGCCAAGGTATTGGCTTCGGCATCGGGGGTGGTGGGTTCGATTCCCACACGGGACAACTATTTGTGCGACCCACAGATAGTTGTTTCGCATCTGGGTGTTTGTCCACGTGCAATTTATATTTGTAAAACGTCCTTACAACACAGGATAATGTTATCCTAAAGTGAGGGCAATGTTTTTGAAAAGAAAAAAAAAATCTGTTGGAATGGTTACCTATTAAGGTATGGAACCCGTACCTTAATAGCTAAAGACAGGAACCCTATTAAGATCACTCTCTTTTCCGTCTGTCTGTCCCTGTGTCACCACCGATTTATCTCAAAAACGAGTGGACCTAGCAAGTTGAAATTAATACCAAATACTGAGGTCTATAGTTCCTATTAGGTGTATAAAAATCTAGCTCCTCAGCCAACAACAATATATGGGCCAATTTAGAATTTCGCGAAAACTTGTAAGAAACAAAATTTACCTCAATTATCAACTTTTTTTTATTATTCCGAATTTTCCCTTTAATTGTGCTGTAAGATCTTAGATAAAGCTTACACACAGCTTGGCTAAAGTATTAGCTCTTTTTTTGTTGACTTCTGGTGACTTAAGAAATGTTTAGTGAAATATGCTAGATGTGTCCGACCGAGATTAAGTTGTGTGCGAAAAAACTTATTTATCGACCCGATAGACGACATCGGGAAACATAATCGCGGAAAAGTAAATAAGCTTTATATAATATAAACCTAAATGCCAGCCTAAACCTGATGATTGGTCATGCGGAAGGGGCGTATCTGTAAAGTGCTACAGCCGATCGATATCGATGACTGTCTTATTTGTATTCCTGCCGCGATTTTAACAAAATCAAGGAGTGTGTGATTCGATTTCTATAAAGTCCGGGATCTTATCAGAGCTGCGTTCGTTTCATAATTATCTAAATTCAATTATTTTAATTCACTTGCATTATGTTACGGTATTCATTGCTGTTATATATAAAACTAGCTGCTACCCGCGACAATGTCTGCGCAGTCTTAACATCCAGACAGATATTCAAAAATATGTATATAAAAATAGCCTATGTCTTATTCTGATGTAAAAGCTATATTATTGTAAAGTTTCATTAAAATCCATTCAGTAGTATTTGCGTGAAAGAGTAACAAACGTCCATCCATACATACAAACTTTCGCCTTTATAATATTAGTAAGAATAGTAAGGATAACTTGACTATTTCTTACTGCGTAATGATAGTGAAAGTAAAATCGGCATACATATCCACATAACATGCTTTGTATGCGTTATAGTAATTATTTTTGTGGTTTTTATGATCCCTTAAGGGTTCGTTGGATATTATACGTTTGAAGCTTATTGAAGGACTCTGAAGTTCAGCTCACAGCTCATTAAAGATCCCTTGTTCACTCAGTCGTATATGTCAATAGGGTATGGCGTCAAGAACTCCATACTAAACAGATGCTCGTCTAAAGTTGGCAACAGAGGTAGGGCCATGAGAAAAGTGTAACAATTTTCAAAAAATTTGACATAAGAAGCGATACGTTTTTAAGTTGCTTTAATATTCAGTATCACAGTTCCTAGTTTGGATTCATTTCGGAAAAGTATTTTTTAGACCTACAATACATTCAGGATTCGGTTGTTTATCTAGGTTTATCTGTTAATTGTTAAAGTGAATGCGAAAAAAGTGCACAAGAAAATACCACAAAAGAAATAAGCGCAATGTACCATAAGAAATATTATATTAATTTAAGTATTTAATGAGGAGAGCAGAACATGTGACAGAATATTTGTGGCAGGGCATGCAATACAATAGAACTATTCCCACTTGAAAGCAGTAGAAGCCATGTAAGCTAACCACACTTCTCTCATACAGTTGGAACGGCGAACACTAAGAGTAAGGAGACATGGCGTTCAAAGAATTAAATAAACATCCTATATAAAGGAACGTTTCCATTTTCTTCACGATTCCCACTCTAAGTCTTTGAGATCATCAGAAAATTTGGAGCTAACAATTTCTACGCAAAAACCAAGTTCACGAGTAGGTTATTTATAGTGCAGGGGGCACGACTCTGGAATGATCTACATCTGGAAGTAAGACGCGCTCAGTCAATAACTATTTTAAAAATCGTGTAAAGAATCACTACTTATCGCTGTAATTTTATTTCTTACAAATGATATATATATATTTGTATGCATGGGTGTATGCATATGTTTATATGTATGTATTTATGTGACAATATTTATGTGTATATAGGTAAATGTATAATTATTGTTAGCCTTTTATTTTTTATTGAAGTTATATATTTATTTATTTCCTTCAGAAAATAACTAACCCACAGCTTTACTCCTAATTTAAAAAAAAAAATATTTTTCTAGTAGTGTAGGAAGAGATTACTTTTAGTATTAAGGCCAGCCATTGTACCCATCTAAACATAAAGTTTTGGTTCTTGTTTATTTTATTTTGGTGTGCAATAAAGAATATTATTATTAAATATCCATATCTACCAATATTTTGCTTACCTAACACAACAGCCGCGTATGATAGTGAACCTTATTTCTGTATGATTCTACAACAAATTCATCTACATGTTGATTTCAACAATTTTTCCGGACTTACCGCAATTGTTTTTTAAATTTTAACTCTCAACATTTCGAACTTTTTACAGCGTGTTCATTTGGACGCGATTCTGTATGATACGGGTTCGATTCTTGAGGCTGCCAATAACTTTATGTCCATTTTTGTACAAATTGTAATGCCTTATCGAGTGATAAATCGAGTGATGAATGAGTAGTGTATTTACATGAGTAACTTGAAGTTGGCAAATGGCGCACCTTAGCATTCCTGGCAAACCTTCAAGCTTCCAATCTGCTAATCTTTGATTTATTGTCATCTGTGCGGTAAAGTAATACATAATTGAATTTGTTTGACGCATTGACTTTATTGAGCACGTATCACATTATTTTCATGTCAGCAATTCTATTTACGTAGGCACTGAAGTGAAATATTTTGTTTCTCCTATGTTTGGTCTCATAATAAACTGATATTTATTATAACTGTTCTGTTTAATTTTTTGGGAAAACGAAATTCTGTAATGTAATACCAGAAAATTGATAGAGGAAATTATTAATTAATATTTATCGCATAGTACTATTAAACTATTTAGACGGGGAGTTTAAATAATTGTGCTCCTTCCGTCTTTAAATGTACTAAAGCAAATGTACTGAAACTTAAAATGAGTATTGCCGCGAAGTTTGAATAACATACAGAATATATTCGAACCCGCAAAGCTTTATAATTTTGAGTGCAAAGAACAATGCTGAAAGAGCCAAAAAATATTTTAGATAACAGAAACACGTAAATTCATATTTAATTCTGGGGCCAATTGAGTATTTCTTTTCTATGCGGGAAATGTTTCATGGCTTCGTAAAATTATACGATTCGTGCGTTCACGCAGTACCGGAAGGGATGATAAAATTTTACTACCGGCTGTTCGTCATAGCTGATTGATATTCCGAGTATGATCTGTAACAAATGAGGGCAACGAAGCACGTGATAGGATTTTCTTAGGCTTCATGGAAGGGCTCTTTTGATGGTGAATGTATTCACTTGGGTAAAAAGGTCTTCAGACTCCCAAGGGTACTTACTATGTGGAGGTAAGAGAAATGACTAAAAAGACCGTGGCATATGTTTAATATTTATAGAGTATAACGACGGTTACTAGGTGAGTACGAAATTGTTAGTCCTTATTATAATGGCCATGGCTAAAATTTCACTTTAAAATGGTTATTTAAAAAAAAAATTGGGATAGAAGTCCTGAAAACGACAGTAAAGTACTATATGAATTAATATCGTGTTGTCACTGGCAACACTGTATACCGTATATGACGTTATCTACTCGAGCGAAGAGACACATGGTCGCATGGAGCAGCGGTCACTTGCTTTTCGGCCGCGTCCCCGGACAGCCACTATAACCACTAGTGCTGCTTGTCGTAAGAATAGTTGTTAATATTCAAGTTCAGAAAATAGTTAAAATATTAGAATCAAAGTTATAACTCTTATAACTGCTCTTGAGAAATGTTTTTTCATGCAAACATTTAAAATCTATGAAGAAGTCAAATGAAGTTGAAAGTCTAGGAACTCTGGTAGGGCCACGTAACAGTCTTCACTGTTGCACAAATGGGCAGGTCCGTCCGGGGAAGTACAACGACCACACAGAGAACTAACGTGTAGTTTAATTGTTAAATTTCTGCGTTTCGTGAGATAACCGGGGCCCACTTTATTAATACGTGGCAAGCCATCTTCGACCCTACGGGTGTTGCAAATGATGCACCTTCCGTGCTACCTTCTGAATTAAAAGGAAACATTAAAAATTTAATGGAGGAGATGGCTAGTTGCTACTTTTTCATTTCAAACCCAAAGATTCAGTTTTGATAAAATGAATTACCGCCTTTTGGGAATCCCTTTAAGAAGCACTTGTAAGTTTATGTCCTGAAATTAACGAAATTTGTAAAATGGTTTTACTCGACGGTTTTGCAGACTTTTTATGGCGGTTCGGACAGTAAAATTCCGATAAAAACCTGCACTGACAAGATTGCAAATAAAATTTCGAACGCTTCAATGACCGCTGAATAATTTGTACACGCTCGTAAATATTGCTTTTACTGTCGTAGAAAAGACTATGGCTCAAATGATTTTAACTTGCACCAGCGTTTAAAGACTGGCTTGAATATAATTATCTGAAAGGTGACCGTTAGAATAGCAAAATAATTTTTGCTTAAAAAGTAAAGTACCTAAAGTAACGGCCTATACATGTCCCAGTGCTGGGAAAAGGCCTAATCTATACAGAATGATCAGGGCAAAGTCCACCACGCGGCCCCATTGCGAATTGGCCGACTTCACATAACTTCAAAATTTATTTTTTTGTCATTATTTTTGAGACATGCCGGTTTCCTTACGATGTTTTTCTTCACCGTTGAGCACGTGACAAATCAGCACTTAAAATTAACAGTTACATTGGTGCCGGCACCGGGGAACGGGCTCAGGTTGCTCGAGTATTATTTAAAAGCGAGCGCCCGGACAATCAGCTATCACGGCTTAAATATTACTTTATCAATTGCAGTATAGGAGTGAAGCTGTATTTGTGTAACGTAGCAGCAATGATATTTTATACTATAGATATGTTATACGCATACAAAATCACCGTGCGAAAGTGTTCCTACTTCCAGACAGCGAAAGCACACACACGTTTCGTTTGAACGGTATAAAAAGGATAGAGTATTTAAATCAATAAAGCAATCTACTTCGCGAATTACCTAGTATCATCATCATCATTTCATCCTGATTCACTTACTCCACCTTACCTCATTCACTTGAGTCCACTGCTGAACGTAGGCCTCCCCACAGAGCGCCACAAAACTCGATCAGGAGCCTCCTGCACGCATCGATTTCCCACACACTTGCAAAGGGGTTTACTCCATCTTGTGGACTAAGCCGGACATCCTAGACTACGCCGGCCAATGCAAGACTGCCACTCGAGAACCTTTCTTCCCCAACGGTTATCGGTTCGTCGAGCTGTATGGCCGGCGTATTGCTACTTCAGCTTACTAATTAACCGACATAGCTCAGCTTACTAAGCGGAGGTATGTCGGTTAATTAGTAAGCCTTTGTTCTATTGCGGATGTCATTATTGCGAGCTCTATGACGCAGAGGAACGAGAACTGGCCAAAGCCAGGTCCATAGCTCGCTGAGCGACTTTGAAGAAGTAGTATAATTATCAATGACTAAGAAATTTAAACACTTTCGATGAAAGGTATAGAATAAAGTAAAGTAAATTAAGGTAATATCCTATATATGTCCCACTGCTGGGCAAATATTTGTGTGCGTCACGTACAGTTGCTCCAAAACTGGTTGTATTACTGGTTTCATGTTCGGCAATGTGCAGGATCCATTATATATAAAATTTATCAAAAGGAAATAATTTAAAATTAATTTTCTTCCTTGTTTTGCTAATTTCTAAACCTTACAATTTCCTCCGTGTATGAACAGGAGCTAGCAAAAACTTTAAAGCAGCTTTTATATACAGCAGTTTAGAAGGCAAAAGGACTTCATTTGGCGGCAATTTGTATTCCACTCTTTGAATACGGGACCGTACGAGGGATTTTGCTACAGTAAGTGCCGTGCCGAGTTATGGTTGCGTATCAAATACAAGTATGTAGGTACATACGCTGAGATTGGGTCATATGGATATCGAAACAATACACAATCTATTCCCTTCACAAATAAATCCTTGGGTGCGTTGAAACGGCTGAATTCAATATTGTGCTATCCGATTCCTGTTTGTGAGCTTTACGGATCGCCGAGAATACGCAAATAATTTTCCATCTTTTTGATTGATTCATTCTTCTTCATTGGGTAACGATATCAGATATGGAATTATAAAACTGTTTACGACAGTTAATCCTATTTTATTCTATCAATAAATAATTCTGTCTAAGGGTAGAGTGAGGAGAGGTTGAACCAACAAAGAACATTCACTCTTAAATATACTACATTTTTCCCAAAACTTTAAATGCCAATTGCTATCTCTCGACAATTTGTTAAGATGAAATATACCGAAGTAAGTGTTGCTAAAGCCGTTAAACTGATATTTCACACCATTCTTAAATACCTTTCACTGAATATTATTCGGTGATTGATCACGGTACTATGAGAAAGATTCACACGAATCAACCACAGTATACACTTAAAAGTCATTCACGTTGACTTACCACCAAAATTTCCAATGTAGTACAATACTTCATTCGGAATCCGCCGCCCGCAAGCTCTGTCGGCTGTGAATAAATTAGGCGAGCCACAGAACAGGTGTTGCAAGCGCAGTTGGCCGGGTGGCGTTAATTATGTACTGCCTCGTTAAGTCTGTTGGTTTGTTCTCAAAAATTACGTCCGAATATTCGGTAGTAGAATAATAATAAATAATTTATTTTGAAAAGAAACATTGTTTGCTGCGACATATGTTCATAATGTTTATAACATTTAGGATAACTTAGCTTAGTTTAATCTAGTAAAGAAAAGATTTGCACTAATAAACACAAGATTACATTCGATATTATTAGTAGTAAGTGGCAACAGCAGAAAAATGACAACTACCCTCCGCGCTAGTAAGAACTGTGCTGCGGCAGAGCAGTATCACCGTATTTTCCAACTTAAGTAAGACGTGATTAACATAAAGAAGTTGTGGTTTGACAGGTCAATGTCTTATGGTTACTGTTATTAAGTGCAAAAATAAAAATGAATGACAGTATACCCAAAACAAACAGAACGTTATACTTATTACTAAAACATTTTTTAAACAATTTTGTACTAAAGTAATTAATGTGTTAATATGAGTGTTAAACTATTTTATTTGTTAATATATGTACATATAAATACATATAAATTTTAATGAGACTGTAATATTTATTAAAATATATTTTAAAACATACATAAACATACATGAATATTATATTACATATATTTATTAACAATTATACGGAGTTTGAATTACATTCTTATTTAATTACAATTAGGACTAAAATATACATAAATATATTTAATAAATATGTATTATATATGCCTCATATTTTCAGTAACTCTTCAGTAGCTGAGTAATTTAAGGTTAATAAGTACTCGGTAACAATTTTTTTGCAATTGAACTAAGTTTCACCTGGCAAAGATTCAATGATTCGACAGACTCGTTTGTACACCCGGGGACCCAAAATATAGATAAAACTGCAAACAAACATAGTTCTACACAATGGAATATAAACAGTCGGCGACCGTCGTTGGTCAGATATTTTTGGCGGTGTAATACAATGTTGCCTTAGTATTAATGATCTTAAAAGTAACTGTCGAACTGTGAGTACTGAAAATTCTCGATATAAATCATCTGTAGGATAACACAATTCCTTAAAATTTGCAACTTTGATAATAGCTCTTTGCGCTCGCTCTAATTTAATGAGATACGTTTTTTTAGCACCGCCCCAAGCTATTATACTATATGTTAATAAGGACTGACGCAAAGTATAATAAACTATTTTAATTAAACTAGTGTCTTTAATGTGTCTTATTTTCTTAAATATGCAGATAAGCTTTCTAATTCGACTACAAAGTAAATCTATATGGCACTTCCAGCTAAGGTTTTGGTCAAGAGTAACGCCTAAATACTTAATAGATGTAACGGATTCCAGTACATTACATTTAGTATGGCTGTACACTGTATTCGGTACACTGTCGATTCTCAGATTTGTCCATACCGAATAGATTTCTTTTTCGCCTATTGACATGCTGCCTTAGTTCTCTACTTGCAAGAGGTTTTGCTCTTTGATGTTGCGCTAAGTAAGTATAGTAACAGTCTATTGAAGTCCTATTGCCGAGCAAAGGCCTTCTCTGTACATCGGGAATTTTTTTTTATAAATATTTTAGGACACATTTTTACACAACGTTCTATAGTCCATAAATAGTAAACTTAATTTTTTTTGTGTAAATAAGTACACATGTGGTTATTATTATGTATAACAATATATGTTTATATTATAAAAACCGAGACTAAAAAAACACTATGTTCAAATATTTTTCCAGTGGTGGAGATCAAACGCACACCCTCTGGCTCGGGTACACTACCCACTACGCCATTGGGTCGTCTCCTAGTTCACCACGGGACCCTATTGTGGATTAGCAGACTTCAAATTTCTTCGATTTTGTTTTGCTATTATGTCAAAAATATGCCTGTTTCCTCACGATGTTTTACTTCACCGCTAAGCGAGTGATAATTTAGGACTTAAAATTGACAATTACATGGGATTTGAACTCGGGTTGCTGGAGTATATTGAATCGAAAGCAAGCGCCCGGACACTGAGCTATCACGTCACAAAAGAGACAATTAATCGCATACTTTACGTTTACTAATAAAGAGAGTACTAATAAGTGATTTGGGTATGATTAGGAAGATTTTTTGAAGGTATTAGATTTTAAACGTTATTAACGTAATAATAATTCGGATGAATTCACATTAAACCCGTGTATGTATCGACTAGTTTCGGAGCCATCCGGAGTTTGAGTGGGATTAGTCCCCTCCCGCCTCGCACTGTGTTCAGCCGTCTAATTATTACGTATCAGATTTTTTTTGTGAAAATTTGTTAGCAACCGTTCAGGTGGTACGTCTGATGTTTAGAGATTATCGCCGCCCATGGATATCCATAGTATTGGGTGGGAGATGCGTGATTTAAAAAGGTGGATCTCGGCTACCTCACTCACCAGATGAAACGCGAGTATGCTTCTACTTCACGACGGTCTTCTGTGAGATCTTCTTTCATCCAAGGACGGAGCCTGCCTGGCGGTGGATTGTACAGCAGATGCCGCGTCAACACAACGAGAGGCTAAATACGGAGACATTAAGCGTTTTGTCGCGATAAGTCTGGAAATTAGTGTAAACACGAGGTCAGTGAAGTATCAAATAGTCAGACCTCAAATGACAAAAATTACGTAACGATCTACCAAGTTCTCATAAGCATCCCATATCTCCAAGCTTATTACCTCCCAAACTGTTGAATCAGCCAGCTTCGAGAAGTCTATATGGGGAGGGGGTAAAAGAAAAAGGTTTTTAAAGGAAGGATTTTATTACGCCTAACGTATTTAATTCGTTCAAATAACGGGTAGGTAATTATTGATGCAGTCTATTAAGCATTGAATGAAAAATGCGAGCTTACGTATCACTACCATCACCCCGCAATCATTGCTCTATCAACTTAATATATTATAATGCTATTTACTTAAATATAACATATATAGTAAGTAGGCTATATACAGGTATGCTGTATAAGGATGCAATCTCTGTTCATGACATTTTTGCAAGCTAGTGGAAAAATAGGTTTTCCCAAACAGTTGGACTTTTGCCAGTAGGTATGTTATCGCTGGACGCAAAAAAAAACGAACTTTCGACAGATGTTGCTAATCTGCATGCATATCGCAGTTTCCGTAAATCGGGATTTATATTTTTTATATTTTCGTTTTTGCAATTTGTGTTTTCATAGAAAATGCTAATGCTATTCATTAATTCCTGCTTTGTTTATCATAGTTATATGAACGGCAAAGGGAACAAGGAAGGGATGTAACCATGATATAGTTACGTACATTAGTAACGTAGCGTAAACCATAATGCACCGAGTTCATAAGTTTTGCGGTCGTATGACGTGTGAATAAGTGTGCTTCATTTTGAATCCGTGACCACCGGTAGGGCCATTCTGCGATACGGCTCACAAGAACATATTTTCGATGGCACCCTTTATTTAAAAAACCGGCCAAGTGTGAGCTGGACTCGCGCACGAAGGGATGCGTTCCATTATCAATAAAAACGTTAAAAAGTCATGTCTGTGGTAAGGGAGGCGACCCAATTTAAATATTTTGTTATTATTTGTTATTATAGCGGCAATAGAAATACTTCATCTGTGAAAATTTCTACTGTCTATCACGGTTCATGAGATACAGTCAGGTGACAGAAGGACGGACAGACGGACAGACAGATAGACAGACAGAAAGCGGTGTCTTATTAACAGGGTCCCGTTTTACCCTTTGGGTACGGAACCCTAAAAGAGCACGAACAACTCAGCCTCGCTCTTTCATTTTTCCGCGTTGCCGGTTATAAATCACTGTTGCCGAATCAATTAGTGAGCGTTACGCTTTATCGCTACAACAAATCGCTTTTCGCAGGCTCGTATCTAATGTACTGAATAATTGGACGACTATGGCGGGCAAACTTCAGACGGTAGTTAACGGGATGCGGTAGTTGTTACGATTACATTTAAAATTTATACGCGCCATAAAAATATTCGGTTTATATTTAAAAGGATAAAGGAAGGCTTATTGTTAAAAAAAAATGTAAACTGTTAACCACCGAAAGTAAAAGTTCGTTCAAATTAATCTCTATTCGAAACTTCTCCCGCTCGTTGATTATAATGGTGAGGAACTTTATTTTTTACAAATTGCAGCTTCTTAATAGCTTAGATTGTTGAAGATTTTCCAGACAAGCGAACACACATAAAACAATTTGAAAAATTCATGCTTGCGTGCAAAGCATGAATTTTTCGAAACGGCATTATTATCGTAAATCGGATCGAAATTTGTGCACTATACACACATATCTAGGGTATAATACTGCACGTACTTCGATTAACTCATCCAAATTTTAAGCTGTACAGGGTTTCACAGATGTATTGTATATAAATATCATATATTAAAGTCTACGACTTTCAAAAGCAATTCGAATAGTACAATAAACGTTTCTTCTTCTTCAATTGCATTATACAGTTTTTTGTAATGCAATAAACAACAAATTTTATTGAGATTTAAAGACATTTTTAATTGACCTGCCACTGGATTATCCTAGAGCTAGAAGACACTACACCCACACAAGAGCAAACACAGAAAACCAATTAGTTCATTTTCCCCTACGAGCAAGGCGAAAAGGACATAACGCGTTCACGGGGTATACCCGCGTTCCAGGTTGGTGTTCACAGCCCCCAGCTACCGATTAATACAGTTATCGAGCATTGGGGTCACGGTCTGTATCGATCCTCGTTGGCTATTAGAGATATACCTCCGGTTACCAAACTCGTGTGTTCTGGATTTTTAATGGAAAAGGAGGCAAACGAGCAACCGGGTTTCCTGATGGTTAACGATCATGTACTTTTGCTACATCGGAGGAGCCACAGTTGCGTTACCGGCCTTAGAGAGTAGGCTCTCTTCTTGAAGGTCTTTAATTCCTATCGGTCCGGAAATACCGCTGGTGATAACTAATTTTACAAACTAGTTGTGCGAGGCAGAAAATTGCGTAAAAAAGGCACAGCGGTGGACTGCCAATCATCAACGTATTGTCGATAGTAATGGGCGATTTTACGAGCTGTGCGATGGTAACATTTGTCAGCAGATATCCATACAATTTCTAAGAGGTCTCCCCGTGCAGAAAATGCAAAGCGATTCAACATCTCTTCGCAAGGCCAAGGAGTCTAACTCAGTTCTGCGTACGATGAAGCTTTAATAGCTTTAAGGAAACGATACGGGTGGCCTATGGCTATGAGTCTACACTGTCACTAAAAACAATGCCACTACGGCATATTTTTAAGCAAATAAAAGTTTTAAGTCTCCCGTCGCTGTACACACTCGAGAACATCATGTATGTACTTGTATCAATCTTTATACAAAAAAAACATACCACATCGCGTCGGAGCCGTGTGGTGACACTCTGGAAGTATATACCTAGGTTTAGAGTAGCTAAAACTGGAGAGTCGTTTTTTGGTAAACATATTAAGTTATAAAATAAAATGAGTTACATCCAAAAACAACTCAATGTAAACAAGTTCAAACATTTTGTAAAAGCTAACCTTATGGAATGGGCCCTCTATTAAATCGGACTATGCGCGTAGGTTTAATTTTTTACGTGCGTTATTTGCCAGTTTACTAAGGCTAACAGTTTATAAAGCAACTGATGCTTTCATTTAATCTATTTTTTTATATCTTTGTTATGAAAAACGCTAAGCTTTATACATAATATAGTTACAAGATTGTAAGTATGACTATCGTTACGATATTAATTAATCTTTGCTTTATACAAGTGAAAGATACGATTATTTTGTTGTTTTTACTCTTTGTAACACAAATAAATTGACTAGAAACCTTTCAAAATGTTCATCCGACGATTTACCGTACAATACATAAAAGAATGTAATATTTCGGCCTAGAACTGTCGTCTTGGAGAAAAAGAGTTCTTGAAATCAAATTGTACCTTTGATAGTTGAGCGTCAGGATTTCGTATTGTGATTGAGGGGAATGGAAAGTAGGTCAACAAGAACAAGTTTTTAATATCGAATGCGTTCAATATGAAAAGAACATGAATGTATACCAAGTATTGGACATTATTTGATTCTATTCTTTTAGATTATTTATATTGATGTTATTACTGAGTTTCAGCTGAGTTCAAACCAACCTGGTTGCAATTTTAAGTGCCTACTCATCACGTGTTTAGCGGTGACATAAAACAACGTCAGGAAGCTAGGATAATTTCCGAACTATAATAAAAATATATGTTCTGAAAGTATGTAATGATTACACTGTACAGACGAGGCGCTCGCCCAGCATTGGGATATATATAGTATGTTATTATCACAAGAATATTAGAACTTTACGTGACTCATTGTGGCCCCGGTTTACCACCGGTTGAAAAACCTCAGGTTGGTCAAAAGGATATTTACTTATGCTTTAAAACGCTTTCATAAGAAAATAGTAAAAACCAACAGTTAATTTATAAGACCTTTTTATGTACATACCATTATGTTTCTGCACATGGATTATTATCATCGATGGAGGGACGATAAAATCGTTAGAACGATAGTTATCTCGGAAAACAACACATTTCAAGACAACCTCAGATCATTTTTCAAAGTGAACTTTTACCCACTAAAGTTTGTCAGGGATTTAGGGTCAACGCGTGCACTTTATGACGGTCAGAGTTATTTTACTACTACCGAACGACTGCGGTCAACTGATTCAACTTAGAAACATTTTTCACACCGATGTTTTTCACTTTTTGATTCTATTTTTATGAAAGTTTAAATAAATAGCTGAAAGCATTTACTTTCAAGCATTTACATACTAGAAATAAATAATTATTTACCAAAATTATACACCTTTAAGATTTTTCTCGGTATTGTTAGCATTTTTATGAAACAGAATACAACAGAATAGCTCGCTAGAATTTTGTCCTTCTTACTTATCGCTATATTTTGGACAATAATTCAGGAAATATATTTGTGCGTGAAAGAGTAACAAACATCCATACATCAATACATACAGGATTAGTTAGGATATTCCCTCATTTTGGGCTGTCTTCTCTTGGTCTAATTAAAAATAATGTTTGGATGTTCCAGTTACAAACATAGGCCTGAATGGTGCCGTCGAATCATGCTCCTTAATTTCACCATCCTACAATGCAGCGAAACTCTCAATACCACAATGTGACAATCATAACCTTGATGATTGGTAATCAAGGTGGATAGGATTTCTTTGAAACTTCCAGTCACGCACGTACACTTTTTTAATCAGTTTTCACCAGGGTTACTTCCTATATTATTTCCTATCCCATGGGAAATTGTGATCACGTACCATAGTTTTATATATATACTTTCGCGTTTCGTCTGGTGAGTGAGGTAGCCGGAGCCCAATTTTCAAAAGGTTGTCAACGCATTTGTAACCCTCGGGTGTGGCAGGTGTCCACGGGTGGCGGTATTCGCTTAACATCAGGTGAACCGTCTGCTCGTTTATTTTATTTTATTTATTTATTTGATACACCAACGAAATGGACACTGAAAAAATTTAAGTGTACACTAATTATATGGAAAAACATGTTAAGTGCCACCTCAATTATAGGTGTATACGACATTTCAATTAAATGTGGTATTTGCATGAGAAACAGGATTATTTAAGCATTGAAAAAAACAACTATTAAACTAATACAATTCAAATCAATCCAAAAAAAAAAAACACAATTCATTACATTATCATTACATTATACACATATGAAGTTGAAATCGAAAATGTTATAATAAACATAGGAGTAAAAGTAAACGTCTGTAAAATATTTTGATTACATAATAAATTAATAATATTGGAACAAACAATATTAAAATTTTGACAATAATAAATTTTTAACAACAGTCGACATAAAAATAACATAAAAAGATATAAATTTATACTAAGCATTTCGCAATATTTTTCTGAAATACATATAAACTGTTTGCAAATATATCGATGGCTGCTGTTTTAGCATTCATTATCTTCTTACCACCGTGGTCAATTGGGTCAGCATCAATACATTTATTATGAACATCATTGTAACTTCTTGTTATCCTATTTAATGGTGAGTGATGCCCCAAATTAGACCTTGCT
>OW152829.1:10858651-10986486 GCA_933534255.1 Iphiclides podalirius | reverse complement strand
ATCACCACTTTTGTACAACGGTATAACAAGAGCGTCCTTCCAAATAGATGGAAAGACGCCGGTGCTAAGGGATTTGTTGATAATGATAGATAGTGGCTCCGCTAAAGCACAGGCACATCTTGCGGCAAAAACAGCCGGTATACCGTCAGAACCAGCGCCCTTCCTACTATCAAGTCTTTTTAAAACTCTATATATTTGATCTCTAGTCACTGATATTGTCGATAGATGATTGGTGATTGGACTTTCATGAGTTAAATTTGAAGTAGATTTTGCGTTCAAGTTGTATACTGTAGAGAACTGTGCCGCAAAAAGTTCACAGATGTCTGGACCTGAGTCTGCAAAATTGTTTTCAAAGTGCATCCGAGCTGGGAAAGTGCTAGTACTACCTCTTTTGTGCTTGATAAATGACCATAATAATTTTGGGTTTGAAACTATCGAAGACTCCATTCGTATTATGTATTGTTTATAATTGGAATCACGTAGTTTCGTACTACGCTCTCTCAGGAGTTCGAACGTCAATAAGTCGCGAGGGTTCTTATACTTGCGGTATTTAAATCTGTATTTGTGTTTCTGTTTTAGCAACCTAACTAATGCGGGTGAAAACCAAACAGGATATTTAATGTTGCTGCGGCGTGTAGTTTTGGGCACATGTTTTGCAATTATTTCTCTAAGTAAACTGTATAGTATTTTAACCATATCATCTACTGTATTACATGTAGAAAAAATCTCATCCCAGGTAATGGTATTTAAGTCAGTGACAATTTTTGTATAATCCGCTTTGTGAAATTTAAACCTAGGTTCGTTTTTTGCCTCAAGATTTTCAGGGCATTTGTTTTTAATATGAAATTCCAAAGGAGGGTGAAGGGTATCAATTTTGGTTAGGGGGGAAGAACATGTGTCTACATGCGGAATATATATATATACTTATGATTAAATCTAATGTTTTATTTTTAGTGTTTAATATTGGATTAAACTGAGCCATGTCGTTGAGTGACATAAAGTCAATGAGCATGTTATTCAATAAACTATTTGATGAAATCGGTGTCAGTGCATGATTATTTTTATTCCAAGATAGGCTACTTAAATTAAAATCACCGAGAATAATGGCATTGTTCATACAACTTTCCAAAACATGATTTGAGTTCGATATAAAGTGTTCCAATATATGTTTTTGCACAGGAGGGGGAATATAGACACCACAAATGTACAAATATTCATTCTTGTCTTTTTTACCTCCTACTCTTATTCGAACCTATAGGTCCTCACATCCAGATTCACAACCTAACAAACGATTAGATTCATAGCGCCTGGCGCCTGGACGGTCCCGTCTGTATATTACATAACGATTATCAAACAATTCATTATCAGATACGCTACTGTTAAGCCATGTTTCTGTGAAAACAACCACATCATAATCACTGCAGACAATGTTATTATAGAGTTCTGTAGTTTTTGACCTTAAACCTCTTACATTTTGGTAGTAAAAAGTGATTTCATTATGCATGCCCATTAGTACAAAATTTGGGCTAGTTTAGCGTCCTTATGACAAACGATTTAACATATCTTTATTTTTGACGTGGATATAATTTGATTGGTCGTTTTTTCGCATAAAGATCTTACCATCGCGGACCCAGACGTATCTGTATTTCAGTTCTTTTGCTTTATTTCGAGCCTCAGCGTGAAGAGATTTGTTCTCTGAAGTGAGATGTTCCGTGACGTAAATGGGAGTCTTTTTATTGCCACCAATTCCTAGATGGCTAGTATTCAGTTTATCGTCGTGATTATTTTTATTAAACTTACTTGTGGCGGCGAGGAATTCGTCGCGGATTCGTGGACTGCTGAATTTAACCAATATAGATCTAGGTCTGGGGTTAGCGTTGTTCATCTTGGCTAGCCTAGAGCAGTGGTGGATGTGTGCATCATTTAAGGGATATTTAATTATTTTACTCAGCTGCTGTACCGTGGAAAACAAATTTTCTTGTTTGTTTTCTGGAACACATTGGATTTCAATATTAGAAGCTCGTGAGTGCTGATCCAGTTGGGCGATGCGCAATGCAAGTAATTGATTAGCGTTTCTGAGACTATCATTTTCAACTTTAATACTTTCTATATTACTGGCCTGTTCTTTTTGCTCTGCCTTAATTTTTTCTAGGTCCTCTTGGAAGGTTATTATGGACTGTTGTAAAAATGATATGGCTTCTCGAGCTTCTGAAAGATGAGGGTGAATTTGATGCTTGAATAAGTTCTGTAGTTCCTCTCGTATTATGTCTCGAATGTTGCTGGCTGATAGGCATGAACAGGTAGCGTTAGCTCGTTGTTTAGAGCACACAGTCACAAATTCTGGCTGAGTTGATGAAGTTGTACGAACTGGAGTATTGGAGTTGTCACCTCCTTTGCGTTCTTTGCTACGACACAAAACGCAGACCCATATTGTTCTGGCTTCGTCAGACATGCTCTCGTAGTCTGTTTGATTTATATTCACACAAGAGTGATATTTTCCTTTGCATCGTGAGCATTTTATGTAGGATGATTTGTTCAGATCTGACAGACAGCCGGCACAGGCGTTGTTGTTGGGCCATATTTATTAGACAGTAGAAAGAATTTAAATTAGTCGGATCAAGATGATTTGCAATAGTGTTTGTGTTATAGTACCTCTCAGAGAATAATATTTAATAGGCACAAAACTGCATGCTCGAAGCGCGCGTAATCTATGACGGTTGACGTAAAGAGCCTTTTGTTCGTATTACTCGTGAACGCTGCACGCCAAAATCACGGTTCTGTAATGCGCATAACCGTGCACTTCCTCTGGTCTAGTGATAGGACACGTTGAACTCAAACACTGCACTTTGGACACCGACCGTTATTTTTGATGTAAATTTCTAAAATAGTGATTCAGATACACTTTTTATGCGCGGTATAGTTATGGTAAAATATGTATTATACTATATTAAGGACGTTTCACTACTTTTATTTCGAAACACGGACGTTTAGCGTATAAGATTCAATTAAATAAACCGGAGCTGTTTCCACACTATGTTACTCGTACTGTCAAAGATCAACATATGTTTGACAACTTTTCGTATAAAAAAAAAATAGGTTGAGCTTCTTAGACTTTTTCTACCGCTTCCACAAAAATTGATCAATTCTATTCATAGAATGTGTTCGTGTATACGTAGGTAATAGGTTCTTACACAACGCTAACCTTAGCAGCAAGCTCACTCTTATTATGTACGCTAGAAAGATATTGGAATCATTACGAAGCCTTTACTGTCTTATATACTTTATTAATATAATTTTTACTTAGCTATTATTATTTCGGTTATGTTATTCTATTGATAAAAAAAAAAAAACTGTGAGTGAAAAACGAATGTGCCCCTTCTATATGTTTTCCGCACCCAATTTGCTTGTTTTCTTAATAAATTCTTTCGATTCAATATCAATCTTCTATAGTATGAGTAGGTATGTACTCACACTGGAATATTACTTATGACATTTGAACATTTTCTATAGCTGTTTTTTCGACTAAAAATTCAGACTAGTATTATCAAAAGAGCTGATTGTCCGGGCGCTCGCCTTTAATTCAATATACTCGAGCAGTAATAACTCAAGTGAGTACGATCCCCGGTGCCGGCACCAATGAAATTGTTAATTTTAAGTGCCGAATTATTATCACGTGCTCAGCGGTGAAAGAAAACATCGTGAGGAAACCTGCATATTTTCTAAATAATAACAAAATTATTTCGAAGATATGTGGTGTCCGCCAATCCGCTGTGGAGCCGCGTGGTGGACTATGCCCTGGTATCTTCTGTATAGAGGAGGCCTTTGCCTAGCAGGGACATGTGTAGGCTGATATTTTACTTTACTTTACTTATCACAAGTAAAATATGATGCATACACACATTGAAACATTATCAATACAAAACGATTTACCCGTAGGGCTAACATTGAAATATAGCGTGAACAAATGTCATTACCACAACAGAAGTTCGTGCACAAAGAGTTACGCGGAAACCATAAATTTGGATTTCAATCGCGTACAGCTTTGATATAAATTTGAGAAAATATGTTTTGATGGTCGCATTGATATTTTTGCTATCGGCTCACAACGGACAAAGTAATACCACAGACAAGAATAGTTTAGTTTTTTTGTAATGGAGGCTTTCTTTTTTATGTTCAGCTAAATAGGTGATCTTATTTACATAATTTTGTTATAATTAACTTAGTGCTTCATCGATGGTTCGGTGGCGCAGTTGCTAAGCTTACAGGCTTTCAGCTCACGTGTCAGGTGTTCGATTTCAACTAATTATTTTAAATGTAAAAAGTTAACAACCGAGTGGACGGTTCCCTTGATACTCAGTGACTACCGCCAGCCATGGGCATCAAAAATATCTGGTGGGTTGCAAATGCGATGTCAATCTCATTAAAGTGGGCCCCGGCAACCCCACTTACCAGAGAAACGCGAAAGTATAGATGACACCGTGGCGCAGTTACTAAGTTCGTGTAAGTGCATTCGATTCCCACACGGGACAACTATTTATGTGACCCGCAGAAAATCCCGCATCTGGGCGTTTGTCCACTTGAAATTTATGTTCTTAAAATGTTTTACAACAAAGGATAATGTTATCATACGGTAAGAGCAATGTTTTAGAATAAAAAAGTAAAAAAGAAGTAATAGGAATTTTCACTTCACGGTTTCGTGCAATAGCAAAGGGTGCTACGTGGCCCTACCAGTTAATGTAAGTAGCCCAGTAATTGTTCCCAATCATATTTTGAAAAATACAGCTATAACCCAAATAGCGTTATAGGAAGATTTGAAAAGACACGGGCAGAATAAAACAGATTGTTACAGTTATCTACTTTTGTGACAGTAAAACTGTTAGTGTTGGCCATCGAGAATGTCTGAAATATTTTATCAACATTTTGCTCTCGAAGATTCTGGCAGCGCAAATCCACTTGAATCAGCTGTCGCTAGTCATTGCCGCTAATTCGGACTAATGATGTGAAAAAGAGACTGTTTTTAAAGTTTAAAAATTTTAATGAATTTTCGATGATTTTTTAACGTTTAAAAGACAGCGGTAATTTATTAAACGTATCGCTATATATATATATATATATATACACACATACATATATATATGTTCATATATATATATATGTAAATCATTACTACGTTACATATTATTTTGATTATAAATAAATAATAATCAACATCATATTCTCTCCGTTATCCCGTAAATATTATATTGAACTCGATAAAAACAAAACAATGTATTTTACAAAGCACATTGTTTATTGTCTGTGTCAGATCACTAAGTTACCAATCAACGGAAAAAAAAAGGATAAAACATAACAATGAGTAAGAACTCTTCCGACTAAACAAATTACTGAAAAAATAACACCATTAATTTGTATATGTATAAATAAAATATATATAAACAGCATCCACATTGCAAAGCCATTTACTTTGTCTGGCCTGCTATTTAACATTGCTTTTTTTACGGATCTAAATTTTAAGCGATTACAGGTTTTAGTGCGCAAAGCATAGGCAATTTTTATAAAGCCTACCTTTTTTACAGCATATTTTACTCTGATAAATCTGGCGTGGTTTAATGAACAATTATTTTCAATACCCAATACAGTTTTTGATTAGCTTTTGGATCTAGAATGGATAGTTTTCCTTTTCATACTTTAATTCTATTAATTACTTCGGGAATCGTTAACAGTGATATGTTACATATTTTATACTAATGCCTTTAACATAAGTATTAAAAGTTGTTTGATTTTTACTGTCTTAATTAAAATTTCTTAGCTAAACAACTATAACTCAATAATTGGATAATAATAATACTTAGCTTTTCCAGCAGAGCAACAGCCTTAACTTCCCATAACCAAACACTGACCCGCGTACTTTTTTTTTTGGCTGTATGAGCCATTGGCCCTTAAGGCCACTTAAGGGCCTTCACAGATCCAACGGACTTGAGGGGGCCTGGCACATGGGGCGCCTAGCCTGAACTTAGGCGTATTACTATTACCCGTTATGGTGACTAAGCACGAGGGCTCCCGAGGGAGCCTCGGCTCGAGCCGTCACGCTATTATTATCACCGGTTTGGGAGGCCGCCAAGCTCTTAGGGCGCTTTGGCGGGTGCTCCATGGAGTGATCCGGTTCAAGGGTCCCCGAGAGAGGACCTCGGCTTGGGCTGTCACTTAATACGCGTTTAGCATACCGATTCGAGGGTAATCGGTAGCTGATATCTCACTGGGACCTGCGTACGTTGTAAGAGTTGAACTTAACCTTTTCAAAATCAAATATCAACCACCCACCACTCTATGGTGTATCACGACGCAATAGGTATCAAACCAACAACTTTTAAATAGATCACAACAAACTGGACTAATAAATTATTGATACATTATTAATGACATTAAATATATACAATAATTATAACAATAGACTTCAAGCTTTAGTAATTAAGATGTACATATTTTTAACAAAGTACTGTGGATTTAACTGCTCCATTAAAGTCAACTCTTCGAGATGTTACACTTGTGTCGTATTGGTCCCGAACCAAAGTAAACCTAATAAAATTAATAAAGTAACCAACTAAATCTGTTACCTAATAAAGTTGAGTTTGGTTAAGCACTGGTTCAATTCTCGCTCAAAGGTTCAGCATAACTTTTCAGCGACGAAATGCAGCTAGTTTACTTGGCACCGTGCCGCATGGACTAGGTCTATTAGATAAAATGTAATTTAGTTAGATTTAAAGTTATTAATACTGAATATAAAATAGATGTAATAATTGCAATTGTTTGTCTAATAAAAAAACAGAATAAAATAACATTCACACCAACAATAATTTTTGGTGACGATTAGGGTGATGGTTTCAAAAATAATTCATGATTGATTTCTTATCAATTTACATAAATTAAGTTATAAGTCGCTATTAGTTGGAGTCATCTTTTACACGCCTCAAGAGGTTCTTTGCGTGTTTATAAACAGTTCATTACACGACATCCAAGGGGCCTTTGATCAGAAAGAATCTTATGGGGGACCCGTGTTAAACTTATTTTATTTGCCCGTCGCACGTGGTGTCGTCGACTCAATGGAGTATGAAATGATCCAATAAAGACCGTATACTGGTAGGTAAAATATCCTAAGTTATTGCAAAACAACGTCAGTGTATTCAATGTAAAGATGCATTGAATTTTACTGAGCTAGTCCGTGTATCAGTAACATCGATTTACCCTGAAATATAACTGGGTCTGATTATACACACAATTAATGTACTTTGTATTGTACCTGATTAATATGACAACATTGTTCTTCAATTTCCGTAAATATGACTGTATAATTTTATCACCATAACGTTCTCAGTGGCAGTGGATAGCGAATAGCCAACGAAGTTTTTTAACAGTACTAAACACTGTTTATTTTTTTCTTGACTCTTGTATCTTGTATCTTGTATTAACTGATGTATTTGCTTTCAGTCCCGAGACTATTAAAGCTTCATCGGACGCAGAACCGGTGGGCTAGCCATTTTTTCTTGACTCTCCCCATCGTATCCCATTTTATTTACCTCCTCACTTTCAAAATATCTTTTTTTTATAAAAAACAAAAATCAACCATAATCGGCTTTTACTATGTCCTTCTTATGCTTATCTTTAGTTTACGAAAAATCTTCCACGTCTATAAACATTCTATTTTACTATAACAAAGGTTTAAAAGTATTATTTGCTTCCGTGCTAAAATATCTGTTCCTAATTATGTCGTAGTCATAATTGTTAATGTTAATTTAATTGGCTTGTTGCCAGGTTGTTAGCGGCTAAGTAATGTTTTAATGTTAGTATTATTGCCACCCCTTTCAAATTTATTACCACATTTGTGCTGTCCATGTAAAAATCATGTCTAATATCACAACTAACTGATGTTTAACCGTAAATATAAATGATAATTACTTCATTAATTATTTTCGTAATATTTATATTATTGTTACAATACAAATTTTAATATATGTACTGTGATAGAAATCAAAACAAAAAAATTATTGGTGTTAGTGATGTAATAAATATCACATTGTCCACATTCGTAGATGCAAATCCTAATATTTGGTAAATATTTATTTTTATATCTTAAGGGTGATAAATGAAATACTAATAGGAAAGATAATCTGAAGCGGTTGTCTGCCTTTTACCGACTACTGTATCTTTACAGGGTAAGATGAAATTGATTAAAATTCAAGAGATTGTGAAGGACATTTATGCAAACTATTGTGACATTTATGAAATCTATATAGAAGTTGTAACAGATGAGTGGATCTGGAGAAAAGAAGTGACTATTTCTTGAATACAGTTGGGAGAATACGACGCCGAAGTAGATAACATGGAGAAATGGAATAACCTTTTAGTGTTAAATTATTAATTGTTTATTATGTTTTTAAGGGGTGAAGTAAAAAAAGTAAAATAACTGCCTATAGATATATGGGAGATATCCTGGGAGATATCCCACTGCTGGAAAAAGTCCTCCACAATACAGAGCGTACTAGGGAATAGACACATATCATTAAAATATTTTTTTCTGTTATGAGGTATTAATAGAAAATACATCTTGATTTTTTATTCTTTTAATTTATATTATTTTTATATAAATATTAATTATGTTTTCCTACTATTTCAGTTTAATATATTATTAAAGTTAAATAACAGTCCTAATTTTTTTTAATTTTATTTTAAAATTGAAATTAGCATATCTGAAAAATTATAGATATGTTATTTATACTTTTAATTTTAAAAGATATATCACCAAACATAGCTATTTCTTTTATAAGGACTTTAATATATACTTATTTTTTTGTTCTTATTTGTATGTACTCATTTACACTAATTACATCGTCCACTAGCATTTCGATTTCATGTTAACACAAAGTATTACAGTGGAGAGCTTTCCACGATTACTTTTTTTTTGAAATTCAGATATACATGTATATCACTTCATAAATATTTTCCATTCGTATATTGAAGTTCATTCCATTCATAAATATTTTTTCGAATTCGAATATGTATAGAATGCAAATATTTGTGGATTCGAATTCGAAGGCGTGGATCGAAATAATCGAATGTTCGATACGTCATTATTGATCATTTTATAATTTTCTGTAAATGTTTCAACCGCTGTATAAGTAATAATAGCTAATGCATTTATAAGCATTTAAGCTATTTAACATCAATAATAATCAACAATCAGCTGTTTTTCTTGGAACAACCACGAACTTCTTCACCACAACCACACTTCTTCGTTTCGTCTGGTGAGGTAGGTAGCCGGGACCCACTTTATGTAGTAATGTTATTGTAATAACAATAATGTTGTAACGCATCTGAAACCCTACCTACGGTGTTCCAAATGCATATGGTTATCGTTTAACATCAGGTGATCCGCCAGCTCGCTTGCCATTTTGTGCATGCATTTAAGTTACGGTGGTAGGGCCACGCAGCAGCCTCGGCTGTTGCACGAATGGGCAGGCCCGTCCGGGTTAGTACCACGACCTCACAGAAGACCAGATGCAGTATTAAGTCCGTTACTCTACTCAACAATTGCAAGAAACGATGTTTTGTTACGGAAATAAGTTTTTTTTTAATACGCCGCAGATTAAAAAAGGAACTAGGGCAAATGTACGATCGGGCGGAAGGTGAACGGCCCTTCTATAAATAACGAGAAAGTAATATCGTAAAGATAGTCGCTCGTAATTTTTTTTATATTTTATCTTTCTCTCGAAATAACGTGCGTGCTACAAAATAAATGAAGTTATGAGGAAAGACAATATAACGATGTAAGACCAAGACTCGTTGCTAGTGATATTTTGTTATGTAACTTATATAAAGCGTTGAAACAAAAGGATTATTACGGATTGTGATGTAATGTGTCTTGTTCAGAAAATGTGTATTTTTGATTCGATTACTCTTGTGCAGTTTGAACTGTTATTTGTATCCCTATTATTTATACATTCAATGAGACCAACATGGTTTTGCCGTTGATGTAAAGTATATTTTTATGTTATGCTCAAGTGGGGTATCGTTTTCATTTAGATAAATCCTTACTAATAGTATAAAGACGAAAGTTTGTATGTATGGATGGATGTTTATTGTTCTTTCACGTAAATACTACTCACTGGATTTTAATGAAACTTTACAATAATATAGTTTATACAAAAGATTAAGACATAGGCTATAATTTATATACATTTTTATGTATATCAGTCTGAATGTTACGCCTTCAGCCTATTGTACGCAGACGTAGTCACGGGCTGCAGCAGTTTATTATAATTATCGAACATTTTATTTCGATGAATATAAATTGCTTTCGAGAAGTATCCAATACTTTTCAACTTTCACTCTCACGATAATTATCTTTTACTTTCAAATTTAATTTACTAACTAAATCGAGAAATTAAAACAAAGTAAAATTTTTACGTAATCCCAGTTTTATGAAAAAAGTAAAAAACGCAAATGCCCGTCTCAATTATTTTATTTTCTGACCCCTTAGTCCAAAGTATTAATGTTGAAAACATTTTTTTGTCTGACATTTTCTTTCTACGAGGATCTCAATACCCATAAAATAAAAATGATCTTTATACCGTTCACAGGGCACAAGTTAAAGCCATATAGAACAAAGGCGTATATGCAACATAAAAAGTGGTAAGCAGATTTCAATGTACCATTGGCACGCAACCACGATCGTGATATCCGACAGCAATTTCAGTATACCGGCCTGTTAATGATCATCGAATTGTCGTCAGAATCGATATTATTAATGAAATATAAATGTAGCTAAGCATGAATATTTTCTTAGAGATATAATTGCTTATCTCTGCGTCGTCACCCTTGAATTTATCGAGTAACTGTAGGGTAGGCTATGGATGGAGAAGTTAATTGTGGTCCAGGTGGTACGACAACAATATATACATTCCATTTGGATTAGATTTTACCATTATGACGAAATAATTGCATCGTGGCGTAATTTTCCAACCCGGTGCGGCCAATCCGAGCTAATGAAATTTCTGGATTTGCCTGCGGCTATGATGTCGCGTCGAGGCTGATTGAATTAGGGACGCTCATGACACTATCTCGCCTCACGCTCAGGCCTTGAGGAACGGAGTATGGAAATGTTTGATTTATCTGTTAGGGACTTTTGCTTGCTTGTTTATTTTTGAATAAGTTAGACACTATCTCGGCGGTGCAGTTGCTAAGCTATCCCTTTTGGGGGCGTACAGTGACGGCCGCCCCAGGCCCCAGTTCATGTAATAAGTTCCAGCCACTCCTTTCTCAGAGCCCATCATATATCTTGTTACCGACAGTAATTTTTTTCACGATTGACCGCCCCTAATTTGTGGCCGCCCTAGGCCCGGGCCTGTTGGGCCTTAGGGCAAATCCGCCACTGGGGTTGTGAGCTCAAGTCCCACACAGGACAAATGTGTTTTCGGGACAATTGGTCAGGATCAGGGTGTTTGTTCCGAAAGAAGATTGACTTCAGGCAGGTGGCGGGTTGTAAGAAAAGTCAATACCATTAACACACATCATTTCACATTTTATGCTGATCCCACCTAGGTAGGATAAGGGCAGGAGAAAGAGGAGAAAACTTTAATAATGATTGCACAACATTAATATCGTAAAAAAAACTCAATTCCTTGTATTTTAAAGCTGGTTAAATACAGCTAAACTAATACGGCTAATCATAAGTTTTGATTATTCAAATAGAGAAAGTAAAGTGAAGCGCAAGATCCTAAATATGACCCATTGCTGGGCAAAGTCCTCCTATGTGTGGAGGGTATTAGGGTAAAGTCCACCACGCAAAGCCACCGTGGATTGGCAGCCATCACATATGAAAATAATATTTATACTAATATTGTAAGGTTTAAATAATTTTTATTACATGTTATGATCATTAAGTATCGTAATAATTTGAATTCATATTCTCATAATAAAGGCACGTTGGTGTAATTGCTAAACAAAAATACTTATGTTTCCATTTTGTGAACGTAAGGAGATACAGCGTAACATTATTCAATTAAAACTTCTTAATTTGGCAGTGGAATTCATCCGCTACGTCATTAGCAGCTAGGTGAGTTGGAAATGGACGAATTTCGGTTTGAATTAAAATTTGGTTCAATTAATTACGCTCAATTCGAATGTTAATGAAGGAATTAAGTTTACATCAAAATTATTACTCGTATACTTATATATTCCCTTCTTTTATCAGTTTTTAAAGCTTTATCGACTAACGCATTTTTTGTATTCAAATATAGGCAAGTGTAGGGTATTTATGGGGCTGGATGAGCCACTGTTGGCCTTAGGGGCCTTCACAGATCGAGTGTAGGGTATGCAATTTGGTGAAGCTATTAGGTACAGCTGGTATTACTATTAGTACAGCATTTTGCAGCTTCTGATATATGAATCATCGCTATTCTACCGAGCGCACAAACATCACACAAAATAGCACCGGCTATGGATCACTTGCCACTGAATAGCAATGCCGTTGATTTGAGTTTAGTTGATAGTTAATTGTTTCTTGCAAGTATTTTTCACAATGGTATTTTATTCTGTGTTTTTTTTTAAACATTGCCCTTACTTTAGGATAACTTTGTCCTGTGTTGTAGCGACGTTTTACAAACATAAATTTCACGCGGATAAACACCCAGATGCGAAACAACTATCTGTGGGTCACACAAATGGTTGTCCCGTGTGGGAATCGAACCCACGACCCCCGACGCAAAAGCCAATCTTGAAAGCAGACCTTGGCCACTACGTCACGGAGTCACCAAGTGTGTTTATCTGTAATATAACAAGTTTTAGAAAATTTGCTAAAAATGTAAGTTTTTGATTATAACAAATCATGCATTGTAATGAAGATCATAAAATAGAAAAACTATGGACATATGAAACGTAGAAATGTCTAAGAAAAACGAAAAAATAAAGTTAATGGAGTAAATAGAATGGCAAATATGAATAAAACCCTGCGAAACATTTTATTTGCGATTTATTGAAGAAGGGTGGCTTATAATTGAAACAAAGAACTATATTCGTGTAGTTGTACTGATTTGGAATAAGCGAAAAGAGAAAAGAGACGTGTAAGGATCGCGGAGAAGGGTTAGTTTTTAGATATTTATTATAAATTGCGTTATTGTTATATAAGGACGTTCTATAGCCTTAATGAAAGTGGGAACAAATTGTTTGCCGTGTGTCATTATCAAAAATAACGATACATATTAACATAATTTGTGTAGAATTAGATCTTAGACGAACATCCAGCTTCCGAAAGGTCAATCAATTTTAATTTACGATTAATCTCTAGTTGATTTCTTCAAAAAAAACATGAGGTTTGTTCATTTGTGTTGCTAGATCGACTGAAAGTACGTTGATATTGATTTATAATTCATCACTTTACGGACGATCAACAGAAAATCGGGATTTTGAAGCGCTTTTCTTGATCATCGAGCTGTCAAAAGTTTGATTAGCTAATCTGTAAACTTTACCGATCAATCGTTGGTTAAAAATTTCCTTTTAACCAAAATCTCAGTTTTTAAAAGAAACAATAAACTTAATTCCACTAATGCGTCGTAAGTTATGCTATTCATATGTTCCCATGTTTAAAAATATGCTATTTCAAAAAGCTTAAGTATAATTTTTATTTTTATAATCTCAAAGAAAATTATAATTTTCATAATAACAATAAATAAAACAGAACAAATATCTGGTTTCGACCTTCCATGTCCGGGTAGAGCTGCGCATGTATTCATACAAGCGTAATTTAAACGGGAAGAATATCACCTACCATTGTTTTCACTTTATTAAAGGGACATCTATACAACAGAAAGAGACAATTAGTATTCGTTGACTTTTTTTGTGAGATGGTGGCAAGTGAGCTGGTGTTTCACCTAATCTTAAGTGATAACCGCCACATATTGACATTTGCAACTACCTGGCTGCAGATACGTTGCCACTTTTTAATGAAGGGGCTACTTTACTCGCCAGTCGAAACGCAGATGTAAAAGACTTCCAGTTGACGCCAATCTTCTGTGAGGTCGTGGTACTTACTCGGACTCTTTAACTGTGCCCCAATCACAGTTAAACGCTATTATAAAGATTGTTATACGATTTTTTCTTGAAAGAAACCTTTACGAAAACAAAGGTAGTTTAACAAGAGCTTAACAGATGATAATTTTTAACATAACGATTTTTGATTGCTTCTTTAATTGACCTTTCGGAAACTGGGCATAAAATTCACTTAGGTATTACATTGGCACTGGAAATTGAACTATCGAAATGTGGTAAGTTCCAACGTATCTATCCACAATGCAGTTTTCACCATCTTATAACTTCAGCGAACAAACTAGTTCTGCAAGGTTTTCCCATTATCCGAGACAGTGCTTACAATTTATGAGCGTCTGGTGAGACTATGTTGGAAAGGAGTTTAAGTAACCCTGTCCCAAGTTTTAAATTCGTTGCAAGGTAAAAGAAGTTTTGGACCTTTAACAATTTCTTAACAGTATAAAACACTTCTTCTCCGTGCAGCTAAGAAAGTGCTGTGGCAAAGTGTTATCCCTTTACATAAGTCCTTTATGAAGAAATTCATGAAATTGCAAATGCTAGTATTTCATTCAGATAAAGAAATAATATATTTGCTAGTAACCAGTAAAAAGAAGTAGAATAAAAGACGAAAAAGATAGACAAAGAATTTTATAATTATTTTAGCCTACACTGCTAATTTTAACCAAGCTTATGTTGGTTGTTGTAATGCATAGTCTGCATAATTTCTAAGCGTAAGTTTAAAAAAATTATTGAGACATGCATATAGGACAAACGCTTATACCTTACATTATTAAGTATACCAAGAAACAGCTGATACGCAGATTATTTTGCCCATCAGCTGAATTTGATAGAGGGAAGTGCCGAGGACTGAAATAACTCTATTTGAAACATGTCGGTGCTATGTGGCGGCATAACGTGCATAAATTATATTAGGTCGCAATATTTCGGTCGGTGGGAGTTTAACTAGCTTTCTAAATACATTTTCTACAAAATTTAATAATGTTGTTTCAAATATTTACGCTATAAAAATTTAAATTATCACTCACTAAATCACACAGTCAAGCGGTATTCAACTAATCATAAATTAGAATGACAAAATCAGTAATGATAATCCTGTTTATCGTCCGCTTGTTTAAGCTTTCTACAATATTTTAGATATAGAGACGGCATATATAAAAATAAATATATGAGCAAATATGTTTCACAGTGGTAATTATGACATTTTATTCATATCTCAATAAAATCACTAGCGCTAAAATTTGCCACTGTCTAGCAACACTTAATTTTTCACCCAACAATTCCGAGGAAGCTTGGGAGATTTTAAACCACACCAAAACGTTTACAGGGTGTGATTTAGTGGGTGGCGTCTCACTTCCAATGACAGGAAGCCGTATCAAACGTCATAACGCTCACCGTGGTATCGCATCTATCGACGTTTGTAATTGCCGCGAAGTGTAATTTTCCGGTGATCTATCGCTGGGGTGCTAATGCCATTTATCGTCTCGCCCGCGGTGCTGACGCCGCGTTGAATTACCAGTATAATCATCGACACGTCGCCCCACTTGCCCCGGGCTATGCCAGATGGGAAACTCTCCGCCAAAGTTGTTTATATTGCACTTTATATCAGGTATATATACTCTCCTTATATCACATTATTCTTATTCTGATATGCCTGTAAATGTTTTCTATATCTTCACAGTATTTTCACTTTACGTTGCACTTGCTTGCGTACATGATGCTCAAAGTTAGATATAGTGCTATTTACAGAACGGTGTTCTCTGAGCGAGTACTTTTTTTTTTGTGAGGAGGTGGCAAGCGAGCTCACACCGGTAGGGTTGCAGACTTTTAATAAAGTAGGGCCGGCTACCTCCCTCACAATACGAAACGCAGAAGTATAAAACACTTCAACTTAATGCCGGTCTTCTGTGAGGGCGTGGTGCTTACGGTACTTCTCTTCTCTGGATGGACCTGCCCATTCGTGCACCAGAGAACTGTTCCATGGCTCTACCACAGTTAACTGAGTTAACTTAAGATCGGTCTTAAATTAATGAATCCACGAAGAAGAAGGATCTAAGAAGATCATCAAGTGTGATGATAGAATTTTAAGTGGCGCAATTTTCTTGTGGCGTGGTACATGTAGGTTGTAATTTTGAGTTTTTTTTTTTTACATTTCAATCATTTATAGTTACAAATCATTATTATTATTATTATTGCAAAAAGCCAAAAATTTTAATATTTTATTGTTTACTTTAATAAAAAAAAATAAAAACGTAATAAAATAGTACGTGTGTAAAAATTATACAGCTGAAACATTTTTCGTCACAGCTTTCGTCTTCTGGGTATTATTATCTGAGCTAAGCTGCCGATATCCTCACACCGCGAAAATTTCGGCACCTATCAATTTTTATTTTGTATTTTTAACAATGCCGCAGAGTGTGCTACCATTCAGCATGCCGGCATTTTTAAATAACATTTTACAATGAATATAATCGATAGATGTCGCCTTTGCTATTGAAACTTAGGATTATTTTTTTAATTACGGTATCTGTGATCAAGATCGAATTAAAGTGTGAGTTTAATAGATAAATTTTTTAAAAAGATCTGCGCTGCGGTATTCGAACCTTATGTGTGTGTTAGACTGAGATTTTTAATGGTGAAGAAGCAAGTAATTATCTTATCTAATTTAAAATTAATCAACCAGTAGAAAAAAAAAAATAGATACCGTACTTCAAACTTTTATTACTAATCCTTTTTCAGAATGCAGTTCTTACCAAAGTGCAACAAAAGAAAATAGTATATAAGCGGTATTCTTTTGTTAGTGATACTATTTTTTTTAATATTTTTTTGGGACACATTTTTACACAACGTTCTCTAGGCCCAAACTAAGCAACGCTTGTACTATGGGTACTAGATAACTGATAAACATACTTAAATATACTTTTCTTTTGTAAATAAATACATATTATATATAAACACCCACTACAAAAACACTACGTTCATCACAAAATATTTTTCCAGTAGTGGAGATCGAACGGACAACCTCCGGCTCAGGAGGCAGGTACACTACCCACTACGCCATTCGGGACGTCCGCCGAGGTTCAGGCTAGGCGCCCCGAGCGTCCGGCCACCTCAAGTCCGGTGAAACTGTAAAGGCCCCTCAGGCCAACAGAGGCTCATCAAGCTCAAAAAAAATCGGGACGTCAAACAAAAACGAAATGGTTCAACAGAGTGAAAATTCAGTGCGGTTCTTTTAGTGTTTACTGTTTCTCTTACTTGTTAACAATTTCCTAATCTAGCTGTTTACATGTTGCATTTCTGAAATACGTGTGTGTATTTCACCATTCGAAGTAGTCGATGTGCGCACAAGAGTTCACGTTACCGCAGTGCTGCCTCTCCGTGAGGTTGGGGCAGTTGCGCCCGTCGCCGCGCCTCTCTCGGAGCACGCGACGAGTGCGGAACTTGTCGCCGAAGCCGCAGGTCACTGAACACGGCGACCATTCGCTCCAACCAGATACCACGCAGTCGTCAGCTATAAAGTAATCAGTATAAGGTTAACCTTATAATCTATACGCGCTCTTTTAAGCGAAGATTGAAGATGCAATGTATTATACATATAAACCTTCCTCTTGAATCACTCTAACTAGTAAAAAATAAAACGCATCAAGATCCGTCGCGTAGCCTAATCCCCATGTATGCTAACCTAACATACATGGGGATTAGGCTGGATTAGAGCCCTCATTACCGTCCATGAATCCATGACTAATGAGGGTTTTTGGTATCCAAATATCACTATGATATTTGTACCTAGCAAGAAACTAAATACACATAAAAAACTAGACATCAAAATTGAACACATCTCGTTGAGGTCAAAAGACATGAAAGCTAACAATAAAAAAGTATTTTATTGTAATGTAAACATTCCAAGGAAATTATTTATAAATAAGTGGTAACTCCACACATATAAAATTTCCTATCAATGTGATCTTTGATTTTTTAGGGTCTAAACTATAAGCTTAAAAAAGCCTTTCGAAAAGAAATGCATTAAGGAGGTATTGAAAACTTTATCATTCAATGAATTATATCTTACGTTGAATTCTGTTGACTGCATGATGCAGGCGAGATCTAAAATGTCTAGGTAGTCGCTTCCGAAGTCCTAAGCGTTGACCATTGGCCACTGCAAGCACCACGTCATCCATATTTTTCAGTTCGCTATCAAACTCGGTGTTAGTTGTGACCGGATTTCTATAAAAATATGTCGATACATATTTCTGCGGTATAATATTTTATATATAATACATTTAACATTATATAACATTATATAAGATTATATAACATTATACCACTTATTGTAGTGATGATTAAAAGAAAGAAGTCAATCATTTTGTTTTGGTTTATAAAACAGCAAAAAGTATTGGCCTTGACGTATGATTTTTAATTTAAATTTTCATTATATTACCCTTTTTCTTTTTTTAATGAAACAACAAAAAATTTAAACGTATACGGTGGTTATGGATTCATTAAACATTATCGTCTTACCTTGTAGAAGATTTCGTTACAACTTCCACATAATTTTCCGGTAAATTTGGTCTGGGAGTGCCTACGGGTTCCTCTTCTAGGTCAATTAGTTGGTCAAAATGATTTTTAGTTGTTGCCTCACGAATGTTATCAGCTAAATTACGAACCCCGTTAGATTTACTTTTAGGCAAACCTTTAAGCTTGTCTTTCATATGCAGATTGTTCAAAAGTTCCTTGCGTGCTAAATCGTTTACCTCTTTCGGCGAATACTCTTTTACCTGTAATTATGTAAACAATACAAGTGATAATTTGGTTAATTTACCTAACTCGGCTCTCAATGGAATTATTTTCGTTAGTGTGTAAACGATAGTGTTACTGTTCAGTTCTGTATCTTCGATTTTCTAAGCTTCTGTTGTGGCTGGATGAAATATATAAAAGTCACATCAATGATTCCTGGTTCAGTTTGTTCAGTGCTCTGTATATTTTGAGTTACGTGACAGTTTATCAAACATACCTTAGTGAGTTGAACTTTAGCTATAGGTGGAAGTTCCCTTCTATTTGGGTAATAGAAGCCAGCTGCAGGATGGTTTGGTTCACGAGGTTTGTGTCTAGAGACTGCTTCAGGGGGAGAATTTTCCCATCGAGGTGCAGTGAATGTAAGACCACTCGCTGCCCCGGCGTCCAAAGGGTCCAGCTTCAATAAGATGAATAGCTCTCATAACATAATAGCATTTACTACATACTTCTTGATCTTATAATACAGGACGGAATATTTATTTTTAAGGGGATCATAATCTACAATAGTGATGTAGACAGTTTTGAAATATTCAAGTCTTGTGCTTGCAAGTCTAGTGAATAGACCAAGGTCCCTACGAATTAAAAATTTTAGTATTGTTCAACACTTAATTAAAATTTTCGAATTAACTTATTTATAATTTGCTTTTCTAAATTAAAAATTATCAAATATCTAAAAGAGTTGATAATGGAACATAGCAAGCTGAATTTGTCGCAAGTTTAAATATAGAAAATATATTTATATTTAAAGCAAATTAATATTTCAACACATTCACAAATATTTTAATAAAAAATCTATACTTAAATAAAAAAATACGTTAATTTCAATGCTGCAGTGTCCTCGGATCTTTATAAAGGCCTGAAGTTACAGTAGTTTACACATTTCTCAAAAAGTTGTCTAAATATTTTAACTTTAAAAATATCTTACGTCTAGCACCAGTTGATCTACCCACGAAGAGTCCACACATAAGTCAAGGCTGTCAACACCAATGAACCAATCAGGTGATGGTATCATGCGGCATACCATGGATATCTGTAGATGATCGGAGAAGGATGAATATCGAACAAAGAATTTATGAAGTTGTTCTTCTTTGGCATATTCCAAAATAATGTTTGCTTTTAAGAATTTTAAAGCAATGCTTTTAAGAGTTTTCTGGAGTTAGTCTTCGCAGTGATACGAAATATTTTTTATCTTAATATAAAAAATTAAAAAAAAAAAAAACATTAATTGAATCGTTGTTAAATCTTTCGTCCGCTACAATATTCTTAGATTTTATGAATCCCAAGAATAATTATGTACTTTTCTACTAAAAGTAATTTCTAGCGATTTTTAACAAAACATTTTTACATACCTTGCTATGGTCACCATCAACGAATACCAAGTTCTCCGTCTTTCCTGTTCCACTTCCGACGGGAGGCGCTGAAAACTGATCATATACCCTTAGATCTTCTTCACCTTCCACTATCAAGTTATCCAGTTTGCCGTATTGTGCGAAATTTAAAACAGATTGCTTCGCTACTTCTCCAATGCGGAATAATGTGTAAGAATTGTTGTGGGATTGACCTAAAATGTTATAGTAAATTTATTATGAACCCATACAGAAATACTTAATCAAACTACGTTTTACTGCCTTATTCAAGTGTGTTTAACAACATATCGCAATAGCCATAGTATTGTAAGGGATAACGAAAGGCCATCATGCACCTCCTCCTGTTTTTATCCCACCTACGTGGGGTTGGCACAGTATGCAAATGATATTGACCTAACCTGGCAAATGTCACTAGTATTGACTATGTTTTTACGACCGACTTCTTGACGCCAACCCACCTTGATAACAAACATCCAGATTGTTATCTGTGGATCACACAAATACTTGACCGTGTGGGAATTGAAACTCATGACACAAAGCAACTGTGCCATCACGAAGAGCAACTAATGTAATATAGAGTGAAACAATAAATATCAGGATATTGTATCCGTTTAAGTACCCTTTCGCGTTTCACACTTTCAGAAAGGATCTACGCAAAAACAAAGAGCAGATAAAATGCTTCCCTACAAACAAAGAAAACTAGAGAGAAGTTTCCCCCTTATCCGTAGCGCTCAAGTGACATTTCACGATTTTACTTGTTCAAGATAAGGTCGTATTTATTTGTTTTCCTTTAGAGGAGGCAACGTGATGATGTTATCTAACGTAACTTGTTAGTGAGCCTATTGGTTTTGTGATTTTATGCTGAAATTTTGGAGATCAAAATAAAAAGAACTTGTTTATTATAACATCTGTGAAATAAGTAAGCCTTTGCTGCTGCTACTATCTAAAGTGACTGGACAATATTGAACAATTGAACCTACAAGTTTCATAAAACATGTTACAAATTTTGAAAGAAAAATGCTGATTATTATTTGGTGTTTCATGCAGTCTAATGTGATCCTATTTTTATTATGGCTATAGTAAGATAGGATATAGCCTAGATATAAAGGTTTTCTTGGAGTAGTGTATAGATTTACCACCAAGCCGGTAAATTAGTACTTAAAATTTTAATTAACTATTTCATCGAATATCGGCACTTACAAAATTACTCAATATAAATGGTATTTGAATAATAATATAATTCATTCACGCATTTTTTCATTGCACTTTCTTACATTAATTTGCTCGAAGACTTTAGAATACGCTTTACTACTACGCGACTAGTCAAAAAATAAAATCGGTAAAAAAAAAGACTATCAAAACTCAGTGAGTAAAAGAAAGACAAAGTTCAAATTAAAAATACTATCAAAATATACATACAGAGGTGGGCTTCTCTGTGGCAAACGCTTAACATACAGCCAATTTACTGTGCGTGTAGTGGTTCGATTTATACCTACAGTACATAAATACGAGTTCGGTATACATTTGGTATGTAAAATATCATATTAAAAAACATGAACATAGCCGTGTCCACATCTGATTCACATTTTATGTTCATTTACTCGACAATTATTTCAAATATATTTCGAGAGATTAATTATAATTCCACAAAACAGTAATAAAATCAAAGTGTGAGGCAAGATGATTTGCATGCTTTGTTCGACTGAATTCAAATCCAATGATCTGTAAAACGCTCCGATAAAGGTAAAACTACAGTGAAACTTTCGAAACAAATTCTGCCACACGTTTCAAACTTTATTTCAAATACTCCCTTTGGCCTTTTTAGTTAGCAGAGACATTTGTAACACGTAAATGAAGTTCGGCAAATTGTTGGATTTAATATTTTAACGCAAAGTTGTAAAATGAGTACAGATTTTAACCACTTTTCCTAAATTTCGTGTTTAATACTGCAATCTGATAGTAGCTCATAAGATTGAAAACCAACAAAATAGATTATATCATAGATTGAGACATAGGGAAAATAATTTGTTGCATTTATGCAAAACTTATTTATTAAAACTTCACTTTCGCTAAATTAAAAAAAATTATATATAGCTATAAAAATTATATAAAAATTAAACATATAAAAAAAAAATTTTAATTTTCTCGGAAGGAAATATAATACAAGCTTCATGTTATAATTTCACAGAAACCTTCTACGGCATTGAAATTACCAAAATGTATTTAGTCATTCGACGAATACGAAATAACCTTGATGAAAAACGTTTTCTGCGTATAGTTCAATTGCTACTAAATATAATTTTGATAAAAACGTTGAAATTAGGTAACTTTTTTTTATAGCTTCATATGTGATGAGAAGGTCATATTCAAAAATTTAATTAAATTAATTTTTTTTTCAAAACAATTCGACGATTTTTCCACTCGCCACCTCTTGCGGTGTTATTCGTATAATCATTAGAGTTCACAGTTACGCATCGAGTCCTTGCCAGAAAATACTTATCTATTATTTGGGTAGCGAAAACATTGACTCACGTTTAGATAAACGGACTTTAGCACACAGGCTTTGTGGACAATCAAACTCGTATAAACTTCGTCCCATCGACTGATTCCAACTTTATTATTGTTTAATTGTGATAGCCTTATTTATATAACACTAACTTTCTCGCCGTGGACAAAAATATTATAAATAAGTGTGGAAGAAAATTCTAAAGATAAATAATAATTTAACAACAGACAGAGAATACAATAATTTATCTGTGCATTTTAAGTTACATCATAATTGCAGAGAATAGCACTAAAAATAAAATTTTATTCACTTAATTATTAAGGGTAAAAACGTTTAATATCTAATGCGTATTTAGTACTTCATATAGTTTATTTATTATAAATTCAATATGCGCGTTGTTGTATTGGCATCTAACAAAAAAACGTCAACATTGGCGACAACTCCCTGGCGCAGTTGTCGATTTCGCTTATGAATCTTATTATGAAATCTTGTATTGGCTTAGGCACCGGGTGTCGTGGGTTCGATTCCCACACGAGACAACTACTCGTATTTGTGTGACCCACAGATAATTTATGTAATATATAGAAATTTATGTAAGTATGTGAAACGTCTTTACAAAAGAGGAAAACTATAAATCTAGTTAGATTTATTAATTTAGTAAGCTATATTATCGTTGACTTTATTTTATTTTAGCATTAAGTGGCACATTCAAAGATTTTATTGTTATTAAACAATATCATAGGCAAAGGAATTAAGTTCTCCCTTTGTAACCCTTTTGAGGTGTTTTCAATAAAGAATAAATAAATAAAAATAAAATAAATCATATAAGTATACTTTATTGTAGTAAACATTTCTTATTTGAGATAATTTTTTTCATAATTTAAAATCATTTTTTAGCAGAAAAAGTTTATTAAAAAACATTTTATTAAAATAATTCACAAGCACTTAACATAATTCATTTCATAAATAATATAACTAATTTTACTTGAATTATAATTTTTATCTGAATGATCAATCGATCCCAATGCAATCGACTTATTTAAAAAACTAACAAATTTTCAATTTTAATTTTCTAGCATTGAGAAATGGCACATTCGTGAGGCGGCGGTAATCACTTAACATCAGGTGAACTGCCAGCTCGTTTGCCACTTTCTCACATAAAAAAAGAAAAGAAAACATAACAAAATATGCTCTTAATACATTATTTTCACTGAAATTAATAATAATTGAATATGTCTCATTTACGGTGTTCTCTTAATAATGGATGTTAGTTTTTTTAATTGTATGACTTTATGACACATTTTGACTTTATGACACAATATTACCTTTTTAACATATTAACAATTTCTACGTTGAAACTTGTACTAACCGAATACAGACGACCATTGAGCCTTAGGGCGTTGTGCCGGATAGTCCTTTGGGAACGTTTCTTCACTCCACAACATTTGCACTGTGACTTGGTAAACCGCCATGTCTACGTCACAGCCGTAGCATGTGCGGAAAAAAAGAAAAATGGCTGCCATTTGCAAGTTGACCATTGTTACGGACGCACGCATTTGTACAGCGATATATCTTATGTCTTTTTTGCTAAAATATTAATTAATGTAAGACTCTGAGATTCGAAACAATATGTCGCATGCTTGGAAACTTTCACCTCACAAGCGTACGTGCGTACACCGACTAAGAGAGTGGGCTTTTCTATTTCGAGATCTCTTTGCCGCAAAGACAGAAATAAACATTTGGTGACGGTCCTCCTGTTTGTGAAATTGTTTCTGCATCTGTAATGCTTAGACATACACACTATATTTTTGAGATTATTTAATTAATAATCCAATTAAGTACATGAGTAAGTACATAAGTCATCGATTTGAAGTTTTAATAATGCTGGTGGTTTTTCATGCAAAAGTTCTTAGTGATTATTACAACTGCATTTTGTAATCCTAATTATTACGTTCCCGGAAAATTGTTAAGCTGAACTGTTAAGTTTTATTTGTTATTATATTTAAACATTACTTATATACTTCAATAACAATTTTTTTTATTTAATAATTTTGGGGATTGAATTGCTTTTTTTTAGCAAAATTATAGACAACACATGAATATCATTTGTTTGGACTTAAAAATGTCAGTAACTATATACGAATGGCAATCAAGACGATAAAGGAGTTACATGTCTATTTTTAAATTATTTGATAGCTTGAAATGAAAGTACTTGGAATTTGAAACTAATAACAAATTATACTTTCAAAAGGATTCAAAATATTAATTTGTTTTATTCACGACAATTTAAAATGTATCGTGATTTCAGAATCAAAAGAGCTTTTCTGTAAATAATCTTGTCAACGTTAAATTCGAACGTGATACTCAGTCCGGTATGGTCAAGTGGCTAGGATACCTGGCTCTCACCCAGGAGGCTCGGGTTCGATTCCCGGTACCAGAGGAACTTTTTGTTAATTTAATATTTTTACGTTAAATTTACCAGTTTATAAGTTCTGGTTTTGGTGGCCCTTTATTGTAACTTTGATTGGGATGGGTGATTCCTATTTTTGCCAATGAAGAAAGGCAGTACTTGACATCGGAATATCCAATTATTATTAGTTGGAATCACCGAAATTCTATGGTGTAAAGCTTGTTTATGATTGAAGTTAATTTTATTATACTTGTAATATTTGCTTGGACTTAACTGTATATAAAATTTTGTCAAATAAATAATTGATCTTATTAATTATTTATTTGACAAAATTTCATTCATTCATCACCCTCATCATTTCAGCCTCTTTTCGTCCTCTGATGATAGGCCTTGTGGACAGATTGCCACGAAGCACGATCCAGAGTTATCTGCATCCATGGACTTCCATATTTGTAAAATTTGTCACTCATTCTACCCGTAATGAGGGGTCGTCCTACACTGCGGCGGCCAATAAGAGGTTGCCGTGACCCTTTCTTGTCCATCGGTTATTGGTTCTACGAGATATATGGCCGGCCAGATATAATGCCGCTTTAGCTTATCAATATTTGTAGCTATGTCGGTTACCTTTATTGTACTGCGGATATCTGCATTGCGAATACTATCACGCGGGGAAACACCGAACATAGACATTACCGCGCTTAGCACTAGTTCAGCTAAATTCAACCTATTAAATTATAAAACGGAAGAGCGAAGTAATCACGATAGAAATTAAAACTTATCCATAACGCTGGTTTCTGTTTTAATCAAAGAAAACGGTGAAAAGGATTGAAAAAAAATTGTTTTATTAAACAGAATACCACTAGCTACCAAAACTTTTTGTCTGGTTCGTCCATTAATTAAATTGAGATAAAAATTTTATTGTGACTTAATCATATCTCAATATGTACAATATTCAATCTAATTAAATTACATATTATCTAATAAACCTAGTCTACCCGGCATGGTGTCAAGAACGCTAGCTGCATTTCCCCAATGGATACTAACACTATTTGAGCGAGAAAAGAACATGCCCACTTGTCACCAGGTAAAGATAAACAACATTGAAAAAGTTGGGATTTGTACAAATATACTAATGAGCAATTTATGTTATACAAACATCCTCCGGTATGGTCTAGTGGCTAGGATACCTGGCTCTCACCCAGGAGGCTCGGGTTCGATTCCCGGTACCGGAATAGATTTTTGTGTTTTTAAATGTTTTTTTTTTAAATATTTCAGAACACATTTTCACAACGTTCTCCAGTCTCAAACCAAGCAACACTTCTACTATAGATAACCGATAAACATACTAAATATACTTTACTTGTGTAAATAAATACATACCATAAATATTTAAACACCCAGACACTAGAAAAGCATGTTCTTCGCACAAATTTTTCCAGTAGTGGGGATCGAACCCACACCTCTGGTGCAAGAGGCAGTTTCACCGGGTCTTTTATAGATATAAACTCTAGTAATTTAAAGGACTGCAACTTATTCCATTTTAGTAACCAAAGTTTTATTTTCACAATGACATTATTATAAAGAAAACAAATAGTTAAGTTAGTATAAATTACATCAAGTTATATCTCTATTATACCATAATGTATTACTATGAGTGTCTTCAGTTTAAACAACTGACAGGTCCAACAGAGGACGTCGACACCAGACGAACTTGACCAATTTAGCTCGTTTCGTTCATAAAGACAGCGCACTGTTACTCAAAGACGTTCGACTGACGCATTGGTAATAGTTTTTCTTTCATAATTGAGGAATGGCGTGATCCTTTATGTTTATTTTTAGACTTTATTAGTGTGTTTCTTGTTAAGAACTACATTTAACGCTCCAAAGAGTATCTTGTGTAATTAAGTTGGTATCGTATCCTCGTTCTAAATTATTGTAGAAAAATAACAGAGTTACTGGTAAATGAGGTAACCGAAGGCTCACATTGTCAGTGGTTAGCAACAAGTCTGCAACACTTCTCGTGTTGCAAGCTGTCCATGGGCAATATGAGGCTAAGGCCCATTTACACGACGCCATTTTCTTGTACATACAAGAGCAATAATTGAATGCAATAAATTGCGCGCAATAATTGACCATCAAGAATTGTAAGCAACAGTTTACACGCAGATATAGTAAAAAAAATTTTTTGCGATTATTGAATGCAAGTCTTGACAAGAAATAATTGCAAATGTCTTTTGTTTACATCAATGCAATCATGTTGGCGAATTAGGCGATTATAGCTTTCAAGTTTTGACTTATCTAAACACATGCTTGTATGTGCGTGTACAATTTATTGGCGTGTTGCTTCAAGTATTGTATTGTATTGTATACAAATATTTCATTCAAGTGTTGAACGTTTTGAAAAGGGCCGTTTTTAAAAAAAATGGGTTAATAATAAGTGTTCAAGTTAGATTATGCCGATTTAATATATTTCATTGAGATTTATTTATTATTATCCATATAATTATTATTAATATTTTATCCAACATTTTTACGACCTTTACTCAATATTTCTTGCCTCAAAAGAACAGCACAGATTAAACACCCTCATTCATCGCACTCATGTTTGCAAAGGAAGAGAGAATGCAATTGAATACAAGAATTGTTTAAGAAATTATTGTGTGTGCTGTTTACACCAAGGAAAGTTTTGAAACAAACCTTGAAACAAGTCTTGTTCAACAGTCAAGAATGTTATGTGTTGTTTAGACCATGCAACTCATTTATTGCTTCAATTTAATTGTATACAACAGGCAAGAAACTGGCACCATGTAAATGGGCCTTGATTAAGACTTGCATGATAACTTCATTGCATATAAAAAAGAGATAAAAACTACAAAAATAAGGGAATTATTACGACCCTGAAAAGCAGCGTAATATATAAACGAAATAAGGCATAATTAATAAGACAATATTTTAGTGCAAAATTTTTTTATTAAATTGCGTGGAGTACGCAACACTCGAAACGTTTAAAATCAAATAATAAGTTGGTACTGTTATAATAAATTATTGAGTAATAATATTATTATATATTTCTCATCATTTCGTAATCTTTTTGCTGTAAAGGCGTTTCTTGTAAAACGATTTATCATTGGGATGTAACAACGTCTTGAGGGGATACAAACCCATATGGGGTGAACGACTGGATAACCAAATCCAACAGACCTCTTAAGAACGTCTTTAGAAACTGAATTATAGTCAACAGAGTGGAGTTATGTAGATTGGAAATGCCATATACGTTTTTCATCACTCACACTATATTCACATCATTTTTTAAAAGCAAACGATTTGCCTAACCTAATGAAATAAAATATATGGTAAAAGTAAATTATAATATACATGCATTGAAATGGCTACTATTTTAGTTTTATACAATGATGATTTCTCTGTAATTAAAGAACCAAAAATAGTTTATAAAAGTTGACCAAAAATAGACAGACCCGTACCTTTTCCACTTAAAATGCCCTTTTAAATGGGATAACTACCCTTATGATGGGTTGAGCTACTGGTTATGTTGATCTTTTATTTGGAAGCATAAAAAATATGGATAGGAAACACAAAGTCGGTTAAATAAATAATATAATTTAATCATAATTTTACGAGCTTATATACAGTTAATCAATTCTTTTCCGATACATAATTATGCTACGCAGAGGTCTAGCAACAGTGGCGGTGCATATCTGTTTTAGGCGGCTTACGTAAAATCCCCAGTTAGCAAGGGGTGCGTCGTACAACGGTTTATCTGAAGATAAGAAGGTACCTGCCCCCGTTTCATGAGTTTAATTACATTTCTGCGCGCTTAGCTTTGTTTTGTTTATTTAGAAGATCTAAGGAAGTGCACGCAGAATGGGGGAATAATTCACATGTAAAATGATGCTAAAGTATCTTCGTTTCAAAACAAAAATTTGATCCCTTTGGCTTATTATTGTTGATAGTGTAAAAAAAGCTTTTCCCCTGGACAATTTATTTATCAACACAAAAGGGAAACATTTGCCGCCTCACGAACAGTTACATTTTTATTTAATATTTTATGTAATTTTTTTAAAAGTTGCGTAACTTAGTTTAACTATCTTTTAATACGACGGGTTTAAATTAGAAAACAAAAAAATATTTATCACCAAGTAAATGATAAAGTTTCGGAACAAATGACATGTCAGAACAAGAAAAGGAAATACTGAATTATATTTAACTAGTTTTTCGCCCGCGGCTTTGCTTGCAATTTTACAATTAAAAAATAGCCTATGTCCTTTCTCAGGCTCTATACTATATGTGTACCAAATTTTATTAAAATCAGTTCAGTAGTTTTGGAGTGAAAGCGAGACAGACAGACAGAGTTACTTTCGCATTTATAATATTAGTCGCCTTTTTATTAGTATGGATTAGTCGCCTTGGATAGTCGAATATTTTCGCCGTATAGATAATGTTTAAACTCTCTCTCTCTCGTGCGCGAATCCGACTCGCACTTGGCCGGTTTTTTGTACCTACCTTGCCTGCTTGTTTTATTTATATATATTTTAGCAGACAACAGCGTCCGCCAAACTTGAGTTATTCAGCGAAAAAGTCAGTAAAGGGAATTTGGTAGATACAGAAACTTTCGCCTTGAATTCTACAGTCTCATCTTTCTTTAAAAATCTGATTAAACAAGCAGACAATCGTCATAGAGAAACAAATGTTTCTCTTTACCTTTGTTTTGTTATTTCTGTGCATTACATAGCTAGAAATCCACACTGGGGGGAGTTTGTTTACAGATCGATTTATAATTGTTAAGTATAACTAATTTACGGTTTTTTCTCATTTAATTATGGGCAGTCAAATTTTTGTTAGTTAGTTTACAGTTTTTAGTTTCAGATATTTTGAACAATTTACACGAGTCCATTGGTCACATGATAAATGTTATTGTCTTTTGGTTTAAATAGATTGGTTTAAATAGTTTGGTTTAAATAGTTTGCCAGCAAAACTCACCTATGTCAAAATAATACTTAGCGTTTTTCGAATCGAAGATGTTGTGTCATTTGCTGACGACTCTTTGAGTTTTAGTTTCTATTACTAACGACTGAGGAGTATACAATTAAAATACGATTTGTATTTTTTTTTTCGAAAATCCCATTGAAAAACGCATTAATGGATCAAATTGATGATTTTTAACTTTAGATACTAAACCTAAGCCATTTAAAACAAAGTAAATAACACACAGGTAATTTCGTGTATACTCGTGTTTTTTTTTTTTTTTTTTTGAACTGGCCAGCACTTGAACTTCTTATTTACACTTCGTGCTTCAAAAATGTCACATGTAGCGTGTCCTTTGAATATTTTTGTCTGCAAAACAACTTTAGGACAGAGATTTGCTTACGAGTATGGGTATTATGAAAGCAAAACAGATAATTGCAAAATATCAAAACAAAAGGGGCGGTTGTTAATTGAAAATGTTCACTACAGTCACCCCGTTCTCTTGCAATGCCGGTACATAATATCTGTTTAGGACAGTTACGGTAATTTTCCGTTCGAGCGGCGAAGGAACCACCGATTAAAGATGAAGGACGCACTTGAATAATTTTTACTACGTTTTAAGGGTTCCGTACTATATCATATATAATATCAATTGTCCAACTATCACGGTTTACGAGGTACGGTACCTGGGGACAGACGGATAGATAGATAGACAGCGGAGTCTTAGTAATAGGGTCCCGTTTTACCTTCTGGGGAACACTGAGAATAGAATAAAAAAATATTTAAATGAGGCTCCCCCGTAAAACAGGCATGATTTTTTATGCCGCTTCTTTTAGATAATGGTACCCTTCGTGCGTGAATTCGACTCGCACTTGGCCGGTTTTTTATTAAACATTTTCCTTCTATATGTATTCCTAGGTACAAATTGTGCCATCGATTATAAACTTCCGAAGGAACAAGAGAATTACAACTTTGGACATAAATCTCAAAGCAGATGACAATGCAAAATGTACTCGCCGCCTTGTCACTTTATTTTGCTAGTCAGTTCGGTACGAATTTTGCTACGGGTTTTAACAACTTCTCGATTAAATAGATAGTTTACTTGGAAATTTAGCTAACTCAGAATTTATAGAAACATTTTCAAACAACATTACACAAACTCACCACAGTTACTATACTTAGCTTATATACGTAGCTTACATACGTAGCTTGGCCACAGATCTTAAAAAGGTTGATAAAGCATCTGGACGCGAGAGTAGAAACCGCAGTGCGGAAAGTTTTGTTCATTTATCTACAAATAATAGCATATGTGATTATAATTATGTTACCTGAGCCTACTACTATGATTATGAGAATAATAAACTGAATTGATTTGTGTTTGCTTGGACTTTTATGAATGAATTATCACGTGCTCCGCGGTGAAGGAAAACATAGAAAGAAAGAAAGAAAGAATCCATTTATTTACCAAAAAAGGACGCACACAATAAAAGAGAAAAAAAAACTAAAATTAACAAAAAATAAAAGAAATAAAAAAATACTTATAAATAATTCAGTAAAGCCAAATTAATGCATAATTAAAATATGAAACAAATGATAAAGAACTTTAGCAAACCAAAAATATTCTACGCCCTATTCCGGTAAATTAGGTTAGCAGCTCAGCATTATGCTATGCCGGAAGTCGAGGCCCCAACACAGCGCTGATTTTCAGTGCTAACCTTCTAGCTTCATTATACTTCGATGCCTTACTGACCCATACACAGCAAAGTAATACTAATACCAATATTTAACTTATTAAAATTAATTATACAACAAAATAAAGTCTTTATTATAAAATGTAATACGATGTATATATAAAGACATAAAAACAGTAAAAATAATTATAATTAAAAAGAAAATATATGTACCGCATATTGAGATAAGACAAGCTATCGATTGCTTATTAAATATTACCTTCCATTATCATATATACAGACGGTATGTATCTTTATTATTACACAACTATTTGCTAGTATTAATATATAAATAATTAAAGGCTGAATCTAATAAAAAACCCACATGGCGTTGCAGGTAACCTTTAAAGATGGCTAATGGACACGTCACTGGGATGAACATCCTAAGAACATCAGAATGGCATGGCAACAGGCACAAAGTCAAGTATGAATGGACTTCGAAGTATGCTGCTTCTTTTTTCAAAATCCTACCTTGCTCATGGGACATACCATATAGGTAATTTATCTCACAAGACAATATATTTAAAAGTACTTAAAGAATATAAGAGAAAAAAGAATAATAATTACAATTTCATATTTTATCTATAAATTAAGAAATTAATAATATAATTGAATGATATTAATGGAAAATTAATATGTATATATAATGTATATATTACCAATACTAAACAAAAATTGAATGTCGCTTTAAAAGTGTGTACAATAAGCAGGATCATTCTTTTGCTGTTCTAATAGAAGTTTTTTATACATATATCTAAATGATGTTACTGTTTTCAGGTCTCTGATGGGTGGTGGGATGTTGTTGTTGATGGGTGGGACATCGTGAGGAAACCTGCATATTTTCGAAATAATAACAAAAAAATGTATTTCGAAAATATGTGAAGTCCGCCAATCCGCAGTGGGGCCGCGTGGTGGACTATGCCCTGATACCCTCTGTATAGAGGAGGCCTTTGCCCAGCAGTGGGACATGTATAGGCTGGTACTTTTGCTTGGACGTTATTATAATGCTATTTAAGCTTAAAAATAAATGTATATTACTAGCGGCCCCGACTGACGTCGTGTATAAGTCTTATGAATCTAAACCATTCTCGAATTGACCTGACACACACAAAACTTCATTAAAATCGGATTTAAAGCCGTTTAGCAGGAGTTCAGTGACATGCACATGTACAGAAGAATTATATATGTAACTAGCCACCCGCCCCGGGTGCAATGTATTATACATATTATAAACTTCCCTCTTAAATCACTCTATGTAGTTAAAAAGCCGCAACAAGATCTGTTGCGTAGTTTAAAGATCTAAGCATACATAGGGACAGACGGACAGCGGGACGACTTTGTTTTATATATGTAGTGAAGATTTTATTTTATTTTATTTCACATAAAATCCACAGCTCTTTGTTACATCGTACGCACATCTTATGATCTAAAATTATAGCCAAAAATGGATTTACATTATTTAAGTAGTATTTTAAATTTTTAATGGATATGTTGAAAATAAAGTAGTTGGGACTAACAAAACATATTTTTATACATCTAGAAAACATCACAAGAAAATTAAAAGATTTTCAACATAGATAATGCTCGCATGCGCATAAGTCTTTAATAAAGTTTGGTGTTATAAAGAAATTAATTAATACCTATTACTGTGGGTATACAATATCTCTGCAAATATAATACACTCATATTCGTTAAACCTCTCTCTTTCAAACACCTAGGAAATTCTTAATTTACAACTTTTTTTGAAATTAAGACTCATTCAAAGAAAAAGTGGTAATAAATTGTATCTTAATTTTTTATCGTTGGTCATATTATGACAATAAGAAAGACCTTTAGGTATTCTTCAAACTAATTTTTATTCAGCTATACATGTCGCAACCCAAGGAGGAGTTGTAGAAACTAAATAAATATTCATTCATTCCATAAAGTATATACTTTTTCTAGAAGAAGTACATCACAACATACATTTTACGCCGATTACAATAATCCGGGATAATTGCCCTATCGTAGTAGTCTAGAGGATATTATGCTATAATATAAAAACGTATTAAGTATGTAACCTGCATTAATGATGATAAATTTTGTCGAATATAATGACTTAATTAATATGTTATCGTTACTCGTAATAAAAATTTATAAATTTAATTTAAACCAAGTTAAAGTTTCCTGTTTAATATATTTCATGCAATAACCAATTACTATATTGAAAACAAAAGGAAAAAGTAAATCAAAAAGTTTCGGGTACCGGGAATCGAACCCGAGCCTCCTGAGTGAGAGCCAGGTATCCCAGCCACTAGACCATACCGGATTGCCAATAAGGTTGTAATTTAAAAGTCTAATTGTTCAATTTTTACCTTTGCAAAAGTATGTTAAAAAGTGTATTTGACCGACGAAGGTTATCCATTATTTTCTTCAGTACTTGGTCCATCCAAAAACATTATTCTATCTTATTGTTTGAAAAAGCTGGCCGATTGCTATTAATTTTTTTTTAAATTAATTTAGCTTGATTTTATTTGTAAGCTATAGCGCACTCATAAAACCTTCCATAATATTCTGTGACCTTTGAAATTGAATTTATATTTGACAACAGGATTTGACAGTGCTGAAGTTAAGCTCTTAACGATATTTGTCTTGATAGTTCAGCTTATAAGCTTACCAGCCATCCATTTCATGAAGATAAATGCATAATTTTTAACAAATCAACGTTCTACGAAATGCCAAAATGATGAAAGCATTTCTGTTCATAGAGTAAAATTCCTCCCACGATAAATTCAAGCAAGTTCCAACGTTACTCAAGGGAGCGCTTTCTCGCGAGTTATCCACGAAACGGTAAAGTATTGTTGTAATTTGTCTACGATCGCGATGAGATTTGAATTTAGCAAAACCGCCTTAACTAATTAACTCGGAGAAGTTGCAGGTCTTTACTTCAAGCTTTAATAATGAAATTGTTTCTTTTTTTGCTTCGAAGAAGTGAAAATGTCGAAATTTTTTCACATTTTTCACTTTTTACTTTATATCTTTGTCCAAAAGTCTAAAAACGGGTAACAATCGAGTTACGAAACCTTTAGAATTTTTATATTAATGCAGGAAGTGGAATTTTCTTAGGAGGTTTATTTTGAGGAGGCCATCTAAAAAAACAGTAACAGGTATTTTTTTCAACCAAAAACATTGCATTTACTGTAGGATAAACTTTTAACACAAGTAAACAATTTTAAGTAACAACAATCTAAAAGTTATTTATATTAGTATTCTAAACATTGGAATATATACAACGAGGAAGGAATGTAGCAATTAAATCACGCCTTTAGTCGACCCCTATCAAGCCATAAATCAGGTATATCAGCAAGCCCTCTGTTTAAAATTCAGGGTATTCCATCCAATCACCGGAGATTCCACCATTTAAAACATTTTGGACCGTACCTCATTTAAAAATGTGTCTTTCCAAAAAACTCCGGGGCGCAGTTGCCAACGTATCGGCTTCGGCGTCAGGCGTCGTGGGTTCGATTCCCACGCGGGACAACTATTTGTGAGACACACAGATATATGTTTCGTATCTGGGTGTTTGCCGTGTGAAATTAATTTTTTAAAACATCCTTACTACACAGGATAATGTTATCCTAAAGTAAGTGCAATGTTTTTAAAAGAAAAAAATAACTTCTTACAGAATGCGACTGTTTCTTCTATTTGGAAATAAGATATAGGCAGTGATGAGGGTGAACTCAGAGACTTTTTAAGCTTTTTACGTTATAGTATTATAAATATCACTATTACACGATACCAAATACAATGAATTTTAAGTAAAACTTACTGCTTCTAAGTAATTTGTCTTAAATATTGTGTCCAATTCAACTTAAGATGCATATTTTGCTAGATATGCATATAATTATATACTTGAAATTGGTAAATTCTTTAGAAAACACTCATCGTTATTCCCTCTCGTACATAATGAACGGCCTCAATACCGAAACCTTCGATATAGAAATAAATTAGCGTTATCAAGCTCCTCATTAGCACTCTTTCAAGCAGGACCTTACTTCTTCTTCATTTTAAGTTTTTACCACCTAAGCTACATTGTGGAATGCAAATAAAGAATAAAGAGTATCATTTTGTTCTTGTTCTTTTTTAGTGTTCCGTACCCAAAGGAAAAAACGGGAGCCCTATTACTAAGACTCCGCTGTCTCTCTGTCCGTCTGTCAGCAGGCTATATCTCTTTAACCGTGATAGTGAGAAAGTCGAAATTTTCACAGATTAATTTCTGCCAACTTTAATTACTTATAGCAACACATACTTAAAAACTGAATAAAAGATATTTAAGTAGGGCTTTTTGGGGACATGTTTTTTCCCCGTTTGTTAGATAATGGTACGGAACTCCTCGTGCGCGAATCCTACTCGCAATTGGCCGGTTTTTTCTCTTTATGACCTTCATTGATAATTAATATTTTTTTGTGAATATATCCTTAAAGAAATACCGATTCTTATGTATAATTTATCATTTGTCTTAAGCTAAGAAACAAATTAATATGGATTTCTAGAACACACGTCGTTGCTTTATTACAGTTTTTTTACCAATGTTTATTACCAACAGTATAATAAATATTTATTTTACAATCTCATGGGATTAGATGAAGTATTCGAAATATCAACATAATGTGTTGTGATGTTTTTTTTTCATTTGTTCTCGCATTATGAGAATAAATGAAATAACGTTCTATCTGAAATACCTTAAACATTTTTATATCTTGATAACACTCGGCCTCTATCGATCATAACTTTATTTTTTGTTCGGACATAAAACATCGGTAGCGGTCGTGAGACATGCTGTTTGTGAAGTTAACGGCCAGGAAGGATAGAGAAGATTAATGTTGACCTTTGTATGACACATTTTAAATCATCCCGCTTCGCGAACAAATGTATCGTTTAGCGGCACGAAGCGTTGCGTTTCCACTGCTTTCTTTTTTACGATTTATTGTATTTACGTAAATACTAAAAATTGTAAGTAAACAATACCTTGAGATGGTTAAAATGTCAGTCCATCCATAAATACGAGGTTAATATGATAGTACGATGATTATTTAAATTATTCGTAAATATAAGTAATTTAAATAACAAACATTTAAAAAAATTGACGTGACTATATTATGCGTAACTAAAATTACTTAAAATGTAATTTTTTGTATAAAATAATGATTTTCTGGATAGAAAATCTGGATCTGAAGTAAAATGTATTTTCTTCAAATCAATATTGATATTGATTAGAAGAAAATACATTTTACTTTAAATTTGATACCACTTCATTAATTCGTAAAAACTACGGGTTTTGTTATGTAATTTGATTCTGAACCAAGAAAATAGCTGCAATCAGCGCACAATCAATCCTAATGTCAATGGAAGATTTTTTCTATATGCTCCAGGTTTAGTGACTAGGATACCGTGAACAAATAAGATTTTGTTTTAGAAAAACAGGAAATTCAGCGCTGCATGTCGGCGTAGTTTGAGCTGTCGCCATTTGCAAGCGCTAAGTCCACGCAAGATTTTTATTTGATTAGGAAGAATTTTACTTCAGATACTGTTTCCAAACAATATAAAAAATAAAATTTTGCCCAAAAATCATATATCTGACCCTAAATAATATCTATTCTGTTGGAGTATATGTTGTCAGATTACGCCGACCGCGTAGGGCCCCTAAGTGCGTGTTTATGAGTGTGAATAGTTTGAATAATGGACTGTGGGAGCTTGATGGCATTTCATGTTTGATTTAGGGGTGCTCTGTGACGAGGGTTATTTAAATGGCTCCTATTTGACACGTGGCGGCGATATGGCCGGCGTATGTATAATTATTCAAATATCAATAACTTATTAGTGTAAATTTGATCTAGTTGTTACGACCACCCTTACCTGTATCATTAGCTTTTTCATGTTTAATTATTACGTATGTGGACCATCAAAAACAAATGAATGCTTAATCCCAGCCAGACAAAAAATATGAAAAATATGGAAGAAACGGGAGGATTTTGTACATTTGAAAAGGCATTTGACAGCTGCTTATTTCTACGAAGACCGGTGTTTCAGACGTAAGTATGCGACTTGCAAGATGAGAAACAAGGAGAAAACCTAACGACGCAAATGAATTTTACAGTTCGATGTAGTGAAACTGTAATAGATGGTCCACTGCTTAGCTAAAAGTTAGAAATTTGGTGTGTGCATATCTAAATTCAGACAGGACGATCTCCTTAATCTTGGTTGGACTTGACGTTGTATTGGCCTAATGGTTCCCCACGGTGGACATTACCTGAATTATGTCATTGATGCCAAAGGGAAACACAAGAAAAGGTTTTAACTAAATACGTATTTCGTTTATTTTGTTTGTTGAACGGTTAAAATAAAACTATTTAACGGACGTAAGCACAATATAGGTACTTACTTCGTCGTCCCAATATTGCCCTTAGTAGGTACTTTGGTAGTGAAAAGCTTAACATGTATCATAGCGATACAAAAAATTACAGATTTAACGTTTGCTGGGTGGTTTTTGCCAAACGGAATATGAAATGAAAAAAATAAAGTAAAAGTAAAGTAACAGCCTATACATGTCCCACTGCTGGGCAAAGGCCTCCTCTATACAGAGGGTATCAGGGCATAGTCCACCACGCGGCCCCACTGCGGATTGGCGGACTTCACACATCTTCGAATTTTTTTTTTGTTTTTATTTCGAAAATATGCAGGTTTCCTCACGATGTTTTCCTTCACCGCGGAGCACGTGATAAGACAGCACTTAAAGTTAATAACTTCATTGGTGCCGGCACCGGGGATCGAACTCAGGTTGCTCGAGTATATTGAATTAAAGGCGAGCGCCCGGACACTGAGCTATCACGGCTCTGTGTCCGGGATATAATACTAATTTAATTTATTTTATATTTTATAATAATAATTTGATGACTCCGTGGCGCAGTTGCCAAGGTATTGGCTTCGGCGTCGGGTGTCGTGGGTTCGATCCCCACACGGTACAACTATTCGTGTGACCCACAGAAAGTTGTTCCGCATCTGGGTGTTTGTCCGCGTGAAATTTATGTATGTAAAACGTCCTTACAACACAGGATAATGCTATCCTAAAGAAAGGGCAATTGCGGTTTACCTGATGTTAAGTGATAACCACCACGGTTATCTGCAATACCCGTAGGATTGAAGCTGTGTTGACCTTTTTATAAAGCCCAGCCCCGGTTACTTCACTCACCAAACGAAAAGCAGAAGTGTAACATGAAAAACGCTTTTAAGGAGTTAACATATTCTCATTATTAAGATAAACGTAGACGACCTTGATTCAGTTAAAACGTATATTGTTTTATAACAGTATTTCGTCATATCAATGGCCAATTCGTGTACAAGTTCAGTACGGTGACTACCAATTTAAAAGTGACGATATTTTTTTAAGTAAACGAAAGGAACACTTTTATGTGGTCATAAAAAGCACCGGAATAACGTGATGGGTTTTAAATAAAATTAAAAGGCGCATATTATCTCTGAATTTGGTAGTAAGCAAACAATCAAATAAAAATATTATTTATAATATAAATTGAGTTTATTTGATTTATTTATTATTTTTCCCTAAAATGCAGAACAGTTTCGATTTAATTATTCTAAAGCTCGTATCGTATGAATTCACAGAACAAAAAGAGTTAGTTCCCTTAACTTGTTAAATAGTTACGCATACAAATAGGAATTGTTCGAGGGTTCTATAAGGTTTAATAAGTTTTGCGAGTTTAAAGCACAACAATTTTTATTGAAAAGGAAGTAAAATTGGAAACAGTAATCTTAATACCTTTAAAGTATGTACTATCAATATTCAGTATTCCTGATCAGAGTGTCAAAACTGCATCCACGTTAAATATGTCACACTGATCTCCTAAGGCCTGATGTATGTACGTAGAGTGTTTGGGCAATATAATATCCTACACAACTGCATCACAGATTCGTATATTTCACGTATTTTTAAAAAATATTATTTCTTTCCTTACAATATTTTTTTCAACAACAAGCCCGAGGTATAATGAGCATCTAAAATAATTTTAATAAACAATTTCAGTGACAGTACAAGACGGCTAATTACCATTCGCATAAGATTCCATTCATTTAATAATACGCGGTTTGGTTTCTTAATTTGGCATACGATTAAATTATTTTTGCAATTACTTACCTTTACTTTTTTAATGAGAGAACTATGATTACAAAATGACTTATATAAAACTAGCTGATCCGGCAAACGTTGTTTTGCCATATAAAGTTGTTTTGCCAAGTTATACATTTGGTGCCTTTAAATAATTGGGTGGAATTTCGTAAAATCCGTCCTTAGCTGACCTCTACTGGATGAAAGGAATATTCCTACCAAATTTCAAGTCTCTACGCCTTATGGTTCCAGAGATATCATGATTAGTCAATTATCGGTGGAAATCTCTCATATATAGATAAGTTGACCCTCTATTAATTGCCTAAAGATTGTCGGTGCATGTATGAAAGCATTTGTATTAATAACTGGACAGAATCTCCATCAAAACCAGTGAATAAATCCTTGGCAATTTCAATTTCCGTTTGACGTAGAGCCGTGTCCTTTGAAAACAGTGGCCGGACTATGGATTTGAAACGACTATTATCGGGCCTTTATACGGCCTTTGAATGAAAGTCTCTATGATTTCCCTTTTCTGAAATCTCAGTTGCGCTATGTTAAATAACTGTTTGTATTTCATTCCCATATTTCATACATAATGACTACATTTTTATGACATATTTTTACATAACGTTATCTGCGCCAAACTAAGCAAAGCTTGAATTATGGGTACCAATTAATTTTGTATTTAAAAATTGAGCCCCGGTTATCTGACTCGCCAAAAGAAACGATAGCAGAAGTATAATAATTCCACATCACACCGCCCTCAATCAGTTCGTAGTACTACCACGGACGCGGTTGCCCATTCGTGAAACAGTATTGCCGCGTGACCCTACCACACTGAAATATATTTCACTACATAGTATAAAACAGAGTGGTCACGCTGTCCGTCTGTCCACGCAACAGATTTTGATGCGGTGTTCTTTAACATATACAGTAATTCAAGAGGAATCGAAAACAAACATTCAGCATTGCATCCTTGCGAAGTCGCTAGTTCATAAAATAAAATGTACATATAAAGCCTTTGCAAAAGTGTCTAGAAGAATTGATTCTTATCAGGTATTTGTAGTGACAATAAACTAGTATAGTAAAAAAGTCATGGCGCGTTGAAACTACACAAAGTGGACCTGTCCCTTTGTGTAGTTAAAGACAAAATATATCAAAACGCGCATCAATATTTCCCATTTCATAAATGACGCACAGCGTTCGAAAAGCTGTGAATTAAAATTAGAAATAAACACGATAAATACTTTATAAAAGTTGCATTTAGTAATGGTAGTTCAGTCATTTGAATTGCATTTGTATAAAACTACGTATTAATGTCCACGGGCCCTTACCGTCTCGTCCGTCACGTTCGGAACTTGGTGAAACTACTTGACTTTAACAGCCCGAAATTTATCCCTTCAAGTGTGGATTACATCAGAAAACATTTATAATTCCACACTTCGATCATAAAATTAAATGCTATCAATCGAAGAGTCGAGAGTCGTCATGGTGGTAGAGCCACGCAGCAGCCTCGGCTGTTGCACGAATGGGCAGGCTCGTCCGGGTAAGTAACACGACCTCACAAAAGAACGGCGTAAAGTGGAAGTATTACTTTCGCGTTTCGTCTGGAGAGTGAGCTAGCCGTAAATAGCCGTAGTAGTAGTAAAATATTGTAGTTTTTGGAGAACAATATTTTTACTAATTTCACGGCTTGCTACACTTTAACTTTGATGGAGCATCTCTCCTATCCTAGACTTTATATAGAATGTTTTAATGGGAATATAACAGAAATTTTATGACTCCGTAGTTTTGTAAATGGAACGAAGATAATTTTACATCAATTTGTTGTACAGAAACTCCTTACTAGATATTTCACAGACGTGGCAAAGATTGGAACTGTATTGTAACAGTTTTTTTTCGTGACGTGTAGTTTGCTGTTAACCCGGCGGCTTCGACAGCTTCGGCGGTAGAGGATTGTAACCGTCGTATACCTGCATATCTTTTTGTAATGTTTCTATGAATAATATAAGTGTTTTGAAAACATTTCATGAGCAAACAGTAGGTATCTAGTGCGAGATACTTTCGCATTAAAACGCTCGCTTCTTTTAGCGCTGTTAAATAAAACAAAGTGTGAGTAAACAGAAGTAGCAGATTGTTTTATAGCCCTCCAGGCTCGCTTAGTCCTTTAAGAATGAATAAATAAAGGAGCTACCAACCTTTTTCTTAAGTGTCAAAAGAGAACAGAATAAGTTCCGAAAAAATTAACATTAAGCACAACTGCCACTCTAAAATTACGTTCTCATTGTTGCCTAACTTTTTTATTTAAATGTAATACTTTTGGATGCCATATAGTGATGGTATGGACATATTTTTCATTTTCTTTATTTTGGGCACAGCATTATGGAGTGCAACATATCTTAACATAAATGTAATCGAATAATTTCGATAGCATCGAATGCCCTTAAGAAGATAGAAGGACGTACTGAGTTCAGATTTTAATGCATGTTCAAGCATGATACATTATTCAGAGACTGAAGTAGGAAGAAGAAAGAGAAGGAAACCAGTCATACAATTTTTTATTATTTCTTTATTTATTAAGGTTTACCAGCTAATTACATACAGAACATCGAAATACAAATATGACGTTTAACTTAATCATAAAGTTTTAACAATGTACATGTACATATTTAAAATATAGGACAACATAACACTATAAAGCAAACTTTATTTAGAGAACAGAAACCTACTTAACTAAATAGTTATCTTTTATGTTTGAGAAAAAAAAACGAAAATATGAAGAGAATAATAAAAACGAAATTAGTTTTAAGAGTAATTAAGGGAGAGAGTAATTTAAGCTGATATATAACATAGGCTTTCGGTAGACCAATGAGAGGCACATTGTTACCTCGTATTTGACAGCTCTTGCACTGCAATCTAGACCACCTGTTCGATGGTTCGATGAGGTCATGACATTAGTCGGAAAGATTGATACGGGTTGCAGATAATTTATTCTCAATTTATGTAAAAACGTGATAAATATTATCAGTGTAATACAAAAACGTTGTTTTTGGAATTTATGTCAAAAACATTTTATTGATTACACGAAAAATTAGCTAGCGAATGTTGAATACGAAACGGCCAAAATATAAAATCATACATATTCAGTATCGTTTAAAAAACTATTTCGGCATAAAAGTTTGACATCACGTCCATGAGACTAGCAGGCGTTATTCGACAGGGCAAAATTGCTTTTTCAAGGCTGTCATTTATACGATAGGGCAGAATTTAATAAATATTTTTTGCATACCTACGTAAAGCGTAAATCGTGGTAGCCTTACATTTTTCGCAACCAGTTATGTCAGTGATGTATCCAGTCTTATATTAAGTTTGGTTTTGTTGGTATAAGAGTACCAGATAATGTTGGAAGTTTTGTTATTATAAACAAATTAAAAGGAGCTCTCCTATCGAACTTTCAAATGGTAACCTTTCCTCAGGTTTTTGTTCAATATTCCGCATATTGGAACTATCGGGTTTGCTTCCTGATTTCATAATGTCCAATCCCTGTCAAAAATTGGACCCTGCGTTAGCATGGTTATCTTTGTTAATAGAACTTTTTTGTAGCAATGGTTTTTATTGAAGTGGGAAAGTTTTTATTGTTGTTTGAAATTTTCTTAGCAAAATATGTAATCAACGCAACATTGTAACTTTACTACCCCACCTGCTGTTACTTAGCAGCTAATAATATTGTTATGGATTACAGTAACTGTCAATCTTTTATGGTACGTAAATAAAGTTGCATATTCATCGTACTTGTTAGTTTATGAAAATTCCCTTTGAGTATATGGAAATTTCTAGTCAGATAAAACATCCCTAATTAGATAACAGCTACCGATTTAGCCGAGGTCTGGTCCTCTCGGGCACCCTCGAATCTGCTATACCCTCGAAATGCTAAACGGGTATTAAGTAACAGCCCAAGCCTCAGGGGCCCTTAAGCTTTTTTTTTTTTTTTGTATCGGGGGGAAATCTTCGTAAGATACCCTGTCATTCTATGACAGGGTTATGTGGGGTTCTTACCCACTAAAACCCGGTGGCCACCTTCTGTACGTTTGGAGGGACTCCGGGATCTCCTACGGAACGCACCGGTGTCCCTCGGTACTGGGCGTGAGCAAGCCGCGGAGAAGGATAAACCTTCCCCTATTCCCTCACCATCTTGCAGCAGCTCGAGGCCACTTCATGCTGCTGCCAATCCATGTCCCCTTTTAGTCGCCTTTTACGACAGGCAGGTGATACCTTAGTCCTATTCTGAAGCCCGGGACTACAGGGCTGACGGGGCAGCACGTCTGCCCCTACCGGCCTGGCGCCCCCGTCTCCGAGCGGGATCGGCCCTCTCCCTTTCCCGCTCGGCGATTTCCTTCTGGAGCATAACCACTTCACAGAAGGAGATCAGTGCCCGCCAAGCAGAACTCTCCGCCAGCGCAGCCACCAAGGCTGCTGAAGGAGAAAGATCCTCCCCTATCTTGCGGACAAAGATCCGTCGCTCGGACTCCCATGCAGGACACTCAGCGAGTGTATGTTGCGCGGAGTCCCGTACCCCTCCACAGTGGTGGCATTGCGTCGTCGGTTCGCGTCTAATTCTGTTTAGGTACTCACCAAAGCACCCATGGCCGGTGAGTACCTGCGTTAGCCGAAACGTGACGTGCGCATACCCCGTCGCATTTAGCCAGGCCTCGAAATTCGGCAGGATCGCGCTGATAACACGCTGGCGCCTGTTCCGTGGCTCTTCCAGCCGCTCGCGCCAAACCTCCAGCGCCCGTACGCGCTCCTGCTTTCGCAACTCTCCCGCATCCAGGGACTCGGCATCCTCCCGTGAAGAACGGAGGCGAGTATAGACTCGCGCATCCAATTCCGCCAGAATGTCCAGTGGAGGAAACCGAGCTAGGACAGTGGCCGCCTCAAAGGATATAGTACGATATCCTCGTGCGATCCTGATGGCCATCCTTCGCTGCAGACTATAGATCTTGGCTCTGCAGCGGACTCCCGTTAATCGTTGAGACCAAACGGGCGCACCATAGAGAGCCATCGATCGCACAACCCCCGCATAAAGGCGGCGGACTCCTTCCCTGGGAGGGGCCCTTAAGCCTAGTTACTCTATGGAGCGTACGCTAAAGCGACCTAAGAGCTAGGCGGCGTTCCACACCGGTGGTGGTAATAATATAAATAGCATGAAATAAGTATAAAGACATAGAAATGGTAAAATTATCCCTTGAATGACATAAAATGCTACTATAAGGTACACTAGATTCACGAGAGATTGATTGTGTTTTTTTATTATCGTACGGCCAAACAGACCTGGTGAAGTCAACAACACAAAATAGCGCCTTGTTGACCCAGTATCAACATGACACAGAGCACACCCAGGGCAACGGTCATTTGCAGTGTAGGGGAGAGTCACAGCCCAGTTAGCTTCTGGTTTCTAATTGTCTGTTAAGTTATCGATTGATTATTTGATTGTTAATTGACAAGTGCAAGGATACAAAATTATAAACCTTTTGAACAAAAAACGAGTCGAAATACGAAAACACCTCTGGCAACTTCACTAAATGCTTACAATGCTCTCTTTCAGAAATGTAATGTGGGTATTAATTGTTCTGAAAATCCACACGTAATTAAGATAAACACATAAACACACCTCAAATCCCTTTGTTTTTACATTATGTTAACAACGCGCTAAGTTCTAATTTTATACTCTTCTTATTTTTCGCTTATTTCTCAAAGATAAAAGTTATTTTATTTAGTTACGCAAGTTTCTGTTTCCTACAATTTAAGTCTGTATTACTGTTGAATTTACCTATAATTTAAATATGTACACATAATGTCACAACTTTATTATTAAGTTAAACCTTTTAAAATGGGCTTGTTGTATTTCAATGTACTGTATGTATTTGTTTGTAAGTCTTAATACATAAATAAGAAAAATGTGTTTTTTCGGACGATTCAAAAAAGTTTACGAAATTGGATCTATGTTACATAAATATTGCATTTCTGTTATATTATCCAAGTCTACACGACTCCTTAAATGGCGTCCACTGAAACTTAATTACTTACAATCTTGTATTATAATAAGTGCGTACCAGACAGACTTCTTTATTGCAGAATATACAGTATAATGGATAAGATATTCAAACTAGACTTGTAACGAATATTCAGCTACTATTCAGCTATTAATACCAGATATTAATTTATATTCAGCTTTTAATAACGTATAAATTACATGTTTTATTTTAGAAAAATAAGCAATTGTTAAAACGAAAATATCGATTTATATATTTTTTACAATAAGTAAACTAATCATAGATGTATATTTACACGAATAATGGTATTAATAAAAATTTATAACTGGAAGATTATGCGCAGGAATGCTATTTTGTCTACGCAGGAGTATAGTTTTTACGTTGGAGTATTTAGAAAGTAGTAGTAGTATTTAGTAATAGTATTTAGTAGTAGTAGTATTTAGGAAGTGTCTACGTAGGAGTATTTTTTTCGAAATTTTCAGATCATGTTTTTGCACTCTAATTATCCTTAAAGTTAAATTTTTTAGAGGTCACAATCGATGCTACGAAGTTAGACTTAGAAATTCAATTTTAAAGAAACCAACGTGCTACGCGCGTGACCATGCAATCGCGTGATTCATTAAACATATTTTTATCATAATTCTATTGTGAAACCATTGTTTGTCTAATTAGCTCTGATAATGATCATATTTCATCAACTCTGACATCTACTCAACTCACTTTGTTGCATTGACTTGTTTCAGTCAGGCTACGAAAATTATTTCATTATTGTAGTGTGCATTGTTATTACATTTCTACATTTTTAATTGGATATAAGGAATTTTTTGTATTCGTTGTTTTTATTGTTCCTTTGGATTAATATATAATTTTTGGCTACACTATGGATATCCAATACCTAGCCTACAGCCCAATACCTGGTATTGGGCTGTAGGCTAGGTATTGGATTGGCTTGTAATGAGTTGTGTGTGTATGCTATAATTAAGTAAATAAATAAATGCCACAACTGAAGCAAATATAAAGCACAGTGGATATTAACTACTACTGCTACTAGTACGAAAGACTTAATATATTACTAGTACTCACTATATTTTACTACTGACTTTACATACTTTTAACTCTAGCGTGCTTTATCGTTAAGATTGCAAATCAATTTGGAAAGTCGTGATAAATCGAACTTAGTCGCTTCGCTAAAAGTAAAGTAACAGTTTAAAAAAGAGAAATGCTGTAACAATTTAGAACTGATTGCGAATTATTGGCTGATGGAAAATAAAAAGAAGAAAAGCAACCTTTCTGTGATGACTGTGTAATCACATAAACATTACAAACAATCAAAAAAGAAAATCCAGTATTTAAACTATTTTTGTACATCATTGAGCAATAAAACGAATAAATAATGCTCTGATATTGCTATAATGTCATTTCAAATTACTATCTATATCAGATTCGAGCGTATTCAAAGGTATTTTCTTTGTATCATACGAATGTGTTACGTGACGAGCTGCAAACGATTGTTCACTAAATCAGTGTACCAAAGCCAAGAACATGTTTGGCGAAACGAAGTTTGCATTTGTTCGCAGTTATATATATATTCCAATTTCCAAGTTTATTTAGTTCCATTTTCGAAAACTGCGTTTTCTAGTTTTCGCCAAACATGTCCGCTTCAAGTGAATGTTTTATACTATATAACTAAAGAAGTGCAAAAAGCGATTAATAAACGTATTTTGTGATTTTATTATTTTTTGTCATGCTTCATCCTTATTAAAAACATTGTTTAGCCATTAATGATAAGACTGTTAAGTCAAAATTGATGACTCCGTGGCGCAGTTCCCAAGGTGTTGGCTTCGGCATCGGGGGTCGTGGGTTCGATTCCCACACCAGACAACTATTTGTGTGACCCACAGATAGTTGTTTCGCATCTGGATGTTTGTCCGCGTGAAATTTATGTTTGTAAAACGTCTTTACAACACAGGATAATGTTATCCTAAAGTATGGGCAACGTTTTAAAAAAAAAAAAACATCTAATGAATTGGCAGGAAGGCCCACCAGGGCGAAAGTCTTTGATCTCATTTGGCGCGAAACGATTCTTATTATTTTTATCAATAAATTAATGTTGGAGGATTTATTCTCAAAAATGCCATTTTTTCCTTCTGAATGCAAAAGTATTTCATAAGGAAGAGTACTTAGTGTTGATAAACGGAAGGGAGAAATTCGAAGCTTCAACGTCTTCGAGGAAATATTTTCCCTTTTTGATTGTATTTTCTTTTCCGATCTCAATTGTCACCTTATAGCTATTGTTTTTCAAGCTTATTGTCTTTTGAGTGTTCGTTTTTTATGAAAACAAAGAAGACGAATTTTTAGAACAATTAAAATTATAGGCTTTGTGCCTAAAATAGGTTAAAATGTACTACGGCTATGTACTTATGATTTATTTTAATTATTTATGTACTACCGAAATTATTATACTAGCTTGTTAGCCTCAATACATTAAATTTCAACTTTTCTTTTCCTTTTATATATTCAAATTATATAGCAAAAGTCAAAGTCAAAATCAATATTAATTAAGGTTTAATTTAAGCTCTTATTTAACGTCAATAATTCCAAATGTGAAGTCTGCCAATTCGTATATACGCTCGATACAGACGAACTTTTTTAATGATAGTAGTTGTTATAATATATGAATGTATATATTTGGGATGTAACTTTACTTTTACGTAAATTTGCAACTGACGATATATTCTGATTTCAGTAAAACCCATGTCTAAGGCTTACAAAATAAATGAGTTTAGAATATTTCAACTTCTAATAAGCAATGTTTTAACCCCCACCTGAAATATATGTTATACAGTTAAACATTTATATCATCATCAGCCGAAAGACCTTCATTCTTGAACAAAGGTTACCCAATTAGAGTGCTGCGACAAACGACACTGCGATTTTCATCCACTGCTTTGTATGTTATGTACATATTATGTTCATCATTCTTATTTATAAAATAAATAAAAACGAGCATGCGACCCATTTAGACAAACCATAAGTATGAAACAATCTAAAATCATCCCATTTTTAAACCCTTCTTCATATCGTATATTAACTATTATAACGTAGTACAGTAGGATAAATATTGAAAATCACAGCTCTAGGAAATGAGCTGTGTGTTTTTACGCATGTTGTGTTCGCTCATAGAAGTGTCCATTATTCTGTAATATGGCTGTAATGTTAAATAAAATAAAAAAGCTTGATTTATACGAGAGAGTTATTAAAGTATATTTAATCAATATTTCTTCGACATCTCTATTAGCCAAGCATTGCTAAAATACAATAAAGCACGTACGTCGATGTCAAGATTTCCGAACTGTGAGGTCATCGGCCGCTTAAAGCAGTAAAGCGTCAGTGAAGCCCGCGGCTCCAAAAGATTTTGTTCATTCGTATACATTTTTTTTATGTGTGAAGGTGGCAAGATAGCTGGAGGTTCACCTGATGTTAAGTGATAAGCGCTGCCCATGGAAATTTGGAACACCAGTAGGGGTGCAGATGCGTTGCCACCTTACAATGAAGCGGGCTCCGGCTACCTCACTCAAACGCAGAAGTGATACTTTCCCTTCACGCCGGTCTTATGTGAGGTCGTGGTGCTAACCCGGATGGACCTGCCCATTCTTGCAACATTTGAAGCTGTTGTGTGACCCTACCAAAATCGTAGCCGATTAATAATCGATAACGATTTTTGATGGAACGAAAAGACGGCAAGATATTTTCATTTTAGTACAATCTTGACAAATCAAAGCTTGAGATAACAAGTTCAACGTTGTCACGTTGGCCGGCGCAAGAACGATGGCTGACTTACCAAAATGAATCTTTCGTAATTATCGTTTAGACGAGATTGAATCGGAAGTTTTCTCCGTATTGAAATCAAAAGTGAACGTATAAAGCGGTTAACGTTAATTAAGTCGAAGAAATGCTAACGACACTCAAATATCCGGAGTCTAATAACTTTCAGTTCGAATGTATTGAAATTTATTCTTCAAATCGCTCGCTGGATTAGCAATGGTTGGGAAGAAAGGAAAGGTGTGCGAACACCTTTGTCAAAACGGTAAGTAATTAATGGAATGGGATTGCAGAGGTAAATCTGCATGACGATTGTAATTTCAAAAACACGCCAGGATCCATTTAGTCGCAAGCCTCAAGATTGTGTTTTGATATTTCGGGTGTTAATTCATGTTAGTATAAGCTGTTCATACTTAATTCATGGCTGGTACGGCCAACTCGATGGTGGTAATCAGATATTGGCTAGATTGCCGCGATTTGGTCGGATTTGCTTAGGGGAAAGCGGACCCTATTCGCATCACGCTTCTAATTGAACTATCATGAAGCTTTTAATAAAAGAGTCGGTTTGCACTTACAAGTGGGATTGCTGTTATGCCAAAGAACATTGTATATTTGTATATAGTAGTAGCAGTATTCTCCAGATTTTTCTTTAATCGGGATCCAGCCTTGTCCTGGCAGAGGGGCATGGTAGCCGTAGCTGACCGCTGAAGCCAGGAGGAGAAGGTGGTGTCTGGCTAGCCAAGAGGGTGGCTAAATATGCCCACTCTAGATCCTATGCGTGGTTCTTTTTTATGTGAGAAAGTGGCAAATGAGTTGGCGGTTCACCTGATGTTAAGTGATAACCGCCGCTCATGAACATTTGCAACAGCCACCTTTAAATAAAGTGGGCTGCGGCTACCTCACTCACCAGACGAAACGAAGAAGTGTAACATAAGCCAAGAAGATGTGGGTTTGAATTTCGGGGCGGCGGAAAAATTTCCTCCATTTTTCTAAAAATTTTATAGTTTCATCCTAAATGCAGAGATGAGCACCATAAAACTTGGTAAAAAATTTAAATTAACACTTCACCTTCAAGCTCATAAGACATAATCTATACTGATATTAATCTAACTTAAATAATGAAATGACCACTTCTAAATTAATTTAATTCAATCTGATTAAACTGCATCTTTATCTTTTATTTTGTATTTAACTTTTGAATAACGTTGTTACAGACTGAAGGCCCTTAATGAAATACTGCAGTGGGTAATTACTGTATCACCAACAAACTTCAAACACTCCTGTGTCTTTATACTTTAAGTATTTCTGTAAAGACAAGTAGCACGATACTTTCTAGTTTTCTGGACCCCACTTGTTTATTATTGTAATGAATTCTGTGCAATCATAGAATTCACTTCAACTGATCACTACATAGTATAAAACAAAGTCGTCCCGCTGTCCGTCTGTCCCTATGAATGCTTAGATCTTTAAAACTACGCAACGGATCTTCTTGCGGTTTCTTTTACTAGATAGAGTGATTCAAGAGGGAGGTTTATATGTATAATACATTGCACCCGTGCGAAGCCGGGGCGGGTCGCTAGTGTGGTTATATGTCAAAAAGAAGTTTATTCAGATATCCAGGAATCAAAATTCATCTTTTATTTTATATTATATAATAGTAATGAAAAATCTCAATGGTTAACCGCAACGTATCGGATTATAGTTTCAACAGTAATGAGTTGAACGGTTAACGGAATATCAAAACGCATAGTACGCTTCGTGTGTCGTAATCCGATCGTCAATCGTGTTACCGTGGTGAAATTATGTATATTTTAAATAAAGGTATAATGGTTAAGGAATTAAATGTATATCATTATAGTGTTTCGTATGAAAGAAGTACCTATTTTTTAAAATTAGTTACTTAATCATTGAGAACGAAGTCGATTTTCTATTACTGTTTCCATGTGATAAGTTGGCAAGCGAGCACTGGTGTTAATCGCTTACTGCCGATAATGGCAGTCTAAAACCAAACCGATTGCAGATGCATTGTCAATGTATTGAAAAAGTGGGCACCGTTTACCTCACTCACCAGACGAAACTCGGGAGTGTATACTTTCATTTCACGCCGATTTTCTCAACCACAGAAGTAAGTTCGTGATACTTCCCTGGAGGTGTCCGCCAACAGCAGAAACTGTTTCCTGGCCCTACTACAACTTACTGCCGAAGTGCAAAAATACCAGTAATATAGTTATAATAGAAAATGATCATAGTATAGTTATAATAGAAAATCATCTTACACTAACTTATAATTTTTTTCTTATCTAAGGAAGTGGCAAACTAACTGGCTGTTTACCTGATGTTAAGTGATAACCGCCTGCCCATGGACATTTAATAAACCCGTAGGGTTGCAAATGCGTTGCCACCTCTTAATAATGTGGGCCCCGGCCCGGTTACTTCATTCGCCAGGCGAAACGCCGAAGTGCAACACTTCTACTTTACGTCGGTCTTCTGTGAGGTCGTGGTACTAACCCGGACGGACCTGCCCATTCGAGCAACAGTGTTGCGTGGCCCTACCACCGTTAACTAACTTAGATTAACATTCGATACGATTGTTGAGCGAAATTTTATAATAAATAAAAACGATTGTGAACAGACTTAATTGCTGGAAATGTTTAAAATTAATATGCGTACGACGCTTAAAAACCTACAAACGTCATGTGTCAGGTGGAAAAACATCCAGATTCAAAACAATTACCTGTGCGTCACAGAAATAGTTGTCCTGTGTGGGAATCGAACCCAAGACCACGGGCGCCGAAGCCGATACCTTTTCAACTGCGCCACGGAGTCATCCGATATAAATGGTACGAACTACAACAGACATTATACATTACAGATTTTTTTTAAACATACTCTATATTATAATAATTAAAAATTATATCTGATTAAAGAAAATTGATTATAATGTAGAGTATAATCTTCGCTTCTCTGACACAAACTATTCTGTTTCTTAGACGATATCAATTTCATTTATAGGAGCTATTCTTTAAAATAAAGGAATCACATTTCTTTAATTTTATCCAAAATGTTGCATGTTACATGTATTAAATGAAAGGGGAATCGTAAACCAGCAAATACTAGGTATTTTCGCTGCTGTCTTTATAAAATTATTCGACAAGTAAAATTAAAGTAAATTTATAACAGAATACATTAAACTGAATTTATATATCCATTTAAATTGGTCATCGAAATACCTTAATGCTTGATCCGAAGCTTTTAATTGAATTTATTAACGATACATAACGTCGAAATAAATCGTTGTTAATAATTACGCCTGCGTTCATTCCGACTTTTCGATACGGTGAGTGATAATTTAAACGGTAACTATATTTGCAACGCTGACCGTACTTTGTTGCCGAAATATCTTTGGTTCGTGACGAGAAAATACGTTTGAGTATATTATCCCGGGAGACTGCGGTTTTGGTTGAGTTTAACTGACGTATATTTTCGCTTAATTAAATTAATACTGCAAGAAAGTGCTATGTATTAAGCTTCGACAAAGTCCATCATGGACATACCTATACAATGATATTATATACAAATACGAAGTAGATATGATACTAGCGCACCGAAATTGAGGCGCTCAAATTGGTGACACGCCAATTGGTGTAATTAAATTGCAATTCTATAGGCTGCTCCGTATCATAAAGTTATACATTAACTTATAATTATGTTATATAATGCAAAGCGGAACAATTTTATCAACTGTGGTAGGGCCACGCAATGGTGTTGACTGTTTCACGAATTGGCAGGTCCGTCCCGGTAAGTACCACGCCCTCACAGAAGACCGTCGTAAAGTAGTGTTACACTTCTGCGTTTCGTCTGGTGAGTAAGGTAGCCGGCGCCCACTTTATTTAAAGGTGGCAACGCTTCTCCAACCTTGCGGGTGTTGCAAATGTTCATAAGCGGCGGTTATCACTTAACATCAGGTGAACCGCCAGCTCGTTTGCCACTTTCTTTATGTCCACGAAAATTGTCCTTATAAGTTACTGGCAATATGAGATGCGAACGTTAACAAAAGTAGTTCCTTTGTAACATCTGAATGTTACGTGACGAACGACACCGATTGTTTGCTGAGTTCTCCGAGAATTTTCCGTTCATATTCACTTATTTATTTCAAGTTTATTTGGTTCGATTTGGGAATATTGCATTGCACAAGAGACATTACAACGTTTTATAGTCCCAAACTTAGCAACGATTGTACTATGGGCACTAAATAACTGATAAACATAATTAAACATACTTTTCTTTTGTAAATAAATATATATTATAAATATATAAACACACATACGCTGTAAAACCCTATATTCATCACAGTATATTTTTCAAGTAGGGGGGATTGAACCCACACCCTCTGGCGCAGAATGCAAGCAGACGCAAATTGTTATTTATTTATATAAGTATACATCAAATATTAGATATAAATATTAGTATCATTTATATATTATATTATTTTATATAATTTTATATTTATCCAATTATATATTATATTATATAATATGCATTTATTTACAAAAAGAAAAGTATGTTTAACAGTTATCTAGAACCCATAGTACAAGCGTTGCTTAGCTTGGGATTACAGAACGTTGTGTAAAAATGTGTCCTAAAAATATTTATTTATTTAGTATATATAATAACTCCCGCTCAGTCTGCCTATTTATGCTCGTTGAGCACTTGCATAATCCCTACTAATATTATAGATGTAAATGTAAATTTGTTTGTAACGCTTTCACGCCAAAACTGCTCAACCGTTTATCATGAAACTTTGTACACATATTTTTAAAGGACATTTTTTCTTCATGGAATTCTTTATATTAAAAAAAATTAAAAAATAAATATTTAAGCGTTTCAACGCGAGCGAAGAAGCGGGTGAAAAGCTGGTATATAAATAATAAATTTACGATATACGCCTTTCATAGACATAAAATTCTTAACCAAAAAGTAAAACAACAGATGGTACTAATGTTACTCAAATGCATTCTCTTTCGAGTTTTCTTAAATATAGACAAATGTCAATATTAGTTACAAAAATGAAAAAAAAAAAACATTAAATGATGGCGTGTTCTTCATAATTGGTTTACGCTAAATCCGTGGCTTATCTTAATAAATAAAAATAAATGTTGGTAAGCGCAAAACTCAATGGCTGGACCAATTCGGCTAATTTATTTTTTTGTATGTTCTTTAAGGTCCACGGAAGTTTTTAATACTATAAATAAAATGACCGAAGTCAGCCTGGGCAGCTAGTTTCTCATAAAATTCATTACATTTTCTGGCTCCTAACCTCTGTATTAATTTAATCGTTGTCGAGGTAATATCGCAACACTTATATTGTGAAATGGGGAGAAAAGGTAGACAAGTTCTTTTTCTTCCTTGGACAAGTCTGCGATCTAACTTTTCTTCATATAATTTGTAGTAAAATAGCGTAATATCTGATATCACTAACTCTTGACGCGATATTTTATTAGGCGTGATACCAAATATTAACCATTGCCAATGTTGTACCTACGTGGACTCTCGTAATTCAATTAAGTTCAAGGATTAAAGCAATTTCGTTAAGCACTTGGTTTTGGTACAGTTGATACATATTTGGTGGAATGTATTTATAATGATACAATCAGTAATGGACTTATTCTCTCTAATATGTGTGTATATATATATGTTTATATATATTTTTGGATACTATAAAGTAGTTGGCACAGTTCAGGTGTTCAAGATACTATTTTAAACTTTCAGATGATCCAATAACAACGAATAAACCACACATACACACACACGCACGCACGCACGCACGCACATACACACACAGTTCCTAAGACTAAGGTACCGTAAGCCGGAGGTACCGTAGAAATCTTCACCCCTTCACGTAAATTTAGTTAAATGAAACCGTGCTACTCAACAAACTTTCAGTACTCCGGGAGACGGTACGGTGAAACCTGGTAGATCCCGTTAACTGAATGGTGAATCCCTTTGGTGTTATTTGTATCAATATTCAATTTTTTTTGTACGTCAAAATTTGAATATAACACAGCATTTAAATGAAACTATTTTACAATTTTTATCGTGTAGTAAAGGGGCAGGTTTAGTCACTCAGTTCATTCCACGAACTGGAATGTTTTAAAATGTTCAAAATATAACAGTTTAAAATAGTTAAACTATTCTTACATCCTATAATAAATAACAACTTTTACGATAAACTCGAACATAATGTTTTCTCAAGTCTCAAACTTAATAATTTTGCAATACATTTTTTAATTAGTTTTTATTAAGAAATGTATTTGCTATAATAGTAAATAAAGGAACACTTTGATAAACTAAAGTAACGAATTTAATCATGGCAGCATTAGTTTTAACTACCTCTACTACTCGTAGCACAATAAAATGTTGCGAATTGCACAAGTTATTTGGCTCAATGCCCGGGGCCTAACTTAAACCATTTCATGGATTCTAAGTACATGAGCAGGTGAAAAGTGAGAATAGTTTTCTCTTAGACGTACTGCAATATCAACATAAGTTTTTGTGTAAATTAAATTAATATTATATTTTATTTATCGTGTATGATTTTTTTATCATATAAATTAAAAAACTGACTGACCAATACCAAGCCTGCTATATTTAGTAACTTTCCGTGTTATATCGTTAAGGTATTATGTTTTTTGATACGTGTGATAGTGTTATAAATTAAAAAGATAAAAGATAGCGATTAGTTTTTTTTTTTCACGAAGAAAGAAGGGCAAAAACCTATAAATCTACATGAATGATGATACGGAAAATATTGTCTTAAAATTAGTATATCTTTATCAAATGCGAGTATTAAAATTTGTTCCTTTTTAACATGCGTAAACGCAATACATGACGAGCTGCTACGAATCGTCACTTGATTAGGCAAACATCGATATGTTTGTTTTCTTCATAACTCTGTGACGATTCGAAGAAATGTTTGCCGAAACGATGTCTGCATTCATTTTCACTTAAATATTCAAAGGTTTTTTTATCATTATCATATTCATTTGCGAATACTGTTTTCACTGCTGACTGTTTAAACATTGTTAAAGAAGTCTGGAGTTTATGACCACACAATAGACCGCCCCAAGCATTACATAAGATTTGACAAACCAAAGACCCTCGTACCTAAACACAGTGGTAGGGCCACGCAGCAGCCTCGGCTGTTGCACGAATGGCTGGCTCGTCCGGGTAAGTACCACGAACAGAAGACCGGCGTAAAGTGGAAGTATAATACTTTCGCGTTTCGTCTGGTGAGTGAGGCGGCCGGAGCCCAATTTCCAAACGGTGGTCAACGCATCTGGAACCCTCAGTTGTAGAAGACGTCCATGGGCGGCGGTATTCACTTAACATCAGGTGAACCGTCTGATCGCTTGGCAACTTTTCACATTAAAAAAAGTTTTCTTCCGAGGATGATTCGCCAGGCTATCAAAATAACAAAAGCATCAAGCAGCTTAATTCCAATATAGATGATGGTTGGGTCGTACCACCAGCTTGGGGTCGAATATTTTTTTTTTCACATTGCCATTACCTTAGGATAATATTATCCTGTGTTGTAATAACATTTTACAAACATAAATTTCACGCAGACAAACACCCAGATGTGAAACAACTATCTGTGGGTCACACAAATAGTTGTCCCGTGTGGGAATCGAACCCACGACCCCTGACGCTGAAGCCAATACCTTGGGAACTGTGCCACGGAGTCATCAAAGTTTATAATTTAGTTATCAAAGTACAAAGTCAATTATCAAAGTTAATGAATTGATTAAATCTAAACACACTATAGACTTCCTGGAGACTAATATTTTACTGCGCGGATCGGACAAAATCAACTATTAAAGCTGATTGTAACTATTCGGACGTAAAACATCGCCTATGGAACCATAAACTGTTCGAAATTTCTACGTTTCATAATTACAATAAAAATTACATGTATATGCGAATAAATGTAAAAGCTAGTTCTATTTAACAATACGTTCTTCTCACATAAACCTGTGTTTTGCGTAATCATATCCCGCTTTGTGTTAATCTTAGTCTAGTTTGTTATTTATAATTAAAATTTTAGGTATGTACTGAAAATCGGGAAATCGTACCGAGTACATACCTATTTGGTTTCATGTCTTAGATATATATTCTTTTAATTGTTAACATAACTGTATTTGTTGTTGAAACTAAATAAATATTCATTCATTCATTCATTCATATCATTAACGTATCTAAACCTTTTTTTTTTTTCAAGATGGTATTTTAATAAGCCCGATGGTATTAACTGTACGATAAAAATTGTGCCAACCTTGTTCAAACTTCTTTTCTTTATCCTTTGCAAATTAATAAACTCATTAAATGGAAATTGCCATTCGGCTTAGAAAACGCGAGAAAAAGAATAGAGAATGCTAAAGTGATCACTTTTCAATTATCTTAATACAAAAAAATTTTCATAGGCACACAATGTACAACAAAAAAAAAGTTGTTAATACATTGAAACCATGTTTACTTGAAAAACCGCAATATATGTGATTACAGTTTTAACATTAATGAGCTCAGCATTTAACGGATGATCAGACCACTTTAACACGCTTGGTTTGTCGTGGTGACTCGTTATTTGTTAAGTATTATCGTGATGAATTTTATCTGTTTTAAAATGAAGCGTTATGAAAATTAAATAAGGAATATAAAAGTTTGTCAAAATGTTTTTTTTTTCTAGTAATTACCGTCCTAATTAAAATATTTCTTTTTAATTTTCGGTTAACTTATACACATGCATTGTTACAGGTATAAGATTTTCAGGGTTGTCTTTACCAAGGTGGGATCCCTTGGTAAAGACAACCCTTCTTGTATCTTGTATTAACTGATGTTTTTGCTTTCAGTCCCGAGACTATTAAAGCTTCATCGGACGCAGAACCGGTGGGCTAGCCAGAACCCACGGGTTTGGACCCTCCGCTATGGGTAGGGTCGCGCATGTGCTCATGCGTGCGTTTAACTACTATGGTGTGTCATCTAAGGGCCGTCGAGGTCGCCGGTTCGGACCGAGACCCCGACGGCCGTCGACTGTGCATTTAGCTAATCGGTGGCTGGGAGCGGTGAGAACCGCCCCGGAACGCGGGTGTACCTTGTGTACGCGTTGTGTGGGTCTCGCCGTGCTCGGAGGCGAGGGCGAACTGGTGTGATTGTTGTTACACTAACTGTGGGTGTAGTGTTATCCGGCGGGACCCCCGGCGGTGGGTCCATCGTGTCTAAGTCCTCTTCGTCGACCGGGTCGATGAGGACGTTTCGCGGGCGACGCTTGTTTACGTTCGCGTTTGTGTCCGGTTGGTAGTTTGCTGCGCTTACCACCAGAGGGTTGGGATGATGCTGGGCTCTATCGAAGAACCGTTTTGTCAAATCTTTAAAATGAGCGCGAATCGTCGGGAGTCTGCAATCGCTGTGCAGGTCGACGTTGCGCTGATACCATTGCGCACCGGTTGCGCGGCGGATAAACTTACTTTGAACTACTTGCGCGTAGGATTTATATGTGCGAAGATCATGCATGCGTAGGACATTATTGGCCTTACGCAAGCTTTATATAACAGTAATTTGTGCCTTAAGGGCATTTTACTATGCTTATTCGTTAAATTGTGTAGCCGGCCGGAGACGAACGCGGCTTTATTTCGGACTTGATTGATGTGCGTAGTCATACGCGATGATGTGTGTCATACGCGAGTCGAAAGTGACTCCTAGATATTTGACCGTTTTCTCCCAGGGGAGAGTTTGGCCGTATTTTTGCCATATATATAGATATTTGCCCCAACTTTCTGTACTGGCGAGGACCTTTGTAACGGTGTGGCGGATGGGGGTTGGGGGTGCTACGGGTGAAGTGAATCGCCACACTTTTTTCTGGATTAATATCGATTCTCCATTTGCGGAACCAATCGCCGAGGCGGTCGGCGGCGCTTTGGAGTCGAGTCGTTAATTGACTGAGGTTGCGATCTGAGTAAAAGAGCGCCGTGTCATCCGCGAAAAGCGCGAGATTGACGTGGGGGTCTCTAGGTATGTCGCTCGTGTAGAGCGTAAATAACAAGGGTGAGAGGCAGGAGCCTTGTGGTACGCCGGCCGTGAGGCGGCGGCTTGTGGAGAGGGTGCCCTCGACTCGATATCGAAAAGAGCGGTTCAACAAAAAGGCCCGGATGGTGTGTACGAGCCTATCTGGCACTTTGAGTGTGTACAGCTTGTAAAGCAAGCCGTTGTGCCAGACTTTGTCGAATGCTTTTGCGACATCGAAGAAGAGAGCCCCTGTACTGATGTGTTTGGGGTGGTTAAGGCCTTTTAGGATGTGCTCCGTTAGGCGGTATAACTGATCGGGACAAGAGTGTCTAGCTCGAAAGCCGAATTGTTCCGTCGGCAGAAGTCCGTTGGAAAATACGTGCTCTTTGAGCCTGTTTAACAATAGCCGCTCGTAGAGCTTCCCCAGACAACTGAGGAGGCTGATGGGACGATAGCTAGAGGGCTTATTGGCTGGTTTATTCGGCTTGCGAATGCCGATAACCGTGGCTTGCTTCCAGTCGTCCGGAAAGGAGCAACTGGAGAGAAGCGTATTGAAAATTGTCGCCAGTAAACAGATAAGCGGCCCAGGGAGAGTTTTGAGAATCTTATTACTTATATTATCTGGGCCCGGGGCGGATTTTGGTTTTAAATTTTTAATAATATCTTGGACCTCTTCGGGGGTCACTGAATTTAAAGGTTCGCCTTCCGGTGGAAGCGCAGCCCTAGTCTCGATTACGCGGTCCACCTCCGTTAGGTGGGCCGAATCGGTGTGTTCGCGCGATGGCGTACATTGCTGCTCTAGGTTGTCCGCAAGGCATTCGGCTTTTTCGGAGTCATCTAGGGCTACTGAAGCGCTATTAGGTCTAACTAACGGCGGTAGAGATTCGCGGGGGTCTGCTTTCAGACTGCGGGCCAACCGCCAGTAGGCGGTGTGCGATGGCTCGATGTCCTCTAGGAGAGTGTCCCACGTTGTATGTCGGTGTTCCGATACACGATCTTTGACTTCTAGCTGAAGGCGTCGAAGTAGAGTTCGGTTCGATTCCGATCGGTATCGGTCGAAGGCGCGTTTAGCTGCATTTTTTTGTCTAATTAGCAGTCGTAGGTCGGGCGGAAAGTTAAACCGTCGGTCGCCCGACAGTTTCACCGTCCGTTCCGAGTCTGTGACTGCGGAAGTAATAGTTTCACGGAGACTCGCTATCGCTCGATTTGCGTCATCGAACGTAGCTATCGTCTCGAGTAAGTCTACTAAGTCCTGGGGGTCCAAGGCCTTGAGTTTGACCTCAAGACGATGCCAGTCCACTACGGATTTGGTCGGAGGGACCGCGCCGGCGTTCTGGCCCAGTTTACACAGGACGGGCCTGTGATCTGAGTCTAGTTCATGGATTGTCTCTATCGACTCGATGTCGAGCGAGACCTCCCTGAATAACATTATGTCTAGGACACTCGGTGACGCGTGCTGGTAGTTGTCCACCGTAGGGTACCTAGTGGGAGTCGCGGGAGCGACTATACTGAAATTAGGTTATCGGATAAGCTAAAGAGATGCTTTCCGTTGTTGTTTGGGATGCTGTTGATGTCCCATGAGCCGTGTTTGCAGTTTAGATCTCCTGCAATTATCACGGAAGGGCCTAAGTTTAGAAGCGTATCTAGGTCGCTTTGAAGGAGGGTTCTATTCCCCGAGAGGTAGGCTGAGACTAGTACAAGCGGCCTGTGGCCGGTGAGCGCTAACCTACACGCGGATGCCTCTATTTGATTTAGCTCTGGAATGTCGAGCGGGCAACAGTGCAAGGACCGTTTATAATAAATTAGTGTGCCTCCCAGACGGTTTGCTAACCGATCGTGGCGGACAATATTGTAATTTGCGATTCTGGGATCGCGTACACTAGGTTTCAAGAATGTCTCTTGAACTAGGAAAATATCTACATTATAATCGCGAAGGAATTCCGCGATTTCATCCCTTTGACCCTTTATGCCGTTTGCGTTGAAATACGAAACAACCAGAGCCCGAGGTTTTGTTCTACCTGCGGTTGTACTTCCCATTAAGGTGCCTTTATGGGTCTAATTAACGACGCGGCGGAGCGCGGTTTTATTGCGCGGACTATTGTTCTTTATGGTTGGCTCGTAAAAGCCCAAAGGGCTTCCACAAGCGTTTTGTGTTGGCTAATTGCCCTAAGACGCTCGTGGCCAGATGTGTGAACTGGCCGTATTGGCCGCTATTTTAGCGGACAATACGGCGAGTTCCTGTCTATTTATTGTATCTAATAAACTGCAAATGTTCGCTATTTGCGCGAATTCGAGTCGTCTTTGTTTTCCGCGAAAACTGACGGAATTGGCTGCACCTGCGGCCGCGGTGCCGTTTGAGAGGCGGGCAGCTGTTTCGCGATCGGTCGTGAGGCGACCGGGATTACCGGCGCGGTTACCTGCGCGGCCACCTGGGGTTTCGCCCAGGCGTTTACGACGGGTACGGGCGCGGGAATGAATCTGACGGGCGCGGGTTTGGGGCAACGTCGATTTCGCGGGAGATTTCCTCGCGGGAGTTTTCGGGGCCTTAGCGCAGCCTCTGAAGCTAGCCGGGTGGCCGGTGGCGTTACAGTTTACGCAGTCCGGTGGATCTGCGCAATCTTTCGGCCTCGTGCACTCGGTTGTGCCGTGGTCACCGGTGCATTTGACGCACCTTGGGTGAGCGAAGCAGTTATTGGCCGTGTGGCCAAAATGTTGGCAGTTATGGCACTGTGCCACAACACCTGACTTACGTGGGGGCTCGATGACTAAGTCACTGAGCCCACAGACCCTCTTAAGGTTGAAAATGGCCTTACCTTCCGGGGTAGGGTCAAGTTCCACCATGACCATGTCCATAGGGACACGGGTGCGAGGGTGTCTGAGAGCGGTAGTCTTACTTACAAGTCTTGTTTTACATTCACTGAGAATTTTTTCATTCTTTTTCATTTAAGCTTTTTTAATGTGAAAATAATACCTAAAAATGAAAACGGTTTATTTAAGAACTGTAAATATTTAAGTAACTATTGTTATCATTTCGGTATTTTGAGTCCAATAGTGGTCTGTTTTAGAGAATCATAAACAGCGCTTTACCACTTCAGTTTGATAATATAATTAAATTTGTTAATATATATATAAATAAATTAAATTTGAGCTACCTCAGTTATGGTGCAGGAAGATGACAGGAATACAAAGGACCTGCAGTTAGTAAAATTTGTTTTTGTGTGTTTGACGTATAATTAATAACTTAGTTCGAAAATATTTTAATGATTAAACTTAATTATGAATTGTGTGTTCGTGAAAAGTTAATCTTTATATCAGGTTAACTTAATTTTTAGTAATTCAGTCATCATCATCATCATTTCAGCCTGTTTGAGTCCACTGCTGAACATAGGCCTCCCCCACAGACTGCCACGAAGTACGATCCTGAGCCACCTGCATCCATCGACTTCCCGCACATTTGCACAGGTCGTCACTCCATCTAGTGGGGGGGTCGTCCTACACTGCGATGGCCAGTACGAGACTGCCACTCGAGAACCTTTCTTCCCCAACGGTTATCGGTTCTACGAGCTATATGGCCGGCCCATCGCCACTTCAGCTTGCTAATCCTCTGAGCTATGTCGGTTACCTTGGTTCTACTGCGGATGTCTTCGTTACGAACTCTATCACGCAGAGAAATACCGAGCATAGCCCGCTCCATAGCTCGCTGAGCGACTTTGAGCTGACCTCATACGGCCAGCAGTGAAGGACCACGTCTCGGTTCCGTAGGTCATCACTGGCAACACACATTGATTGAAGACTTTAGTCTTCAAACATTGAGGTATATTCGACGAGAAGATTTGCCAAAGTTTCCCGAACGCTGCCCATCCGAGTTGGATTCGCTGATTGACCTCTGCGTCGAAGTTGGACTTACCTAGCCGGACTAACTGTCCTAGGTAAACGTACTCGTCAACAACTTCGAGCTCAGTGCTCCCAACGACAACCGGTATAGGCGTGACAGGGACATAAGACATGATCTTCGTCTTGTTCATGTTCATCTTAAGGCCCACCCGTTGGGAGACACTGTTGAGGTCATTGAGCATAGCACCCAGGTCCTCCAGCGATTCTGCCATGATGACTATATCGTCGGCAAATCGAAGGTGGGTGATGTATTCGCCAGTAGTAATTCAGTAAAACATTATAAAAGCGACGAAGGGATGAAATGGACGTCTAACTAACTAACGAATATTGAAACTTGGTAGGTCTAGCCCATAAATTATTGAAATACGAATGCACACTATACAAATTACGAATAAAGTTTAAGCCTTATTGATAGAACTTGTATTAACTTAAGGAGATTATAAAGGAATGTTGAAGTCTTAATATGTCAAGAACGAAAATACGGCCGGTGACACGCGTATATTTGCATCGGCAGGGAGTCAATGGAGTTTGTCCGTTATTACATCTAACGTGAGCCCTAAATATCCTCTGCCAGAGAAGATCACGATAAGAAGATCTCGAAGACGTACTGGAAAACCGCAAAATACCACAGTGCTTCAATCAGTAATCTATTGTATAATCCGTGTATTCTCCCCAAGATCTATGGTGCTGAGACATATGAGGATGTTCACAAGCATAACAACTATCCCAGGGCCACGCAACAGTCTTCTCTGTTGCACGAATGGGCAGGTCCGTCCCGGTAAGTACCACGACCTCACAGAAGACCGTCCTAAAGTAGTGTTACACTTCTGCGTTTCGTCTGGTGAGTAAGGTAGCCGGCGCCCACTTTATTAAAAGGTGGAAGCGCGTCTGCAACCTTAAGGGTGATGCAAATGTTATGGGCGGTTGCTATCACTTAACATCAGGTGAACCACCTGCCCGTTTGCCACTATTTATGTATCTTAAAAATAATGTACTACATAATGTCAGAATAATTTATCTTATCCTTTAAACGAGCAATTGTTGTATATATATATATCGGAATCTCGGAAACGGCTCCAGCTATTTTCATGAAATTTAACTCGGTCGGTAATCGGGCAGCCCCAAAACAGACGGCCGTGGTTCGTATCACGATCATTTACACAATTATTTTTTTAGTTTTTTTTCGATTCCAGATCATTGCTTTCTTTAGTTTTTATTTTTTGTTGATCCAGATGATTTTGTTAATTTTTTCCCTTTTTTTAAGTTGTTTTTAAAAAACACCACTTCATATTTTATTATTATTAGGTCGGTAAGATCGAAAAATATTATGCATATTTCAGTAATTTGTATCTAAATGAAATTTCCAAAATACATGATTTACCAAAAAAAAAACCGAGCAAAGCTTCTCCAGGTACAATTAATAGGTTATTATAAACTTATAACGAAATTACAAACAATTTTAATATTTGAATTAACTTTGCATTGTTAAAAGTACTTACATAGTTAAAAGTAAATTAATATAAAGAAATAAAAAGTATAGCCTAGCAAGTAATAGCCTATAATTATATGTCCGACTGCAGGGCAAAGGCCACCGCTATACAGAAGGGCTTAGTCCACAACGCGACAATTGGTGGACTACAAATATCATCGATTTAAAAAAAAATATTATTTAAAAAATATTCAGGTTTCCTTTATGCATCATCGCTGAGCACGTGATGAGTCAACACTTAAATTTAACAATTTCTTTGGTGTCGGTACCGGGGATCGAACTCAGGTTGCTCGCGTATATTTAATTAAAGGCGAGCGCCCGGACAATGAGCTATCACAGCCTATGGCTATCAAATAAAGCAAATTATAATTAAACGTAAACACGCCATATGTACGGCATCGTTTAAATGCTTTATCGAAATAACTTTACGCTTGCCCCGAAGCCTTTGAGTGAATTAACTACTGATACATTTTACCCGAAATAAATCGTTGTTCCTGATTACGCGAGCGCTCATTCGGACGTTTCGATGCGATAAGCAGCAATTTAAATGACAACTAAAATTGCAACTACGACCGTACTTGTTGCCGAAATAACTTCAGTTCGTAATGAGAAAATAAGTCAGTTTATATTTTGACTGATACGATTTTGCTTGAAATATTTCCGAATAAGATTTTACCCGACGTCGTCTATTGCCAAAATAAGGAAAGCAATGCGTGCTAGATGTCTAATAAACATACTTAAACATACTAATTAATAATTAAAAAAAATACCTAGACACTAAAAAAGTATGTTCAGCACAACAGTATGCGGCATCAAACCCACACCGATACAGGTTGCATAACTATGAAATCATTTAGTGTGTATTTAGGTTTAGCCCACAATACTTTTTCATGTTTACTACAAACGTTACCAAGCCGAAGTATTGACCGAATGAATGATCAATTAATCGATCAACTGATAAACACGCCTTTAAAATTTGTGTTCCACCGATTTCCTGTAACCGCTAAAAGAAAAAAAAAACAAAATAATCGTATAGGATACAAGAAGTGTCGTGCAGCTAAGTTTTAGAACAAAGCGGTTTGGGAGCATAGTTTAGTTTAAATCCGACGGGCTCCACAAAACTTTAGTGTAAGAGCCGAGAGGGTGCCAAATAAATCCCTTTTTTAAATACTCGTCGTAGTTTTAAAACAGAAAAGCTCTAAATCTTAATAAGGCGCAGTGTTTAAGACATTTCACATGAAGTTATACAATTAGACTGTTGGAGTATATAAGGATTTTAAATAGGGAAAGGGTTTAAAATGATGCAACTAGATAGTTAACTTCGGACGATTCTAACTATGTATTAAAACGAATGACAACGAGGGTAAATAATAAAACATAAGGAGGATTAACAACCTGTCTTAAAATTAACTTAATCTAACACTCGAAAACATTGCCTGGACGAAAGACGCAGGCGCTTTAACATGCCCCCGGGCGTTGAAAGCCACGATTTCAACCAGAATCAGGTGACACTGGCAATGGACAGATTCTACTGAACGACCTCCGGATGACTCCAGCTGAAGTTCTGATGTCGGCAACTCGAACTATGCCGTCGGGCCCAGGATGGATTGCGACGATTCTTCCAAGCTTCCATTTCAGTGGAGGAAGGTTATCTTCCTTTATAACCACCAAATCATTTAACTTTAGGATATCCTTACAGGAACGCCATTTTACCCTTTGCTGTAGCTCGGATACATACTCCTTACTCCATCTTTCCCAAAAATGCTGACGCAGTTGCTCAATGCGTTGGAATCTAGTTAAAAGAGGAGTGGAGCTATGCTGGTAGTCTGGTTGTGGTAAAGAAGTCAATGCCCGTCCAATCAGAAGATGTCCTGGGGTCAGTGGTGTGCAATCTGCAGGGTCTGAAGACAGCGGAGTGAGGGGTCGAGAGTTCAAGATTGCTTCAATCTGAGTCAGTGTAGTGTAAAGTTCCTCATAAGTAAGGTGACAATTGCCCAACACTCTAAGCAAATGATGTTTTGTCGACTTGACTCCCGCCTCCCAGAGACCGCCGAAGTGAGGAGTATATGCCGGAATGAAATGAAAATTAATGTTCTCATTGGCCATACTTTCGCTCAATAAGTTGCATTTGCTTTTTAAGAATTTTGATAAATCATTGTATGCACCAACAAATGAGGTTCCGTTATCGGAATAAATATTAATGTGTTTACCCCTTCGAGAAATAAATCTACGTAATGCCAGCAAATAGTTATTACTTGTTAAGTCACCTACTAACTCCAAGTGAATAGCCTTGGTAGTAAAGCAGATGAAAATACAAATATAAACTTTAACTATCCGACACCCCGCGACCCTGACGAGAGGCACTCATAATTGGACCCGCGTAGTCAACTCCTACGCTTTCAAAAGGAAAGCCACCTGAAAGGAGGAGACGCTGCTCTGGTAAATTGCCCATAAGTGGGGTCAAGATCTTACCCTTCATGCGATGGCATCGCACACATTTATGATAACATGCCTTCGCTAGGTTTCGCCCTCCTATGGGCCAATAAGTGTCTCTAATGCATGCTAACAGTAGCTGTGGACCGGCATGCATCAACCTTTTGTGCTCATGATCAAACAACAATTTCGTGAACCTATGAGTGGACTGTAAAAGTATAGGATGCTTCTTATCGTATGAAAAATTTGAATTATCTAATCGACCCCCGACACGCATTATTCTTTTTTCATCTAAAAATACATTAAATTTAATAAGGGGACTTTTCTTAGGTAAGTTTTTATTGCTCAAAAGTAATCTGTACTCCGGGAAGGAATCATTTTGGCTTCTCGAAATTACGATATTTAACGCGTTTCGTAGTTCATCGTCTGTTAAGAATAAAGCCGTAAATACCTCTTTTTTACAGGACCTTATAAATCGCAAAGCATAGGCAACGGTACGTAGAAGGCGTAAATAATTCGAAAAAACGACTAAAATCGATAAAACACTCATTAATTTCTGTATTATTAAAATTAACGGCTAATGAAACATTATGACGAATTTCAGGCAATATTTCAACGTGGTTAGGCTGAGAAGGCCATTCTGATGAGTCATGCTTCAAAAAATCAGGACCCGACCACCATAAATCAAGACCTGGCAGGACCCTAATATCCACACCACGAGATATTAGGTCTGCTGGGTTCTCATCAGTTGGGACATGTCTCCATTGACGGTCACCAACCTTTTCTAAAATTTCAGCAACTCTATTGCGTACAAAAGGCTGAAGCTTACTAGGTAACATTTTCAACCATCCTAAGACAATAGTGGAGTCTGACCAAAAGCAGACTTGATCAATCTTAACACGTAGCGAGTAAACAACCTTTTCATAAAGACGAGCCCCTACCAAGGCACCGCACAACTCCAGTCGTGGTATTGTTATCGGTTTTATTGGCGCTACACGACTTTTAGACATTAATAATCGAATCGTAACCTCTCCTTTGTTATTAATGCTTCGAACATAAACGCACGCACCATATGCGCGCTCAGACGCATCAGTGAAAATATGTAACTCTAGCACCTTGTATGACACACAAATAATCATACGAGGAACGCGAATGTTATTAATAATAGGCATATGTTTGATGATGTCATACCAAAGCCTTTTAATGTCTGGAGTCAGGGGCTCATCCCATGAAAGCTTGTCTAGCCATAACCTTTGCATCAACATTTCCATGGTGATGACATAAGGAGCCATAAGACCTAAGGGGTCAAAGACTTGCGAAATTACCGAAAGCAGGGCACGTTTGCTGTTGCCATCGGGAATTAATGAATTTAATGGAAAGTGAAGCTCATCCGAATCAGAATACCAGCCAAGACCTAACAACTTGTTTGACTCACAAGATCCAATATTTAAATTTAGTGATGCCTGCGCGAGCTTTGGTAGTAGTTCAGGTTCGTTTGATCTCCACTTTCGTAATGGCATACAGGCAGAGGCTAATACAGCTGTGACTTCTTGACGAATAACTTTAACGCTATCTAAGTCATCACCACCTGTAAGCAGGTCATCGACATAGAAGTCGTGCATTATTATTTCACCTATGTCTTTATTTGTACACTCAAGACCGAGTTGTTTAAGGCAGCGCGTTGCAAGGAATGGCGCACTCGCTGTACCGTAAGTGACGGTGTTTAATTTAAAAATCTTAACAGAATCACGGAGATTGTCCCGCCAGACGATCTGCTGTAGTCGCCGGTCATCGGGATGGACGCTTATACATCTATACATTTTCTGCACATCGGCAGACAAAACGTACCTATGCTGCCTGAAACGTAAGAGTATCGACAACAAATCGTCCTGAACAACAGGACCGACCATCTGTATTTCATTTAAAGAAATACCTGACGATGTAGGGAAACTTGCATTAAAAACCACTCTGAGTTTAGTCGTCGTGCTACTTTCACGTAGCACTCCGTGATGTGGTATAAAATATGAACCTACACCCGAATAAGGCATTTCACATACAGTCATATGGCCTAGTGCCTGATACTCAAACATGAAATCATAATACATATGTTTGGTGTCCGGTTTACGGTTTAATCTACGCTCCAAAGAAAATAAGCAACGCGTAACTCCTTTAAATGACTCTCCTAAAAGCGCAGGATCTTGTTTGAGTGGTAAACGAACTTGAAAACGTCCATCAGCGAGACGTGACGTATTTTTGACAAAATGATCTTCACACAACTTCTCTTCCGATGAATAATAAGATGATTTGGAACTTATTTCTTCTAACTGCCAAAACCGCGTTAAATCAGCTTGAACGTCATTAATTTTATCATCATAATAAGATTCAGTTTTGGCAAAATTACACTTTACTGTATTATTTGTCGCAAATGCAGCATGAGTATTACTAATGGGGCCAGAGACTATCCACCCTAGCCTGGTTTCCTGCAGCACGGGCTGATCAATGCCTAGCCTAATTCTCTGTGACCCCAACAAATCCCAAAAGAGATCAGCACCGATTAAAATATCTATTTCGGCAGGTTTATAAAATGTGGGTCAGCAAAGACAATGTTAGACGGTAGCTTTAGATCCGATAAATTTAATTCGCGACTTGGGACATTACTCGTAATAGATGGCAAAATAAAACAATGAAGGTTAGCAGCATAACTATTATCTAATGACTTCAAATATACACTGCACCTTTTGCCTACGTAAGAAGTCACGTTATTTATGCCCAAAATCGACCTATCTATCTCTACAAAATCTAAATTTAATCGATGGCGCATAGTCTCCGTTATAAAGCTAGACGTGCTACCACTGTCTAATATTGCGCGGGCGACGTGCTCAACATGATTGCAATCTAGCACTTTAATCAAGGCGGTCGATAATAATACGTCTTGTTGTTGGCTATGATGCGCGACGTTCGTAGATAACACTACGCTGTTTACACCAGTGGTTGCGGCAGGCGTCACGGACGAGTGTGTTCTGCTTGTTGCACTCTCTATAGATCGATTGTCTACGCTACGCACGTTCTCACCTACCTTCGGTCCCGCGACGTGTATGAGAGTGTTGTGTCGACGCTTACATAGTTTGCACCCTGGCTTTTTACAATGGTTCGCATAATGTCCTGTTTTTAAAACAATTGTAGCAAATCTTATAAGACGGAAGTAACTTCAACCTAGCCTCATTGCTGAGTGCGAGAAACTGTGGACAATTGACTAAATTGTGATCTCCATTGCATTTCAGACAAGAGCTTTTAGGTGAATCTGCATTAGGGTTACATGAGTGCTGTACCGAAACCATGGACTTTAATTTAAGATTCGACTTATTCGACACCGAATGAATGTTACGCGACATTTCTAACGTTTCGATTAAATCTGCCCGGTTACGCATAAACTCAAGAAACAAATCAAATGTAAGCGATTCATCTTTATTTAGACGACCCTTAAACTCCTCCCACTCACGGTAGGTTTTCTGATCTAGTTTGTGCGTAACTATATAGATAAGAAGCGTGTCCCAATGCTTTACAGGCTCGCCCAAAGACTCCAATGCGCGAAGGTTTTTACTTAACAGGTCAATTAAACGTTTTAATGTGACAGAGGACTCTTTAGTAATAGTTTCGATATTAAATAAGGCTGAAACATGATTCTGAATTAACAATCTCTTATTGTTAAACCTCTCACACAAAACGTTCCATGCCACGGTGTAGTTATTGGCAGAAAATTCAAATGACTGAATGACCACAGCAGCAGACCCTTCCAGAGACGCACGCAAATAATGAAATTTGTTAATTTCATCTATCTCGTCATTAGAGTGAATAAGGCTATTGAAGGTATCATGAAACTCCAACCAGTTCTCATACGATCCACTGAATTTTGGCAATTGTATAGTAGGCAACTTAACAAGTTTGTGATTACTGGACCTAGAACACTTGTCACTACATGCCGACTCGTCAGCTTTATGATAATCACTCAATAAATTCTGAGCTTTGGCTAGCGCTTTGTAGTATTGGGATTCAAAGCTTGAACGCTCCGTTAATTGTATGTCGAGTTTATCGACAATACATTCCAGACGTAACTGAACCTCATCATATTGGTTATACAATGTATCCAGCTTACCCATACGCAATTGCAATTCCGTCGCGTCATGATTTTGTAAAGGTGTTGTCAGCGAATCTAAGTAACTGATAAAAGCAGTTAAAACGGCCTTTAAAACTACCTCGCTTCTTAATCAATTCCTTTTCCTCAGTCATTCTGGAAGACGAGAGTATTCGACCTGGAATGTATACAATAATAAATGTATATAAGCTAACTTCGACGGCTATGTAAATACTTAACTACACACAACGCAGTTAATATGTAGGTACTCACACGAAAATATTAATCAAGTAGTGAAATGGTAAGATATTCGGTACACAAGTAATAAATAATCAATCAATGTTCTATATACTAATTATACGATTAATTTGCCTAGAAAATATAATTATTTTTATTATTACGGTGGGATTTAATTTGAAAACTTATAAAGGCTATAAGGTATATAATAACAAAATTTACCTATATACTACAATTATTTCTACGATTAGATTCCTACTGCACAGCTTTATTTAAAGTGATTGACTAATGTAAATAATCAAAATAATGTAGCTTTACCGCTAACTGTATTTTTACAATACTATTTTGTCTTATTTACTGCAAAGTATCACAAACTTGCCAATGTTAACCACAATACAAATAGGTAATAATTTAAGATTATCGATTGAAACAGTATATAATAATAAATGCGACTAACCTTATAAGTCCAGTGATTTACAATAAATACTAGTACCTTAATTAGAGCGTTGGGTGATAAAAATAATAACTAAATCCACACTTTTACACCGCGTAATTACTGCAAATTGATCCACATCTATGTTGCTGCCTCCGTAATCCAAATGTAATTTTCAAAAAAAGCTCCTCTTTTAATGATATTATAGAACAAATTCTGGTTCTTTTAATTTTATATCCGGCTCGAAGGACCATGTTGGAGTATATAAGGATTTTAAATAGGGAAAGGGTTTAAAATGATGCAACTAGATAGTTAACTTCGGACGATTCTAACTATGTATTAAAACGAATGACAACGAGGGTAAATAATAAAACATAAGGAGGATTAACAACCTGTCTTAAAATTAACTTAATCTAACACTCGAAAACATTGCCTGGACGAAAGACGCAGGCGCTTTAACATAGACAAATAATTTATTTACAAAAATACATTACACTCGCTTTGTAAGTGAGATTCAGATGCGTTGCCACCTTTTAATAAACTGAGCCCCGGCTACCTCAATGGCATATTCACTTAGAAAGTAAGAAATCATTATAATGACAGCTCGATTTGAAACAAAAGCAAAAAATGTTCTTGTTCTAATTTTGTTATTTCTTTCAAATTCTAATTAACCTTAAATAACATCTTAAAATAAACCTTTTCAAATTTATTATTAGCATTAGTAAATTATTCGTATAGCATACTATATATACGAACGATCTTTTTAAACACCTTTGGGAAGTATCGGAATTTTTTTATGTACAAGTACACATACCTATATAGTTATGTATGCTTGTACTAGAACATGGTATTTAACAGAGTTCTAATTGATCGAGAAACAAGACATAGAACATTTTACAATGCTTATGATTAAAGTCTTTATGGGCGTCAATAAGAAAAAAAAAAAAACAAATAAGTAGAATGGAAATAGTTGACTTGCACGTTCTAAAACCAAGAAGTTTCTTATGGTGTGGATATACATACACATATACATATAGAGCCGTGATAGCTCAGTGTCCGGGCGCTCGCCTTTAATTCAAAATACTCGTACAACCTGAGTTAGATCCCCGGTGCGAGCACCAATGAAGTTTTTAACTTTAAGTGGTGACTTATCACGTGCTCTGCGGTGAAGGAAAACATCGTGAGGAAACCTGCATATTTTGGAAATAATAACAATATATATATATATATATTTTTCGAAGATAATATGTAAAGTCCGCCAATTCGCAGTGGGGTCGCGTGGTGGACTATGCCCTGATACCCTCTGTATAGAGGAGGCCTTTGCCCAGCAGTGGGACATGTACAGGTATATGTTACTTTACTTTTTTTTATGGATATACCCATACATTTTCTATGACTTTAGCGGGCCACGATGAATATAAAAGTATGTAGGTAAATCCTTACTTGGATCGCAATTAGAGTGGTGAGTACACCTAGTTAATTCTATCGAGGTGGATGGCAAATGATGTCATAATTAGTAAGCTTTTTAACTTCCCCGCGGTTCTACAAGCTCTCATTACGGCGCCCTCGTAAATCATACATTGCTATCAAGTGTCTTGTGTCTGTTATAGGAAACTGCAACAGACACAATTGTACGCGAGGACTCCCAAGAACAGTAGGGGACTGTCAACAGCATATAGAGGACACATACACGATAAAGTGGTATTATATAGAAGCTATACTTGTAATATATATTACCAAAAATGGATAAGTTGTAACATTAACGTCATCGTTGACACAAAATGTGTTTGAGTGATAAAAATATGTCAGACGAGAGTAAGAGTATTTGAAAGTTAAATATTTAACATAGCTTTAGGCTTTTGTAGCTTTTGAAAAGCTTTTCGACTAAAGTAGGTACCTCAAGATAAATATTGGACTCCAAGAAAATTCAGGCTAATAATCAGCCGCCCATTATCATTTTTATGCCGTATACTAATTTTAAATTATGTCTCCCTTGCCATCTCGACCATCGTCTACGCGGAGAAGGTAAATTAATTACATCCTTAATACTTCTACCGAAGGGAAGATGACTGCATTTTAACTGATGACACATTTAAACGCCAAAAAGTATATTTCTCCTAGCTCGCAGGTGGGTGATAAATTTTTTAAATTTTACTCATTTTTTATGAATGAAAGAATAAGTTATGTCGTGAAATTTTTATAGTATTAGTGAGTGCGTGTGGTATTCGAATCAAATTGCAATCCCGCTGTACGGTAATTTGAGAAATCTAATATGTTGCAGTACTGTGTCTGATCTTCGTATATTTGGTTATGGATTAGAAAGAAGATTCAGTGGGAGATCGATAAAGCCCCTTCTGCTAAACGATACGAGGGCTTTTCTTTAATTAGTAAATAGCGATAGGAGGACAAGATAATTTGATAAGAACTGTAGCACTTGTTGTATGGTGTAGTGCCTCCTAAGTTTGGTGTTCTTTCGAACTCTCATGATTGAAAACTTTGCTATATTTTCTTAATCGCAGATAATTCTTGCACATGCCGATAAAATATATAATAACCATGTGAATATTATGCGTAATTGTTCGAGCAATTAAAGAAAACTTTTAAAGGAAACGATGCAGAATCCATCTAAATAGTTTTTAACTAAACTTAAAAAGGTTACGAATAACTTTTGAATTCTGCTCTTAATATGAAATTTTGTTCAAAATTATCATAAAGTTTTATCACAAACAGGTTGAATTAGGGATGAAAGTTTGTATTAAATCCTAGTCAGGGTCAACAAGAACGAATAGAACAAAAGTTAGGTCTTAATGAAATGGTAATAAGCTAAAACATCACTGCTTAATATAGGCATCACAATTTTTTTATGAATTAAGATATAAACGTGCCAGCTGTTTGCCCAGCGTTTCGTTCCGTTCGCTCATGGTAAATCTGTACACCTGAAAGGTTACATCTAGACTGTATACTAGAGTAGATATTTGTTAGATCAAATGCAGGGTTGCAGATGCGTTGACAACCTTTTGAAAATTGGGCTTTGACCACCTCACTCACCAGATGAAGCGCGAAAGTTTTATACTTCCACTTTTCGCCGTTCTTCTGTGAGGTCTTGGTACTTAACTGGACGAGCCAGACCATTCGTGCAACAGCCGAGGCTGTTGCGAGGCCCTACCACCGTATAGATATGTGATTAATAAAGTCGTTACCATTTTCTATGTATCAAAGATGCCCTTCGGCAACCTAACTCAGCGGGTGAAAGGTAAATGATAAAGGTGTATGGATAATTCTGCTAAATGTCGACTCTTTTGTCGGGCTTCGGTACTTTTGTGTATTTTTACGTGATTCTGGTGGTGGTCAGTTTCAGCCTGAAATTCATGCCAACAAGAAAAAATTCTGTGTGAAATTAACAACCACGACATGACACAATGCACAATACGCCGAATACAGAAATACAGCGTATCTTTCATGTTAAAATTCCGCAACAAAAAGTAAACGATCCACGACGCAACTAACTAACACGCAGGTAAGTAAGTACAACATTAGTACTTAGATACTACAAAATCATTATGTAATATATGATTATGAAATATGAGTTGTGTATTGGCCACCTACCAAAACCCTACGTAAGACTGTAAAGAGTCAAAATTAAAAGTCAAAAATCCATATCGAACAAATTTTTTTGTACTAGCAAAAGGAGTTAAAACATAATTTATGCCAACGATTTTGGTCTCGCCATTAAATATAATGGTTCCATTAATGCCAGCTCCACTTTGTATAAATGATATTATTACCTTAATCGAAATAGCCTCATTTTACAGCAAAAATATGTCATCTCATAACAAGCGCAATTTAATGGGCCAATAATTGTGTTATTTGCATTAATCGTGTACAAAATACGTTAATCTTTATCAGAGCAACGTAAAACGAATCACGGTTCATACTATTGAAATCTTGTATCATGTATTAACTGATGTTTTTGCTTTCAGTCCCGAGACTATTAAAGCTTCATCGGACGCAGAACCGGTGGGCTAGCCAGAACCCACGGGTTTGGACCCTCCGCTATGGGTAGGGTCGCGCATGTGCTCATGCGTGCGTTTAACTACTATGGTGTGTCATCTAAGGGCCGTCGAGGTCGCCGGTTCGGACCGAGACCCCGACGGCCGTCGACTGTGCATTTAGCTAATCGGTGGCTGGGAGCGGTGAGAACCGCCCCGGAACGCGGGTGTACCTTGTGTACGCGTTGTGTGGGTCTCGCCGTGCTCGGAGGCGAGGGCGAACTGGTGTGATTGTTGTTACACTAACTGTGGGTGTAGTGTTATCCGGCGGGACCCCCGGCGGTGGGTCCATCGTGTCTAAGTCCTCTTCGTCGACCGGGTCGATGAGGACGTTTCGCGGGCGACGCTTGTTAACGTTCGCGTTAGTGTCCGGTAGGTAGTTTGCTGCGCTTACCACCAGAGGGTTGGGATGATGCTGGGCTCTATCGAAGAACCGTTTTGTCAAATCTTTAAAATGAGCGCGAATCGTCGGGAGTCTGCAATCGCTGTGCAGGTCGACGTTGCGCTGATACCATTGCGCACCGGTTGCGCGGCGGATAAACTTACTTTGGACTACTTGCAATTCGTCAATGCGCGTAGGATTTATGTGTGCGAAGATCATGCATGCGTAGGACATGATTGGCCTTACGCAAGCTTTATATAACAATAATTTGTGCCTTAAGGGCATTTTACTATGTTTGTTCGTTAAATTGTGTAGCCGGCCGGAGACGAACGCGGCTTTGTTTCGGACTTGATTGATGTGCGTAGTGAAAGTCATACGCGAGTCGAAAGTGACTCCTAGATATTTGACCGTTTTCTCCCAGGGGAGAGTTTGGCCGTATAGTGATATTTGCCCCAACTTTCTGTACTGGCGAGGACCTTTGTAACGGTGTGGCGGATGGGGGTTGGGGGTGCTACGGGTGAAGTGAATCGCCACACTTTTCTCTGGGTTAATATCGATTCTCCATTTGCGGAACCAATCGCCGAGGCGGTCGGCGGCGCTTTGGAGTCGAGTCGTTAATTGGCTGAGGTTGCGATCTGAGTAAAAGAGCGCCGTGTCATCCGCGAAGAGCGCGAGATTGACGTGGGGGTCTCTGGGTATGTCGCTCGTGTAGAGCGTAAATAACAGGGGTGAGAGGCAGGAGCCTTGTGGTACGCCGGCCGTGAGGCGGCGGCTTGTGGAGAGGGTGCCCTCGACTCGATATCGAAAAGAGCGGTTCAACAAAAAGGCCCGGATGGTGTGTACGAGCCTATCTGGCACTTTGAGTGTGTACAGCTTGTAAAGCAAGCCGTTGTGCCAGACCTTGTCGAATGCCTTTGCGACATCGAAGAAAAGAGCCCCTGTACTGAGATGTTTCGGGTGGTTTAGGCCTTTTAGGATGTGCTCCGTTAGGCGGTATAACTGATCTGGACAGGAGTGTCTAGCTCGAAAGCCGAATTGTTCCGTCGGCAGAAGGCCGTTGGAAAATACGTGCTCTTTGAGCCTGTTTAACAAAAGCCGCTCGTAGAGCTTCCCCAGACAACTGAGGAGGCTGATGGGACGATAGCTAGAGGGCTTATTGGCTGGTTTATTCGGCTTTACTATTGAAACTGAGCAGATTGGCAATATATTTGTATTAGCAATTTTTTGAAAAATTATTTATTTATTTAAAAAATTTTTGCATATAAAACGTACAATAGCGGACTTTACATGTTTAGGCGTTTTCTACCAGTGGTTTATTGGTAGAAAACGCACATAAGTAAAGAAAATAAGGAGGTGCGAAAGAGCCATATGAAAAGTACTGAAAAATGAGATTTTATATAAAATACTAGCGGACTCGACAGGCGTCCTGTACACCGGCTTAAATCCGACAATAACTTATAAATAAAAAAAATTAAAAAACATAAATATTCTATATATTTCTCGGATCGTCCTGAATACACACAAAAATTCATTAAAATCGGTCCAGCCGTTTAGGAGTTCAGTGACATGCACAAGTAAAGAAGTAATATATAATATGTAAAGACTAGCGACCCGCCCCGAGTTCGCACGGGTGCAATGTATCACTACATAGTATAAAACAAAGTCGTCCCGCTGTCTGTCTGTCCCTATGTATGCTTAGATCTTCAAAACTGCGATTGATGAATGCGATTATTGAATGCAAATCTTGGCAAGAAATAATTGCAAATGTCTTTTGTTTACGCCAATACAATTATGTTTAGGCGATTATTGCTTTCAAGTTTTGACTTGTCTAAACACATGCTTGTATGTGCGTGTCCAATTTATTGGTTTGTTGCATCATTGTACGTATTTGCGTTGGCAAATTTTTCATTCAAGTGTTGAACGTTTTAAAAAGGGCTGTTTATTTAAAATAATGGGTCAATAATAAGTGTTCAAGTTTGATTATGCCGATTTAATATATTTTATTGAGATTTATTTATTACTATACATATATTATAATTCATTTTTTTATCCAACTTTTATTAAGACCTTTTCTCAATACTTCTTGCCTCAAAAGAACAGCAACGATTAAACACCCTCACTCATCGCACTCATGTTTGCAAAGGAAGAAAGAATGCAATTGAATACAAGAATTGCTTAAGAAATTATTGTGTTGCTGTTTACATCAAGGAAAGTTTTGAAACTAAACTTGAAGCAAGTCTTGTTCAACATTCAAGAATGTTATGTGTTGTTTAGACCGTGCAACTCATTTATTGCTTCAATTTAATTGTATACAACAGGCAAGAAACTTGCACCATGTAAATGGGCCTTAAGTCTGTCCGTCCATCCGTCTTTTAGTGCATATGGCGGTTTTTTAGGGCATGTCGTGTATGAGATTTCAGGTGAAAAATTAAGGTAATTACTGTGTCATTTTAGAGTAGATGATACATTTTTCATTTAACGAAAAGAGATGGCCTCCAACTGAACTTAATAAAGCGTCCGTGTCACATGATTAATGACAAAGGAAAATTAAGAGGCGTGTCAAATTAGGACAAATACCCTAGATTGATGTTAATGTGTTCTTTTCCCTAAAATGTTGCGGTATTTAATGTTCGTATTAATAATATACATCCATTTGTTTATGTAACTGTCTGTTATAGTCTTAGATATAATAATTTATTACATATGCAAATACTGCTCGTAATTGAGAGAAACTATTTTAACGGATTATATCCGTTTATTTTGAAACATAAACTCCCTAAAATAATAAAATCTAACTTATAAAACATCCTTTCAACGACCTTTCAATAACTTAAAAAACATGTTCTTTATGAAGTCTTCATGTTTACTATTACCCTCCCATTTCAATCGAATTCACGGATTTATCGCAGAGATTTTAAAAACGTTAAAAACGTCTTTGAAAAAAAAACATAGGCAGTCTCATAAGGGACTGTCGACAGAAGTGAAAACATAGAACAATATCAAAATTAAAATTGAACCTATAATGTTTTTATACTACATATTTTATAGGCACTCCTAACAAAAACAACAGTGTAACAGTTTTCAAATCATATCCGTAAATCCTATCCTATAAATTATTTTTGCGTACGGTATTCCTTTTTTAAATAGCTCATGGAAAACGTCTAGTGACGATTACGCAAGTTTGACGCTTTTCACACACCCAAAAACTACAAATATAGATAATATATATACAGTATACATAGCGTCTATTTTGGTATTATTAAGTAAGTTTATTGAGCACACCACCTCCCACTATTCATTACTTTATTTTTCCTTTTTATTAGGTTGTCTGGAAGAGATCGCTTTTTAGCGATAAGACCGCCTTGTTGTAACTAGATTATAAAACTTATTTTATATATGGTGTACAATAAAGTATACAATAAAAAAATAATAATAATAGCTCATGAAAAACGTTCGGTGATGATTTTTCGAAAGTTTTTACGAAACGATCATGATGATGCATTTGTTCGATTTGTCAACCCCTCAAATTTTCTTTTGTCGACGATACTTTGAACATCATTTTTACCGTGAAAGTGGTCGGTTCTAAAAAAGAAACTGGAACAGCAGGGCATGTTGTAAATGACGTTAACAGTCGGGGCGGCTGGAGATGATTAATGGACACCGTTTCGCGACACATTTTAAATCATCCCGCACCGCGAGTGTCAGTGTTAAGAGAAATTTTCACATGTATCTATTTTTCATATTAATTATATAGTATAGTTTGATGTGACCATTAAATTGAATCACGAACGATACACATTGTAAAAAAAGCCAACATTACAGGTTTTCAAGTTTTTCCAATTTAATTGATGTGAAACATCTATAGCCGCACGTAAAACCGATTTCTGGCGTGGCGACGCGTCGCCCCGTTATATGATGGTATATACATACAGTCTATATGCAATAGTTTGTACGATTAATTACTCAAATTTAAATTAATTTTTAATAATAATTTATTAATTATTAATTAATTAAATTAACTTTAATTAATTGTGTGTACTATTACCGAAGTAACTGATTAAACGAATTAAGTAGTCACGATTTAAAATAAATTCGTAAATTTTTGCATTTAATGAAAATAAATGTTTATTCAATAAATAGTCATCGTTATCTGGAAAAAAAAATCGTAGTATTTTATTTTACCATTATGAAATATTTAGTTCCTATCACAATCAGTTCTTTTCTGCATAAAACTTTTACAAAATAATGTCAATGTTTCACATCTGCCAGGCGTCCCGTGTTATTAATCTACTGCAATACGATTTTAAATTAACTTAAAGCAAGTGTATGCGAGCAATGCAAGCAAACAATCGCTATGGATACATATAAGAGTAAACAAAATTTATAAGAAAACATGAAAAACACTATGTTCATCACACACTATTTTTACAGTAGTAGGGACCGAACCCACACCCTCTGAAGCTGGAAAAGATAAGCTCTCTACCCTCTACGCCAATCGGGTCGTAAAAAAAATAGTAAAAAACTTGAATTGAGCTGAGAAAAATGAGTTTCCACTCTCAATCTATTACGTTTGTAAGAAAAGCAAGTGAATGAGTATTTGGCCTTTCACTTATTTGTACTCCAGATCCGGTGATAGACTGTTTAATTGGTAGTTGGGAGAGGAGAGCACTCTAAAACGCGGGTCTTTATACGTAATACGGGTAAAAGTAACGGAACTTGAAGAGGTCCTTAGTAAACGCTACTTGACAAAATCCTTCCAAAAGTCAGGGAAATTATCCTAGTTAATTTTCGTTTTGGACTAATGGCTCCCGTGGGATGAATAACAAGTATAAATGAAATAATAAGAAAACCCTACTGCTTTAATAATAACAACTCTTTAACAATGATTCTAAGGATTTCCCATATTTAATGTGTTTTAAGACATTCGTGTAAACATATTATGTACAAACTCTCGAAAAACTTCCGGCAATCGGTATAAAAACACTTCATAATAGAGATGAGGTCCATGAGTACCTTCCTACAGTCCATGACGTCGAGATACGACACGCATTTTATCTTTTAGTTTTTAACATGGGACGTTGCAGGATCATAGACACAATAACTATCAATGTTTTGCATGAGTAACGCATAAAAAGAAGGTATGGATTTATCAATATTCTGTTGAAAAGTTAAAATTTTCTATATTATCAGAATAAGTTCTGAGATAATCACTTTAAAAATTTAAAAAAACGAAATGTAGCTAAAAATCAACGACACGTTAAAATAAACTCTAATACCTATAAAATTTAGTTTTTCGTTTATTCAAATATGAATTAAAGTGAACAATAAACAATGAGCATTGACGACAGTCATGAGAATGCGGAAGGAAAAGCTGTTTATTTCGGAAATATACTAGACAGCCTTAAATCAGCAACATCTGCTACTGTAAGAACTTAAGCTTGAAGTTTCGACGGGCTCCAAATGAAGAGAAATTAGAGCGGTATTACAGCAAATTCTGGCTTTTGGGTCTGTAGAGTATAAAACAAACAGAGAATTTATGTATATTTTTTCTGCAAGCTTACAAAGCTTGAAAAATATCATAAAAAGGTAAATATATCATAAAAATATCATTTGTTATTAATGTTATATAAGTATTCACTCGTTTTTACTTTTTATTATTGCTTCTTACGATTTGCTTCTTACAAAAAAGATATACCTAAAATAATATATAAGCTATACTAAGATGGACATGTACCGTGCTATGTTGGACAAGTCAGGAGTATAATGACGATAATTATTATATCTGATGATTTTGTTCCTTTATGAACTCTTATATTGAACATTAGAAAGAGATTTTTGTAAAGTGAAACATTAGACTTATAGGTTAACTGTCCGAAGCTTCCCTGGCGTAGATTTAATTGTTGATAGATTTAATGTTTGATAGAGGCTAGAGGAGGAGGAGCTATTTATGCTTACCTCGTAATTTTAAAAACAATTCAGAGCTTTTGAAACGAAATTAAACGTGTGGCAGCACTAGCACGAAACAATTTGAACGACATGTAACCGTTGCGCCGTGCAAGCGAGAGCGATGTTACCTGCGCCCGCGCCTACGTCACCACATGAACCCGACGTTACTGGATTCGAAAATCCACTGCCGCTCGGTCAGACGCGCTAGTCGGAATCCATATCTCACGGCGAATGCACGTTTAATTGCGCTCAGATAATTCCGCTAATTGTTCTCGCGATATAACAGTTTTCTACATTTCTAATTTAGTATCTTTTATCTAGTATTCCTTCTATTCTGTATAACTTCTTTTACATGTTTCTTGACTGTCTGTACGTTTCTGTCAGTGTCCTGTACTAAATACAATTAATATACGTGGCCTATTACTTTCATTTTACTTTTAGATTACCGCAGTGCCAAAGTACCTTATGCTGGACCGAAATAATTCATCGCAATTTAATCACTACATAGTATAAAACAAAGCTGTCCCGCTGTCTGTCTGTCCATATATACGCTGTTTTCTTTAATAGATAGAGTGGTACAATAGGAAGGTTTATATGTATAATTCTTGCGTAATATACTAGAGAAACACTGATAATTTTAGAGGTTTCTGATGCGATGTCGAAAACAAACATTCAGCTGGTATTTATTTTAGATAAGTGCCACATAAAATTATGATGCAGTGGGCTACATATCGCCCTGGATGGGTAAAGTGGTAATGGACGATAAATATTGACATAACCGAGACGTGATTCAGCACACCGTTGCAGGATCTTTAAGCGGAACACCCTTCATTTTCCGTTTACAAAGTGGGACAAAAAACATGATTTGCTTTCGTTATCAAAGAGAACGAGATTAGTCTTCTTGTTTCCACGTTGCTTCCTAAATTCTTACGAATGTGCCTTGTTTAACCAACAAAAATGTAGATACAACTGATAAAAATTGATGTACAACAATAGCGACCGCCAAATATTCAACATTTTATTTTCAACCCTTTTTACGAAAGTTTGGCCTACTCTATCAAATAGTTGTTCCATGTGGGAATCGAATCCACGACCCTTGAAGCCGAAGCCAATACTTTGGACACCTGCACTATCTATTGTAAAATTTAATCTCATACGGTTTCACTGATAATCTATGTTAGTTAATTATTGTGTATCTTTCTAAAATTGTTGTTCTATTATAAATAACCTCCATCTTCAAAAAAAAGCTTTCTTATAAAATGATTAATGCTGAAGCATATTTAAGAGGCGTGGCAAATTAAGTCGGATCGGTGCCTAAGATTTATATATAATCGTCTTGTTTTTATTAACATAGATTTTCATAACGCAACCAAATATAATGTTTAGTTAAAATAAGATTTGTCAAATACACAAGCATGAAGACACAGGTTTGCGCGTTTACCGCGGAGAGCAAATCCTACGTCGTATCTGCCTCTTTTGAAGGCACTCCCCTTGTTGCCACCGATTCGATGGTAATTCTTGGGGTCGATATATCGAGCAGCAATTTCGCGGTCGTTTGGAAGGAAAAGCCAAGCTGGCTTCTAAAAGCTCGGTGTCTTAAACCGAGCGAGACAGTATTTTCTGCCGATACATCGTTCGCAGCTTTATAAAGCACAGATTCTGCCACACATGTAATACTGTTCTCACCTCTGGGCTGGGGAACCAAAATACTAGCTCCTTCTATTTGAGAAGAGATAACGAAGAGCTGCTCGAATCGTCGATGACCAAATCCTGTCCGATCGCCTCGATTCATCGGCCTCGCGAAGAGATGTTGCATCCCTATGCATTTTTTTTCGGATGTATCATGGTTTGAGTTGGTACCTGCTGGTGAATTTCACCATCGTACAAAGAGAGCCTATTCCTACCTTAAAAGCCGGCAGCGCGATTGCGACTCAACCGATGACCGTCGCCCATGGACATTGCAAATGTCCATGAGCGACGGTGATCGCTTATCACCAGGTGTCTCGCATGCTCGTTTGCCTATTCCCATAACAAAAAAACCCTTCGTGCACGAGTCCGACTCGCACTTGGCCGCCTTTACTCTATCGTACCATTAACACAATGGAACTCAAATTCTACTCACAATATTTTTCCACCTTAATTTCACCTTCCGCAAGATAGATTACATGAAGTTTTAATAGTGGCCCTTTATAACGAAATCCCGAAATCGTAATTTAAAATTCTGAACGGTTTTCGCGTTAGGCTTTTTAAACTGCCTTTTTTATGTTTATCGAAGCGATTAAGTTGAATTTATCGTGACTTTCGCAACAGAATTGTAACATTAACGATAAAACGTAACTTTAGCTGGAAAATTTTGTTACGACTTTTGATTACTGTTCACAACAAATGTCCAATAGCGAGTAAGTCGTCCAATAACGAACAAAAAGATATCTTGCATGGACTTTTACGCATTCCACGTGATGTTTAGGCGTTATTTTGAAGTTAATTTTGATTAACAAATCCGATGTAGGCAACTATTGCTACAATTTGTGGTGGATATATTGTATCTTAAAATAGAGTAAGTGCTTGAAATACCATAGCTCCTCTGACCGGGCTGTGAGTAGAGGACGCTTCAAGAATCGATGGTAACGTCGAGTATTTAGCGGCCCAAATTATATAATTTGAACTATAAAAGAAGTGTTTATTACTGTGTAGCAATTGGTCAATAACTAAAATATCTTTTCAAAAATTACAAAAGTATTATGTAATAATAAAATGATATTATGTTATAAAATAAAATTTGTTTGCTTCTTATACGATTTTTATACGGATAGAAATTATACTAAAGCGTTTCTTAAACTCGCAAGAATTTTCATTTCATTTTAATCCGAAACACTTACTAAAATTGACAAAATAGAAAAAAAGAGTGGAACCGTTAATTTAAATGCCAATTTCTGGTAAGAAAGTCGAATAAGCTGCACAATGCAGATGAAAGTGGCTCTATTTATAAAACGACTTCCTTAAGCTACTCGGAGCGCCGGAACCAGGTCGTTTTGAATGAACTAAAAGCATTTTACTGTTATTCGTAAATTGCTTAAAGTTTTTTTTTCTTTTAGCTCTCGTATTCTGCATAGTTTACTGCGATTCCTTGCTTAATTATCGACTTACATGGAGAAGAACGGTATAGATAAAGACCTTTCATCCGCTACGTGTAGTCCCTAACAGGTTGTGGACCACGGAACATATGTCAAAAGGTTTTTTTCATCGGTTTTTGAATTTCTTTATGTCTTTACACATTATTAAAACAAAAGATGGGTCGTTTGGAATAGGCATAACATTAAAGGAAAACGAAAAATCATCATAAGCTGGTATTGTTTCAAACCTTTGGTCTTTAAAAATCATAGCCATTTGCATTTTCATTTTTGTATGCTTTTCATTTTTGTAAACTGCATCAACACTATTAACCTTAGCACTATTAAACATATTCTCGATATTTTGAGACGGCTGAGACATTCATTCATCTCATAATGGGGTGTTAAGATACCCTCTTATATGGTTAATGAACGTTTCATAAAAATATATATAGTTTAAGGGTACCTCCACTTTAAGGTACATGATTTGCAAAAAATATATCTTATTTCGTACATACTACTTTTCTTTAGCTTTAACATACTACTTTACTTTTCTTTAAAGCCGTGATAGCTCAATGTCCGGGCGCTCGCCTTTAATTCAATATACTCGAGCAAACTGAGTTCGACCCCTCGGTGCACCAATGAAATAGTTAATTTAAAGTGACGAATTATCACGTGCTCAGCGGTGAAGGAAAACATCGTGAGGAAACCTGCATATTATCGAAATAATAACAAAAAAAACTATTTAGAAGATATGTCAAGTCCGCCAATCCGCAGTGGGACCACGTGGTGGACTATACCCTGATACCCCTCTGTACAGTGGAGGCCTTTGCCCAGCAGTGGGACATGTATAGACATAGAGTTCGATCTTTTGCAATAAATAAACTTTCAAATATTGCCCTATCAATGCTAATATACGAATCGTAATAGTCAGTTTCATTTTCTAGTTCAAATTCTAGCTCATCATCAGAAACTTTTGATGAACCTTGCTAACCAAAGGAAAATAATCGTGTAAATAATAGCTGATAATCAGCAGCAGTAAACACTTCCTCATCACCAGAAGATTCTGCGAGTATTGCTCGTTATTTCTGACGAATTGTACGTTCGAATGGATGCTCGTTGTTTAAAAGTACTCGCTTCAATGTATTAACTAAATCTAAACTAAACGGGATAAAGATTTATCCCGAAGTAGAACTTGAAAAGTAGCTAAAATCAGTTTTTTTTTTTTTAGATAACCCATTTAAGCTTCATTTTGAGAGTAGAGAATAGCACCAAAAGATAAAAAAACATAAATTGCATTAGGTCCCATTGTTTATTGTTCACCCAAATACACGACTGCGCAGAGAAAGCTGTTCATTTCACAAATAACACACGATAGCGTTAAATCAACGACATCTGCTACCGTCAGAAACAAGCGGAAAGTTTAGACGTGAAATAAAGATGAATTAGAGCGGAATAGCAGATCTAGAAATATAGAGAAATGTACATTATATTTTTTATGACCTGTGAAATTAAAATAGACCAGAGGCAATATCTTCGTAAACGAGTAGCTCCATCTTGTATTTTTCATTTTAGCGATCTTCATGTTTTCGTCTTTACCCTGAAATCAAGTGTTAGATTTCATAATGAATATTCATTTTTGCAGAGTTTATTATATTATGACCAAGATATAACGAAATCGCACACTAAATTGCTTAAATATAATTGTTGCGGTGGTCTTAATTCAAGTTTTTTTTTAATATTTCCGACTTTTAACGGCTTGGTTTCAATTGAATGAAATCGTTAAATGTGATTCTTGTTGTTTATCAATTTCGAAAGAAAATAATTCAAGGTCAAAAGGAAAGCTTGTTAGTATTACTTTAGCCCTAAATACGTAACATCAGCATAAAGAATTTAACCTTTAAAATTGTTTTTATATAATCAGCAGTAGAGAGTAAAAAATGAATGATACCAGTGGACAATATAATATATTATGGGCATATAACATTAGGACAAAACGGGCTAAATTTTGCCCCAGATGGATAAATTGGTAATGGACGGTAAACATTGACATTTTAAAGACGTGACTCGGCACACCGTTGAAGGATCAATACTATTCTTTAAGCGGAACACCCTTCATTTTACGTTACGACCGAGTGGTCAATAAATACACTTTTCATCTGAAAGGCTTCATTGTAACTTCCTCTCTTGAACGAGCTGATGATACCGTTCAATGGGAAACGTTAAATATGCTACTAAGATTATAGTGCTAATTGTCTTGGTAAAGTAATATATTTAATACCATCATATCAGTAGTTAAGAATATTAATATATCACATCATCAAATGAAATTTTAATGACCTGAAACTTCTATAAAAAAGATATACAATTTTTTATAGAAGTTTCAGGTCATTAAAATTTCATTTGATGACGTGATATATTAATATTCTTAACTACGTTAATATCAATCCTATTGATGAAGAGCAACTAGATAAATAGTGTGTATTACGTTTTTATAGCGTGTGTGCCGTACTTATTTGATATAAGGTATACTTCTCCCTATGAAGGTATATTAACACACTCTGAACAATACCTTAGTATCCATCCTAACGAAATCAAACTTTTGTTTTAATAATAGTCAATAATTTAACAAAAGTGCTCCATGCAGTCACTGTACACATTTCACAGCGTTTATTACTGTCTCCAATAGTTAAAAAGTGAAACATATTGAAAAGCGAACACATGCGAGTTCTTTTTGGCAGTTAAAAATTTCAACTCACGACGTAAAAATTTATCACCCAACTACATCTGTCGCATATGGTCACGTACCAATAACATGTTATGAAGTTATAAACTTATATTTCATGAACATTATGGTGCCTGCTCGCTTTGAGAACTAAGTTCTGTGAACAGTTTAAAGATATATTAGACTTACGTCTGCTTACTCGTATGTTACAGACTGAGCAATTTATATTATTAAGTAAGAGCATAGTAAATTTTTTTGAAGGCTGTCAGGAAGTTTTCTGAAAGCAATAATTTTTAGCAACAATAGAAAAGAGCTGGCAGCAAGTTTTAAAACTCAATGACGAAAATCCCGGAGACTTTATCTTTTAAAAATGAGAAAATTTTTCCGTCTTTTGACTTCTCTACTCCTCATCATCATTTCATGTGATCAGTCATCTATGGACATTTACATCTCCAGAGGGGTTGCAAATGCTTTGCAAACCTTTAAAAACTAGTAACTTAAAAATCCTTAAATATTTTAATGAAATTAATATTTTCGGAGACGTTAAATGTAATAGTGTCGTGGGCTTTTATCCAGAAATATTTCATCGAGGACACCAAGCTGTTTGAAGCCAGTTTGGTTTTCACTTCCATGTGACCGCGAAATTTAACGCTGCTTGATATTTTAACCCTGAGAATTTCAATCAAGCCTTTGGCAACTAGGGGAGTGTCCTCAAAAAAAAACAGGCACCACAATGGGTTTCTTCTTTGCGGTAAACGCTCTAACTTGTATCTTCTTACGGTTTAATTGGATTTAGTCAGTCCCATTCCGAAATTTTACTTTTTTAACAAATTCTCGATTTCCCCTTTCCAGACTTCCAGGATATTCCTGAGAAATGTTTACCCAGCTGGATTGTAAAGCATTAACAACTTTTTGGAAAGTGGCCGCCGGTTACCTCACACACCAGATGAAACGCGAAAGCATAATTTCATACTTACGTGGTGCTTCCCCGGACGAGCTTGCCCATTCATCCAAGCTAAGAAGCAGAAGTTATTGCGTGGCCCTACTACAGTCAAAGTAATTGGGACCCCATTACTCAAGGGCTTGGCATCAAAGCATTCACCACCAATGATGCCCTTGATGTTCCGATCTGTGAGAAAACTGGTGAACCAGTTGAATAATTTTTCACGAAGCCTAAGAAATAATGTATATCACAACAATATTCAGAGTCAGTAAATAGGAAAGCAAGTTTGCATATTTCGCGTTTCCCCTTCATTACGTGTACTCTCACATGAAAAACGAAAACTGAGAGCAACAAAGGCCTACCAAGTAATGCAAGGCCCTGAAAGGTCTTGGCCGGTCCAGGGTCCTGAAAAGGACCGCAAGTCAAAACTATGTTTGTTTTGGCCATCCCTAGTTTCCCGTATCAGCTCTGGCATAGCAGGTATGGCAAACTCGAGAACCCTGAGGTTGGCCTCTGCCAACTTACTTGGTAGTTAGACATACAGCTGCAAAACTTTAATCATGTAGTGTCCATAAGCGTGAATGACCATCGGGTATCTGAAGAATTGCTTGCTCAATTGCCATTCCTGTTAAAATAATAAAACCTATACAATCTCTTCATGCAAAACTCTTCACTTAGAAAAGTTGAGAACTTTCGCTCTTGAAAAACACTATCGAGTCGCACTTGAAATTCACGTGACTACGATGTGAAAGCGCTTTAATACTTTAAGAAAAGTATTTTTAAGAAAACTTTTTAGCTAAAAGTAATTTAAAGGAAGTGAAGTGTACTCTTAAAGTACACAGAGAACAAAAGCTGATGGTGTAAAGGATTCAATAATTTTCTATTAAAGTTTTTTTTTTATTATCAGGCTGTTTTTATTAATTGTATCTTATAAGGATATTTTTTTTACCATCGCGTAATATTGCAAAGTAGTTAGTAATAGTAAAATTCTATTAAAATAATAAGTAATATTTAATAGTAACATAATTCGTAACTAGCTCGCTTGCATTTGAAAATTCTTCTATGATCTGTTTTTTTTTTTTTCTCGAAAAAACTTATTCTGTATAAAATACAGATTAAGTTTATTTTCATTACTGATAAGGTGCAAGAAATATTTGAAGTTTAACGACCTACTTTTCTAACGAGTCAGCTAGGAATAAAATATTTAAAAAAAAAACTAAATTTTTCACGGTCAATGATAGCGATAATGATTAGGAATCTCCAATAAATTATAATATAATTATGAATTTTGTGTTGAATAAAGTATTAAAATTACTTTGTCTAGTCAGTTCTACATGTGCACTAAAGTAATTGCCTAATCCATTTGTTGATTCCCACGTGGATTCTTCCATAATTCGCTTTGGGTTATGAAGCTTTGAACTGTGTGAGTGAGTGTTGGTTTTTTCATGTGTAAATTTTCTCTTTTTAAAAGAAATAAATGTAATTGGGTGGTACCTGTCATTTTCTTAAAACCGGTGGCAAATGCATAATTTACAGTGCATAGTATAAAACAAAGTAGTCCGCTGACTGTCTGTCCTTATGTATGCTTAGATCTTCAAAACTTTGCAAAGGATCTTGGTGCGGTTTTTTTACTAGATCGAGTGATTCAAGAGGAAGGTTTATATGTATAATACATTGTATCCGTGCGCAGCAGGATCGGGTCGCTAGTTTAAATTATATAGCACTCACTGTTCTAAATGTGGTGTTTACCCACTTGAGTTTTGGGGTCATTCGGGGGTCACATGTAACGCCTGAGACCCAGCCTGCGTTTATCCTATTTCTAACATCTCGGTCAATGCCGCCGTCATTTTGGATCAATGAGCCGAGATACCTAAAATCGCAGTGGACTGGAATATTTACACCTTTTAAGGCTACTTGTGAAATACTGGATGTGCCACCGAAATCAAAAAACAGCTGTTCTGTTTCGTTGGCACTAATATTTAGGCCTACGCTTTCCGGTCTCTTCCGCCATTTTTTCAGTCTACTCTGGACACCTGCTGCGACAAGCAAAATGTCGTTTGGCAAATAGCATACACCAGGGTGCCTCTTCCTGTATATTCGATGTCAGTGCATCCATAATAAGGAGGAAGAGATAAGGATTTTTATAGAGATTTTAATTTATTTATGTTTTTTTCTACCAAGGTAGAGTCTCTCTCCCTATTCTCATTGGCTTGGCAGGGTGGCATCACTGATGCTGTAGTAGTGGCGCCGTGTTTGGAGAGGAGTGTCAGTACATCGGTACGCCGTTCTCACTTACTTCCACGGCTGAAATATTGTGAGCGGTGGAGCCACAGACCAGGTCTACTGGCTGGGAGGCTTGCACCTTATTAACACAGGTTCTCCTAGCTTTGTTGGCCGTGCAAAAGGAGCCGAGTAGAAAGGTACGCTAAATTAGCGAATCCCTTTCCAAATTAAGATCCTTTTTCTAGATCAATCTACCTCCTAACCGCCTCCTCCGCTAACGCATCTGAAACCTCTCAGATTGTGTAGATGTCTAAGACCGGCGGTAATCATTTAGCATTAGCTGAACCGCCTGCTCGTTTGCTACCTTCTCATATTAAAAAGTTAAATTTTGCTTCAAAACTTATATTTGTAAATTAAATTGGATAAAAATAAGAATTTGATTTGAATCTGTTGAGGAGCACAATTGCTTGATTTGAATCTTAAATTCCGATAAATGATATCTAAACAATTTAGGCAACATAACATTCAAATATTAACCGTATGCATGTAATGTTACTTACATCCTTACTATCCTTACTTACTAATATTATAAACGTGAAAGTTTGTATGTATGGACGGATGTTTGTTACTCTTTCACGCAAATACTATTGAATGGATTTTAATGAAATTTTACAATAATATAGTTTATACATCAGAAGAAGACATAGGCTATAATTTATATACATATTTTAATGTATATCTGTCTTTCTGCTTGAATGTTACGCAGACGGAGTCGTGGGCAGTAGTTAGTGTTACTATGAATGTACATTAAAGTTAAGTGTTTATTATTTAACGGAATATCAGACCTCTACAAATCCTTAACGGATGACCATTATCAAACAAATTGTGAGGGAACACTGATATTGCACCAAAGTACCGTTTCTACGGGAATGCTTCACGTTAGAACAAAGCGGACAAAGTGCCGAGTACCGCGTACAATAAGGCCATATCGTTGGACCGCATCGGAGCATTGATGTGGAAGGTCGCTCTGTGCAAAGAGAAAATATAACGCCTACGTGACATTTCGACGTGACGTAACACGCAGCACTCTTCAAAGAGGATAGCGGTTTTGTTGTGAACAAAAAAATATGTGTACACTTTTATCTTATTAAGTATATGAAATAAATTACTAACACGAGCTTCCTCGATCTAGGATTCAAAGTTAAACTTTGTGAATGAACACCGAATTGCCATCGCCGTTTTAATTAAAATAACGCCAACGCAACCTACCGTTCGCAACACACACTTGCTCAAGTATCATATGGTTATATTATGACACAGTTTTCGAACTTTAAATTAGACATTAATGAGTTACTGTGAAACTTTAGAAACTGATATTAATTAGAAGAAATACCGATTGCATCATTAGCTTTAAATTGATAAAATGTTCAACATTCGAGAAATGTTGTAAATGAATGAATTTTCAATGTTTACTCAATATTTTTCTTATACTGAATATATATCTGGATAAAAGCCTTGTACTATTATTATTTATGATAATTTCACTACATAGTATAAAACAAAGTCGTCCCGCTGTCTGTCTGTCCCCATGTATGCTTAGATCTTTAAAACTACGCAACGGATCTTGATGTGGTTTTTTTTACTAAATAGAGTGATTCAAGAGGAAGGTTTATATGCATAATATATTGCAACCGTGCGAAGTCGGGGCGGATCGCTAGTATATTATAATATGTATACTAAATAGACTTTCTCGAAAACATTTGATTCAAAACTTAAAACAGACTTAGTTAAAGTTAAGCGTCGTTTAAATTATATGTAATAAAGCCATAGCACAGGCATTTTCAAACAACAAATAAAAGTATAATTAAGGACGAAAGTCACTTGCTCAACGCATAATTCCGTATCTTATTAAAATTTTATTCAAAACTTTAAGCAGGCTCAGTTAAAGTTACGCGTCGCTTCAACAAATTGTTTAACAAAACATCATTATGAGCACAAGCCGGTGTGAGAGGTGCATTGTCTCGCTGCGCAAGTGCTACCGGATTAATAAGGTACTTCTCGCTTTCTTAAGCTAGCTTCGTACATTTTAGTTGCTTTAAAATTCATTCATTCGCAACATTTAGTTACACTAACGATGTAGTTGTTTGACTACGAGAGCCTTAATAAAGATGTTTACCTTCTTACTTATGTATAACTAAGTTCTTCCAGGAGGATCTAGAATCGGTATTAAATTAATAACTTAAATAAGCATAGAGTCCCTTAAAGATGTTATGCTTTCAGAAACACCAGTTCTGACTTCTAGCGTTAGTCTTCACTTTACATTAGGTTAACTGCCTGCTCAGGGCAATGGTAACTACAATGAAAGAATAAGACAACGGTTGCACTAAGCAGGTGCATCGTCAAGGTCTGTTGACACTTTCAATACTTCAGATTTCAGATTAACATCAAACATCAAACAGTTAATCATGTTCTTTCAACTTAACTGTCAGAGCTTCAAGGCTAAGATATCCATGCGATATCCATAGCCGAACCCCTGGTGATAACCTTCTGTACCTGTTTGGAGGGACTTCGGGATCTGCTAAGAAATGCACCAGTGTCCCTCGGTACTGCTCATGAGTACGCCCGCGGAGAAGGATGAACCTTCCTCGATCCCCTAATTTTAATTCATTCATCATCAGCCACAAGACGTCCACTGTTGAACATAGGCCTCCCCCTTAGAACGCCACAACGAACGACACTTTGCCATTTGCATCCAGCGGTTGCCCGCGACTCTTATGATGTCGTCAGTCCACCTAGAGGGATCGTCGTGGGATTTTGACTTGTAAGCGTAACTATATTATGTTTGTCATCTAACATTTTCAAACAATTAAGTGCGCATCACATATTTAAAAATAATTATTTTGGTTAGAAGCTCCGTCTAGATTAAGAACTTGAGAGTATTTTGTGTGATTTAGTTCAGAAGTTCTTTAACTTTTTAAGTAATGGAACACTCACCTTTTTTTTATGGAACACTTCATCAAATCATTAAAAATAAAACTCACTGCACTTTAAAGAGGAACAAAACATTTACCGGAAATATTTCTGAAGTGAAGTTCGCTTTCATATTTCATTTCTTATTCTTCGCTTTAACTATTAATGCGAATACTGGAAATGTTTTATTCTCCGCCCGATAGGTACGCCAGCAATGCTGGACGAAGAGAAGGCTGAATGCCTGGCTGACAGCCTAGAGTCTCAATGCTCCCCTAGTCTGCTTCCGATCAACCCCGAACACCTCCGCAAGGTGAACGAAGAGGTAGAAAGGAAAGCTTTAGAGCCACTTCGCGATCCCGTTCCCCCGGTCACGTGCTCCAAACTAGTAGACACTATAAAAAAACTACGCCTACGTAAAGCACCAGGCTCAGATGGTATCACCAATAAGTTGACCAAACTCCTCCCTACTAGCATCCTTCAGATACTAATAATAATTTACAACGCGGCTATAACCGAAGGCTTCTTTCCGTCCGAATGGAAGGAAGCTGAAGTCATAGGGTTCCTCAAACCCGCCAAACCCGCCACCCTCCCAACCTCATATCGTCCAATAAGTCTTCTCAAAACATTTGGGAAGATCTTTGAAAGACTAATACTAGCCCGCTTAAGATCCCTTATGGACACCAAAGGGCTCCCCATCCCAGGGCAGTTTGGATTCAGAGCCAAGCACTCATGTACCCACCAAGTGCACCGAATCACGGAGCACATTCTAACTAAACGCCAACGTGGACTCAACACTGGAGCACTCTTCCCGGACGTGGCAAAGGCGTTCGATAAAGTCTGGCACAACGGGCTCGTATACAAGCTGTACGGGTTCGGAGTACCAGACCGTCTCGTATGCATAATACGAGACTTCCTAAGTAATGGGACCTTTCGCTATCGTGTCGAGGGCGTGTGTTCGACTACGCATCCCGTTCGAGCCGGGGTGCCCCAAGGGTCGGTGTTGGGTCTTGTCCACTCTCTACACCAATGACATGCCGCTTGTCAAAGATGTAGAACTTGCCCTTTTTGCCGACGACACCTGTCTCTTTACCACAGGCAGAACACCCGAATTAAACCATCGACGCCTTCAAGCTGCGGCCATCAACATCGATGACTAGTTTCAGCAATGGAGGATCGAGATTAATCCCGCCAAAAGCGCGGCCGTCCTTTTCGCACATAAAAAGAATGTACCCAATCCACCCCCCGTTAAACTCTTGGACAGCCCAGTACCATGGGTTAATAAAGTCAAATATCTAGGCGTCATCCTCGTCTCCCAGCTTACATTCACCCAGCACGTGACCCAGGTCAGGAACGGCGGGTGGCATTCGTACACGGTCGCCTCTACCCGCTCCTCAATAAAACGTCAAAAATGTCCCTTTGGAACAAGGTGACCTTATATAAGGCAGTAGTTCGCCCTATCATGACGTACGCGAGCCCCGTCTTCGCTTACATTGCTCCGAAGCAAATACAACGGCTTCAGGTCATTCAGAATCGATTCTTGCGCAGAGCTACGGGAGCATCCTGGTTAATGCGCAATATCGACCATGTCGATCTAGAGTTGCCCACCATCGCGCAATTCCTGAAGTCGGCATCGCGCCGATATTTCGATTCAGCCGCCGCGCATTTCAACCCACTAATCGTAAGTGCCGTCACCTACAGGCCCTTGCCGCTAGATACTTTCCGCCGCGATTACCGAATACCGCGACACGTCCTCGACTTCTCTGACGATGAGACGACTGTCGCTATCGAAAGGATCAAAAAACTTAGGAAACACACCAACACACACCGAACTCGCCGGCGAGTGCGGCAAAGATATACTAGGTTCCGCCACGTATCTGGCAGGTTCTCCCCAGTTAATGATAGAAGCATTGCTGGAGTTTCTTCCACCACTTCTTCTACCAGCGCCAACGCTCTCCGAAGTGGTAGTAATGTTAGCTCTAGAAATTCCCCCAGTCAGATAATAGCTACCGATCGAGCCGGGGTCCGGCCCTCGAATCGGAATGCTAAACGCGTGTTGAGTGACAGCCCAAGCCGAGGTCCCCTCTCGGGGACCCTTGAGCCTGATCACTCCATGGGGCGCCCGCCAAAGCGCCCTAAGAGCTTGGCGGCCTCCCAACACGGTGATAATAGCGTGACGGCCCGAGCCGAGGCTCCCCCGGGAGCCCTCGAGCTTAGTCACCATAACGCGTAATAATAATACGCCGAGGTTCAGGCTAGGCGCCCCGTGCACCAGGCCACCTCAAGCCCGTCGGAACTGTAAAGGCCCCTAAGGCCAACAGTGGCTCATCCAGCCCAAAAAAAATGTTGTTTTTTTTATCTATATTATAAAGAGGAAAGATTTGATTGTTTGTATGTTTTGAATAGGCTCCGAAACTACTGAACCGATTTGAAAAATTCTTTCACTGTTGGGAAGCTACATTATTCCCGCTTGATATAGGCTATATTATAATTTCAAAAAAATAGGGATCCTTACTAAAAAGTAATGTAACCAAAAGTGTACAAAAATTACATAAAATATTCTTTACATCGCGTGCGCTGCGAAAACTATTGATGATAGAATGAAATAATGTACTATGAATTTGCAGAACACATCATTATTTCCAAAAAGTGTCGCGAGAGCATATGTCTAACTATTATAGTTATGCCACAATAAGTGTTCTTTTATTTTAAAATTTTGATTGAAATGCCGCCGCTAGAAAAGGCACTTTATTTGTATCTTGGTATTAATCCTTATAAAAATAAATTACTTCATATTAAAGACTGTTTCAATAGCTTTATATTACTTTTCGAATTATTAAACTCGGACATTCCATTCGAAAAATATCACATTATAGTACACAGTTACAGTATATTGTAATTTAACTATCCAAACAGCTTAGTGACTGACTTAGTAGTTCTTATAATTTTTCAATCACATTTATACTGGTAATTCCTGTTTAACAGCTAGGAAATATTTAAGTACAAAGGCAGTTTAATTTTTTTTATCACTTTAAAATGGCCAAAAGATCAAGATCTCATTTTTAGAAATAGTTCCCAGGCGAGGGCATCAAAAATACGCCGTAATGAAGAATCTTTACCGGAAAGTGTAAATCGTCTTACAAGTCGGAGAGAGTGAAGTAGAGCGGTTTAAAAATTCACACTCGGGAATCGAGCTCTGAGCGTTCCCAACGCCTACGAGATGAGAGAGAAAGACAACAAACGTCAACGACTAGAGTTCGTAATCGACTTTTAGCTCACAGTAACAGATCAGCATTAATAAAAAGAAAAAAAATAAAAAGTCTTCCGTCCAAATCGGAGCAATGAATAAGATCTGCTGTAAGTGTTCTGCCAAAAAATGGGTCCATGAACCAAACGGTATGTGCTGTGCTTCTGGAAAAGTTAGTCTCCCCAATATTGAGGAGCACAGCCAATAAAAATCATTTGACAAATAATCATTCACTATCTGGACATTTTTAACCAACCTCCGAAATTGCAATAGCCCTTTTCAAATGACTTCGTTTGACGCGAACTTTTAAAATAGAGGGACAAGTATACAAGTATCATCAATATACAACAATCATCATCCTCCTGCCTCGTAGGTGAGGTCGGCACAACATGAATCATGTTGTAAGCGGTTTTGGCTATATTTTTACAACCAGCCGCCTGCCTGACGTCAACCCTCCTTTGGAAACAAATACCCAGATCAAATTTCAACTGTGTAACTATCACGGTTCATGAGATACAGCCTGTTGACAGAGGGACAAACAGACAGCGGAGTCTTAGTAATAGGGTTCCGTTTTACCCTTTGGGTACGGAATCCTAAAAAGGCCCCAGAGATATAGTGTTTCACGGTAGACACGTCGAACTTAAAAGGGTCTCTGAGTTACACAGATTGTATGATCCACTAAAATATTCCTTAATAGTCGTAATAGGAGAAGACGGTTAATATTTGACTATTCCTCGGCAAGGTGCTGTGCGTAACAAAACTGTGACATGCATGGAATTTTATGCATTTAGGTTGATGGTTAGAGCTACCTGTTCTAATCCATTGCATTATTACTGGGACTTATTAGGGTTCCGTACCCAAAGGGCAAAATCGCACCCTATTACTAAGACTCCGCTGACTGTCTGTATGTCCGTATGTCTGTCCATATGTCACCAGGCTGTATCTCATGAACCGTGATAGTTAGACAGTGTAAATTTTCACAAACGATGTATTTCTGTTGCCACTATAACACAAAAACGTATAAATACGTATAAAACGAATAAAGGTATTAAAACATGATTTTTAATGTGATAGAGTGGCAAACGAGCTGCCTCTGATGTTAAGTGATAACAACTGTGTTATTAACAACCGGTGCCCACTTCTTTAATGTTGGCACATTAAAGAAGTGGGCACAGGTTACCTCTCTCGACATACGAAACGTAGAAGTATAACACTTCTATTTTACGCCGGTCTTCTGTGAGGTCGGTACGGAACCCTTCGTGTGCGAGTCCGACTCGCACTTGGCCGGTTTTTATTCAATACATTGTCGATATGATGGCAAAAATATTTCCGAAAGATTGAATTACACAATTATGATGTCGTGATCACCAGGGACTGAGGGCTGGTGAAACATTCATCTTAGAGACGCCTTAAATCAAGACATTGGCCCATCAAATATCGGCCAACGCGTAATCTGCAACGTCATATATATTTACGGGTTCTCCGAGTTATCTGCATTAAAAAACCAAAGTAATAATAAATTAAAGTAATAAAAATAAAGTAAAGTAAAATTAAAGTAAAGTAACAGTGTATACATGTCCCACTGCTGGACAAAGGCCACTACTGTACACAGGATATTAGGGCATAATGCACTACACGATTTCACATATCTTCGAAAATTTTAGAGGTCCAGTTATGTCTAGTCAACTGTTATAAATAAAAAGTCAAAAATCACTGTAGTATTTTCATCATTATAGGTTAGGTAAGGTTAGTGAAAATTTTTAAACCAACATATTTACATGTATCAATATTTCAATAACCGAATCCTAACTTGAATTAAAAAAAAACTGTAATGTTGAAAAAAAATATTGTTTTTTTACAGGAAGGAAATTTTTGTTTGGTTTTTTATTTATGCTTAGATGCGAGCGTAGTTGCAAATATTTTCTTTGTGTCGTCTGAATATAGAGTAGGTGTAGAAGTCTAAAACAATGTAGTTTCTAAAACTGAAAATTTCAAAGTGAAAAATTTCAGGAATGGAATTTGCATTCATTTGCGCTTAGAAACTTCTCACATGTAAAACTTATTTGTGTGGTCTGTTTTTCATACGTAAGTGAAAATAGAAATTAGTGACTTAAATAACTTCATATCTTTATACATTCAATACCATCAAATTGAGGCTATATGTTATACAGGAATGCTGATTTTATTACATACTCTGTAAGTAGGTACCTACGAACCAAAATCATTATGTGTTAAAAGTTTTGGATTCCATTTTTGCGTTAGTTTCTACACCCATTTAAATTTCATATTACTAAGGTACTAGTCAGAATATTTTATTAACGTGCTTCATATAACTGAGGTACTAGTAAGCAGAATTTATAATTATAAATGTCAAAAAAATCAACACAGAAATACGAAACATTATGAATTTTCTTTTCTGGTCCTTTTATTTTTGTTCTTGTAAAAGTAATGCGTTTCAACAACAAAAGCTCTCACGCGAACAAAAATAATAAATATAAAGATGATACAAACAAAAGAATGAAACATTTCAGACAGAGTTACTTTCGCATTTATAATATTAGTATGGATAAAAGGAAAATTTAACAAAATTTTTCACAAAATTAACATCGTAATAGGTGTTTTTTAAAAGGTCGATGATTGAAAAAAGCTATAGGTCTTTAATTGAATAAAATATGAAGTAATGGTATTTAATAGAAAAATCGTTGTCATTGGAAAACATTAAAGCAAATATAAATAATTTTAACTTTCGCGTAATTCAATTAAAATAAATTTTAAACGATAGACAAAAATCTCTAATGAATTAATCAACAAGCAGAATTCGGCTTGTTGATTAAGATTCGAACTTGTTATTTTTACTAAGAAATCCACCATTTTATTAATTTGACTTCAAAAACTCAATAGACAGTTCTGCCAACATGATAAATATAGGAAGCGGGCGGCATCATACTCGTATCGATAGTTCGATTTTTTTTAATTTAATGAGTCACAGAACAGACACAGAGCGAAACCGAGTCGGATAGATTAGGTTAGACTACCTTCGTGTTTAGGTTATGACCACCAAGAAATACTAGCAGAATTGACATATTGACAACAATAAAATGGCGGATTTCTATAGTAAAAATCCTTTGGAGCTTTTCCTCTCTGGCTGCTCGAACGTTTAAACTTTTTGTAATTAGTGTCAAAGAATTGACTAATTGCTAAAAATCATTGACCATTTATGACTATTTAGTGACCAAATTTCAACTCATAAAGAGTGTATTAGATCTGCGTGAAGAATTTTATGAAGTCGAGTGGTTAAATATTGCTGCACACACCAATTTAATAAGTAAACAATGTGGATTTAGATTGTAGAATAATTGTTGATAAATATTTTTGTTGCTGCCAGAAGTCAGTCCTACGCCTTCTGAGTAACGCGCTTTTAAAAAAAGGTAAGTTATGTACTAAACAAATGTTAATCCGCCGACAATGTCTTTATTTTTTCATTGAGCGGTCAGTATTTACAATGCCTTGGTTTTGATTTAACAGTTAGGAGCGAGAACAATAAAGTACCGCATATCATGGAAATGGACCAAGAAACCGCTCTATTGAGCCGAGTTCATTTAGAATTCTTTGAGCTCCTAAGATGAGTTCCATTCGAACATTGGATGCAATGATTAAATCCTTCTTGGCTTTGTTTATGCAAACGAATTCTGTAAACGAATTCTCTTTATTCTATTATTATTGCTCATACATTTCATTACAATAAAATTAGACGAGGAGGCAAGATTTTTCGAAATAATTTTATTAATGCCTTTTTGGTATTTAACAATGAAGCAAATCACGTTTAAATGTCTGATATAAAAGGGGTGAAAATTCGTTAAGTCCGGCTAATAAATAACATATAGTGCTTATGTTAAAAGTTGTATTAACTATAGCTATTTGTATATTTATCACTACACTTTTACAATAACGATTATATTTATCTTTACCGGCGTTATCAAGAATTTTCTTAAATCATAAAATTTATAAATAAGCCGCTCACAAAAATATGTACCATTATATTAAACATTCCCATCTAGGAAAACAATTTGTTTTACATTAAACATTTGTAACAGATATTCTCGGAAGTATAGTCGCTGAATCTTTGTTCAGACGGTAACAAAGGTTGAACAACTTAACTGCCTTACAGTTACAAAGTTCCTGTTACCGCAACTATGTTATAAAAGCGCCTTACTTTTATTTTATCGTGATATTAAGTTACCACGACACTTCGTTGTATTGGTTATTAGTTTATTTCTTCGAAAAGGAACATAAATGGTATTCATTATGCGTTTCATGACGATAAGGTTACAAATTCTCATCATAATATTTATAGGAAATAGATTTATGATTTTCAATTGAATAATAAGATAATACTCAAAGGCATCAGCTAAATATTTTTTTCCTTTATTTATTATCACTAAATACGTTACTTAGTGAAAAGAGATGTCTAAGAAGATGTCTAAGTTACGTGAATATTCAGTGAATTACATTAACATAATTTTAGTAAAACCGACTTAAAGTGGTCGCAAAATTGACGGCACTATTAACATGTATTAAAATTGGTATATGATAGCATCTTAATGTACAGCAAATAGTAACTGTTGTTAAATTTAGTAACATTTTTGTCTTTTGGCATAAAAAGATATTTTACAGTTAGACGTGCTCATACCCGAATAGAGATAAAACACTGAGTAAAACAGGAATCTGTCAAAATCTTATATATAAAAATGAATTGCTGTTCGTTAGTCTCGCTAAAACTCGAGAACGGCTGGACCGGTTTCGCTAATTTTGGTTTTGAAATATTTGTGGCAGTCTAGGGAAGACGAAACGATGAGAAATTATTGAAAGATTGCATGGAAAACGAAATATAAATAATTTTATTTTCCTATACAAACTGTACCTGTCAACCTGTCTGTGGAACCTGTCAAACATTTTATGCATGCCTACCGAAAATTCTTTTTCTATGCGTTCAGATTCACAAATTCCCTAGAAATAATTTATATGGCAAAACAACGTTTGCCAGGTCAGCTAGTAACATGATAAATTAGAAGACTGTAAATAACAGAGATTAGGAACTCCATTTCCTATCCACATAATTTGAAATAAGCATTATTCAACAGTTAATAATTGGAAAATGTCAGGAGATCCTAATCGGTTTAGAATATGTTTAATAAGTGTTTTGGCAAGATTATTCAATATTTTTTACTTGAAAACATTTTGTAAATAACAGTTTAAACAGAAGTATTCGGGACGCACAATAATGAGCAGTCATGGACCGGACACATAATATATATACGATTTAATTAAAATTCCAAAGCAACATACCGTCCGCACCTCACCCTAACCCAAGCATCATATGGGTGTGTCGAAACACTTTAAGTGGTTCGAAACGCCAACTAGCCCGAACTTTCGAACATAAAGTTAGTTCCAAGTCATCGTTAAACCTTCGAAAGCGATCGGTAACGTTTTAAGGAGGCGATTGGGCATGTATTTATTCAAAATTTCTGATTAGTCAGAACAGAATATTTCTTTTTTATGGGGAAATAATGGCGTAAATATATACTTTTTACAATATTCTTTAAAAAAACCTAATTACACGTTAAAGTGTGCCGTGATAAAGCCGTGACAGCTCAGTGTCCGGGCGCTAGCCTTTAATTACATTTACTCGAGCAACATGAATTTGATCCCCGGTGCCAGCACCAATCAAATTTTTAGTTTTAAGTGCTGAATTATCACGTACTCGGCGGTGAAGGAAATCATCGTGAGGAAACCTGCACATTTTCGAAATAATCAAACAAAAAAATCGAATATATGGGAAGTCCGCCAATCCGCAGTGGGGTCGCATGTTGGATTATGCCCTGATACCCTCTTTACAGAGGAGGCCTTTGCCCAGCAGTGGGACATTTATAGACTGTTACTTTACTTTTTCTTCTTTTTTGGATTGATAGTAATGCAATAATTATTAAAATTACTTTCCCTTGCAGTAGGAAGACAGGCTTGATGGACAGGATGCCACTAGTTTTGGCGTCGCAGTTCACTTCCCAAAAAAGGATTCAATTCCCAACGAAAATTGTATTTTGTATGACATTATTTCCAGGTCTGGATAATTAAACCGTAACAAACGGAAAATATTCTATGACGTTGTAACACTTTTTTTATTTAGGTAATTTTGAGGCGTAAAGCCGTTATCCTATTAATAAAAACTCTAGTTATTTGAGACGAGTCATGAACGCAGTATTCCAACAGAACACCAATACAATTTAATTAAAATGCCAAAGCAGCATAGCCTCCACAACCCTCGCTAACTAAAGTATCATATGGGTATGTGACGACACAGTTTAAGCAGTTCGTAACACCAGTTAGCCCCGAACTTTCGAACTTTAAGTTAGTTGAGAGTTCTGCTAAACCTTCGGAAACACTACGACAAATAAGCATTAATTAAAAGAAAACTTTGTAATTGGCAACCTACAAAGGAGAAAACTTTACGAAGTTCAATAATAAAGAAGTAATAATGGCGTGAATACTATTTACTAATAAAAACACAAAGAAATAGACTCTTCATACAGGTAATATATGTATAATATTGTTTACGTGATAAGCTGCAACCCTACGGGTGTTGGAAATGTCGATGGGTGGCAGTTATCGCTTAACATCAGGTGAACCTAGAGCTCGTTTGCCACCTTCTCACATAAAAAAAAATCACTGCGGCATGTGGATATAGAATCCACACTTGTCAAATATTTTTTTTATGTGAAAAGTTGCCAAACTAGCAGGTGGTTCACCTGATGTTAAGTAAATACCGCCACCCATGGACATCAGCTATACCCGAGGGTTGCAGAAGCGTTGACAACCTTTTGAATATCGGTCTCCGGCTACCTAACTCACTAGACGAAACGCAAAAGTAATTAATTAATACTTCCACATGACGCCGGTCTCCTGAGGTCGTCGTACCTACCCGGATGTGCCTGCCCATTCGTGCAACAGCCGAGGCTGCTGCGTGACTCTACCACAGTTAAATTGTCAAATTTATTTCATTTAATCAGTTTGGATTTAGCGCATCACTTTTCACCTGAAATTAAATGACCGATTGCAAAAAAAGACATCAAAAACTAACTTTATTAAAAATATAATCCAAAGCAAACATAGAAAAACCTAGAATGCAATATGCGTTTAATTTATGTAACAGAATCGCGGGATATTTTAATTTCATAAGTGTCAATATCCTTGGAAGAATCCACAGAGGAAAACAAGACAAAAGGATAAGCCTCTGAATCCCCCTCAAATGTTATTTCCGGCCGAGACAGACTACCCGGAAGACGAGTGCACAACAAATAGCCGCTATTCAAGGCTCTATTTTCTGAAATGAATACCTACTCTCCCCACTCTCCCTATATTGTTCTGACGTAGGAACTGTACACATGCAAAATCCGTTGTAATTGGAGTAAGCGAGGGTTGCGATATAGTGAAATGATTCACTGCACGCATGTAACATCTTTTAAAAATAGTTTTCATGTCAAGTGGCATCGTATATCGGCCACGTTTATATTTTGTTGTTGGATTTTTACATTTTCTTGTATATAATAAAATAATGTAATAAATGTAATAAAAAAAAACAAGATTTTCTGCTTGTCGGTATGGGCATCCATTTTCACAAGCTTACTAGCGCGAAGGTAATAAAGGACATTTTAACGCATGTCGAGTATTAGTTATGGCAGCCTCTCAAACATAAAAAAAATATTTATTTTTAAAACAGCAATTTTACGTACCTAATTTTTTTACATTTATTTACTTTTTATATTAACTTTATTCTACTTATACAAGCTATTTTAATTCAAATATTGAGTTTTATATTAATATCTTGCATTTACACTGCTTTGTATATAATTTTTTCTTAACGTTCATTAATTTTTGAAATAAGATTCAATCCAAAAAACAGTATACTTAATCCCATTTACGTGGAAGTTCAAGTTACATAGCACAATGTGGAGAAGAAAATAGTTTTAATAAAGTTATGGCGTGTAGGGTCAAAATCCTTTGTTAACATTTTGGGTGGTCGGGGTGAGAGGAATTTCGTGGCGAAGTTTCAAAGAATTCTGACAGTAAGGAGATCGTTAAAGTTGTCCATTTCGGGATACATATTTTTGGAAGTATTTAAGGTACGAACGACCCTTGTGCGTGAAATTTTAGTACAATAATAACTTTTGAATTCTACAAGAAAACTTTATTGCTTGTAGAATTCAAAAGATATTAAGTAGTAAGTAGGTACATTGTTTAGTAGTAATAGTTTTAACTGTTTATTTTTATCATCTATTACTTGAAAGTACAATCAATGGTGAGTAATGTTTCTTGAAAACAAATTTAACCACTAAAGTTTTATTTTTAAATTCCGTGAACTGAAATAACAACTATTTCTTCTTTATATTAATTTGCTTAATGAATTAATCTTACGACAACGTTTAGTAAACTCCAGATACCTTTTTTATTTTTTAACACATTTATTTTTAATTCTTATTATTTTATTTATTTAGTAAAATTCATTTGAGAAAAGGTGCAGTCGCTCATATTGGTCATAGTACGGAATTTATAATATTCGATATTTTGTAAAACAAAATAAATGTTAATGTTAAAATGTTAAAATAATAAATGCAGCTAGCGTTCTTGGCACCATGCCGCGTGGATTAGGTTTATTAGATAATATGTAATTTTAGATAGATTTAATATTGTAAATATTAGATCAATAAAGATTGTTATTTATCCAAATAAATGCTTTATACCATGTTAAAGGTACCTGTTTTTGCAGACCCTAACGTGGTAGAAAAAATCCGCTTTTCCCAGACTTGATTAAGTTCCAAATTGTTACAAATGGTAAGCCTTGTGAGCCAAGCTCAAATGTTAGATGATATAAATATTAAATGATTATTAGGTACATGATTGGATATAGTACACTGAAGGAATTTAGAATATACATGTGTATGTCATTAGGAATTAATTGCACAGTGATTGCAGCGCATTGAAGACATTCCACATGAATTTACGAGGAATTTGTCATTTATATCAAAAGAAACAACCCACCGGTGTGGGAGTGTGTTAGTTGTAAGAGGCAATATGTTGGCCCGTAGTTTACTCACAGATGCCGAAGAAGAAAACTATACTACTCTAAGCATATTATCGTTCCTTATCTATTTTTTTTTTCTTGTTTTTTTTTATGATAGAAGGTGGGAAGCGAGCTGACGGTTTACCTGATCTTAATTGATACCGCCCATGGATATTTGCAACATCCGTAGGTTTGCCAGATGCGTTACCACCTTTTATTTCGTTTTAGTTCATATTTTTATTCATTATCATATACTTAATACTAATTAGGTATTCTATTTTATGTCTTGATAATTTTATTTATTTTATTAATTTATCCCTTATTGCTAACCTTAAGAAAAAAAGGTAACAAATGGCGTACTTAACGCCAAAAGGCATTCTCTACCAGACAACCCAGGATTTAGTGAAAGTGTATGGTTATCAACCCGATATAAAATTACAAAATTTTAATGTTAAAAAAAATAAATTAAGATACATAATTATAAATATAAGAAATATATGAAAAATAACATTTTAGATTATACGAAAGTATAGATAGAAATATATGTTTATATATAATTATATGCGTAGAAAGAAAGAAAACATACTTCTACAAAATGTTATACCTACCTGTAATATAAATAATTATGTTATTTTGATTAAGATAGGCGATTTCATAGGTATGAAATTACCGGTCTTAATCAAACTACTAGCTAGTGGACTTAATTAGCCGAAGAAAATGTTTCAAAGCAACAAAAAAAAAAGAAAAATCTGTGCTTCCTACAAAATAGATTGCTTGTTACTGGAGTCGTTCACACCAATCCACTGCAATTAATTCCGACGACTTGACCTCACCGAACCGCATTAATACTGAGCAAGTGAGGTTGAAGACGAAATCACGAGCTCTCGATGGTCAATGATAAAAAATGTGTACAATAAAGGTGAAAACCGTAAACAACCTACTTTCATCAGAATCCAGGAATACAAAGTCAAACAACTCTTTGAAATTATCAGCTATAAGAGCTAAGCATCCATTTATAAAGTCAGTTGATAGACAACTTGATTTTTATAAGAATTTTATAGAGTAAAATCCTATGGAAATATTTTCATCACTCTTTTTTAAAATTTACACTCCACTTTTTTGTTCATTTTCGTTGAATGAACAAATATTGGATTGTATGTTTTTTTTTTAAAACGGTTCAACCACGCAACGTAACAAAAAAGACCTTTGAAAGCAATGACGGCCAGACATACTATGTCTGGCCGTATATAAACGTAACGCTTTGTTACAAAATCTTTAAAATATTATTCCTATGAATATTATTATTTATTCTGTATTTGATCATAGTTATGTTATTGTTAAAAGGTAAGTTAGTGCCACTTATGTATGGAACATCAGACCTTGTACTGAAAAATCACCAACTATTGGTTTTTTAATTGATAAAGCATACGCTATATGTTCTTTATTAAATATCGGTTTCATCATCATTAGCCGTAAGACGTTCACTGTTGAACATAGGCCTCCCCCTTAGATTGCCACAATGATCGACGTATCTCGGTTTACTAACATTTTATCTTTTTAATATTTGCCACAATATTCTAAGGCAACGACATTGCTTTTAAAACACTCCCCACTGCATAGTTCTCATTGGATACAACGAGTATAGCACGATCACTTTCCTAAATATGACGCTTTAGAAGCATGAGCTGTTATGAAAGCGACCTATTGTTTTATTTCAAAAACTAGGGCATTGGAAAGTTGAAAAACCTTCACGTATTATACATTTTCATATAACATCAGCATCACGTGCATTTAGAATACACAATTTATTATTAAATATGTATCATAAGATATTGTTGAATTTCAAAAAGTAATAAGTTGCTTTTTCTGCGATGTCCATTGAAACTGGAAATGTGAACGAGCACATAGAGCAGTTGCGACACTGGAACTCAGTCAATTAAACTTCACTGGAAACAACACAATAATAAATGGGCTACAATAAAACCCATTTCAACTTTCGCAATAAGCTGCCAGATGAATTTCTAATACCGTCCGTTGGAGATTAATTGCGTCATATTATTTTTCTTTTTAATGATCTGTTGTCGAACTACTGGATTTTATTTCATAAAGATCATTTATATGTTCGAGATTTCATAATCTAAAAATAACAATAATTCTGAACATCTGTGACATATACGTAAAAAATTCCTGGTAAAAACGTGTACACCATTCTTTTTTTCAATCGCTTTGAAATAGTTCAATATTAAATAATTTTCATTTAAACAAAAAATAGGATAATGTTTTATGCTTGTTTCATTTTAGACGCGCGCTAGTCTGGCGAGGTCGTGGTATTTACTGATTATTGAACACCTGATTATTAAATTTCATAGAAAAACTTTTCGTCCATTTTCCTACAAATAATGTATCATCTTAAGGGTAGCTATTAGCACTGGGCTGGGGCTGCAAAATGCCATCTGGCTGCCTTGGACTCAATGGAGAGACGTGCGGAAAGGTTTATTGGTGACCGTAACTTGGTTAAAACCAACCTTACTAGCCTTGAGCACAGGCGCAGAGTAGCCAGCCTCTCGGCCTTCTACAGGATGCATTTTGGAGAGTGTGCGTTGGAGTTGCATGATTTGATTCCTCCTGCCCCTTTCCATCATAGGACAACTAGGCTTTCGGCGAGACTCCACCCTTATGCTGTCGACGTTCCCAGAACAAGAACCAAGCGATTTGCTTCGTCATTTATCATCCGTACAGCTAAGGAATGGAACAACCTGCCGGCGTCCGTCTTTCCGTCCGATTACAACGTAAGCGTCTTCAAGGCAAGAGTGAATAGGTTTTTACTGAGCTAGCGCGCTTACCAGCAAAGGCTGCATCGCCACTAAACCAGGTGGGGTGGCAGTCAAGTGCCGGCCAGTCCTAAATTAAAAAAAAAACTTACATAAACGATAGAAAATTTAAAACTTATTCCTCTTGTCAGAAAAATAAAAAAGTCTGTTACCAATTTAAGGGACCTTTATAGCAATGTATAAATTTAGCGGCTGATTTAGAAAATTGATTGTAGCGTGAGGGCCAGACATGTCCCTTAACAATCTTTTTAATATTAATAAACATTTAAGCAAATAACAGGGTATGGTGAAACTCCCAATAAGCCTGTTTTAATACCAAGTAAAGAACTTGATTCAAATATATCTTTCAAATGACCAATATATCTGTTGATTTCAAAAGATATCGACAGTCATCGATGCAGACAAAATATACGTATACGAGAAAATATTAAATTATTTCGGTTTACAAATTGAATGTTGAGTTGAATATATCACAATTTAATATCTCGTAAAATGTATTTCATCTTCCAAGAAATTGAAAAAAGGTGGAGTGTCCCGACAGCCTCGAACAAAGAATTTAAATGAATAGTCTGCAACAAAAGATTAGTCGATAAAAGCTATTCGAAGTACCATTTCCAAGAGATTAGATTCTCGTTTTAAGTGCACCGTCAAGACCTCTTTTCTCACAGAAATTCTTTGTTCGGAGGCGAAGTTGTTTGGGAAAAGCATCCATCTTTAATAGCAACCTTACTACTTACATCAGAGATTCGTATTGTTGATCATACGATTATATAATTTTAAGTTTATCAAAACTAGTTTATTTCTTATGAGGGGAGGCTGAGTTTTCAACTAAGGTCTGTTCGTAAGAGTCGTTACGTGATATTCAAGTTCTTTAAAGATAGATCCGTTCATTCTCAAAGCAGTCCATGGTAGCCGCAGCATTTTCCGCCCAAACTACATCTCAAAGGCATCACCTTTTCTGCTATCACGACTTTTCACACACCACATTTCGGCGCCGTACAAAACTATCGAGAAAACCAAGGCTTTCTTCCTTAAATGGTGGATTTCATCCTTACAGCTGCCCACACATATAACAATGGATTCAAGGTACACAAATTCAGTAGCTTTTTTATAGCTAACTTGATAGCTATGAAAAAGCGTCTTTGATTGGGGGTATATTTGCTATCTACCACCATTGCCTTTGTTTTTGAACGGTTGATCTTGAGACCGAGATTGGCACTTTCTTCTTCAAATTCCTTTAGTAGAATAGCTATCTACACTTTATTTGACGCAACTAAGGTAGTGTCATCTGAATAACTCAAGTTCATAATATTGTGTCCGTCTACTGTAATACCGCCTTCCCATCCTTTCAAGGGTTTTTTCATGATGTGCTCGCCATACAAGTTCAACAGTCTTGGTAATAGTATGCGACCCTGACGCACGCCTCGTTCTGTCGAATGACTTGGATTTTTGGTTTTCCAATTTCACAAAGCAAGAACCATCAAGGTACAAATGTAAGGGACTTTACTGTTGTACGAATAGGCAGGCACGACCGAGAAAGTACCAGGGCCTCACATAAGACGTGAAGTATTAAATTTTCGCGTTTCCTCTGGTGAGTGAGGTAAATGGTGCCCACATTTTTAAAGATTGTCAACGCATCATCGAGCAATTGGGTGTTGTTTGTGAGATAACCATGGGTATTAAGTTGATATCAGATCAATTCCCTTGCCCACTTGACATTTTATCTCATAAAAAAATGAAATAATGTATGTACTTGCATTTGAAAAAAAAGTTGTGCACTTTGACTTTGAGCACTAAAAAAAACTTATAACTACACTTTTGAAGTGTAGTTATAAGTTTTTTTTATAAGACATTGTATAGTACTTGATAGGTCTTCCATTTCATGATAAGTGGTGTAGATGATAGTGGTGTAGATTTTAGTACGCTCTAGCTTAGACTCTAGGTTAGTCTATTGATTCTTACCTTGAATACATTATATACGGGTGGAATGCCAGATACTTAATTCCAGTACTTTTATGTGCTCACCAAAGAGCCACCTGTAAACAACTGAGTAGTTGGCTCCTTGCACCAGTGCGTGTCAATGCTAGTAAAATATGTCCTAACTAGATAAAGGTAATCTGTGAATCTCTTCGAATGAGTTTATTCACAAAAAAAAGTTTAACAGTAGCCGCCCTCATAATTATGGCAGCAGTGCGTACAGTGGTGGAGACGTGTCTTTGCATATGGTTAGAATCTGTTGCGATACTCGTATGAAACACATCCTTACAGATGTTTTAGTGTCAGACTAACTACTCGTATCTAAATTTGAGCTATTTGGAAATCTCTACTTCTAGCAACTGAAGGCAGACATTAATTTTCAAGGGCATTCTGGAAATTTCCACTTCATAGGAACTTTATGATGAAAATAGACATTTATAGAGACTGCCTGCAATGCGAGATCCAAATTCTTTACCATTGCCTCCCTTTTGTTGAATTTGTTCTCTTACCTGAATACTCGCTTCCTACCTACAGGTTTCCAAGGTATTGGCTTCGGCGTCGGGGGTCGTGGGTTCTATTCTATTCCTATTACACGAGACAATTTGTGTGGCCCACAGACGGTTGTTCCGCATCTTCGGAGGAGTTCAATTACAAACACCGTGTTTGTTCACCTGAAATTCACGTTTGTAAAACGTCCTTACAACACAGGATTATGTTATTCTAAAGTGTGGACAATTTAAAAAAAAAAGAGAAAGGGAAGATCAGGAGCCGCGTCACAAATATCAGTCATATTTTCTAGGTAAAAGAAAATTGTTTCGTGTATGGTGTTATTACTCGTTAATAGTAAATACAGTCTTGATGTTAATCTCGATTACTTCGCAAGCCTCAGTTAAAAAAAATAGCGCGGAATGCGCTCTCTATTTCAGATTGTTTGAAACTCTCCTAAATGATTTTCGACATAAAGCTTTCCTGTTAATAATTGAGTTCTTGACACTGCGCTTAAAACGAATATTTGAAAGTGAATAATTTTCCAACGATTATTCAGTAGCTGGATGGAATTGCGAAAGTTTCACGAATACCGGTTTATTACACAGTTGCATTTTAACATTTTGTAACTCATTTCTGGTTCTAATAATTTTAACGTTGCTGACGTTTACTAAATTTCTAGGTATTTTTTTATATGTTTCTGCAGTTTCTTAAAATTTGTTATAAGTTACTTTTTATCGTTGATATTATTTTTATATTTGCTTTTGTAAAATATTTGTAAAATAATTGTATGTTATTTCTGTATGTACGAAGCTTTCCAAATATGTTAAGCGGTCGAGTATAGTTTAGTGGTTGTAAATAATATTGAGGAGGACAGAAATGATCAATTATTCTCTCTTTCTTTTGAGGCTTGTTACAAATCACTAGGAGCAATACATTCTATTGTTTTTCCATTGGGATCGTTAAAGCCTCGACATTTCGATACACTCAGAACTGATATACGTTGCATGTTGCGCTTTTAGTTCGTTTTTATTAGAATTATAGCGAGCAATAATAACTGTATACTAGAAGTACGGTGATTTTTTAATCAATACCAATATTGTTTCAAAATATATTACTGTTTAAATGTATACAATACTTTAAATTAACTAATCTACAAACATCTTTATCTCAAATGATTGTACATTATAAATTTTTAAAGTTAATAACTTATAAAACCTTAGAAAATGTGGTAAGCTTTGAGTAGGTACTTTTTATGTATAAACATGTACTTAGGTATAATTTTCCAATCTATAAAATCTTGAAGCTGAATAGAGTTTTAAAAATATTTCTACAACAGACATTTAATTTCCCTTTTACTGTCTGTCTAGACGATAGGGTAAAACGAACTATGCGTCGTGGAAATTACGTTTTAGATTTAAATATAATACAATAAGGAAGAACTTCCCTCCTTTTCCATATCTTATTGAATCTGATACTATAATTGATAAATTTTACAATCTCAAACGTACCTGCATAATTAATTGTAATCTTTAGATAATATCTATTTTAGCGTTGAACAGGGGTAGTTAGTTTTTAGTAGGTTTTCGGTAAACTATCTATTACGACGTACGTACGTATTTCATTATAATATCAGTGGCACCAGCATTATTGTAAAATAGGCAAATAATACATGTACTCCTTCGATTTATGCAATCTGTCTATTCGTCGCTTAGACTTAAAAATTTAGTTAGCGTCCGAAATATAAAATACAAAATAAAAGAGGCAGCTACTTTATGAGCATTGTTTCGCTACTTGCCTCGAAAGCCTTAAAACCGCCACCGAGCTAGAGTGTACAGAATTCAGAATGCAACAATGATAATAAAATATTTTTTTCTTCTCTGTTAACATTTCTATTATTCCATACGGTTTTTTGTTGTTTTTATCACATCTGTTAAAATTTGCCTTTAACAATAGGACTGTCGTTATGCCGGTGACATTCCTAGCTGTTACTTGGCAACTACTACTCAGAAAATAAATTAAACACGCACAGACGTGTTTTATATATTAGATGCTAAGTATATTGTGGGAGACTTAGAATGTTTTAAAAATGCTAAAAGAGCTAATAATGAATGTGAGCTTCACATTTGGTTATTGAAGCCAGTGCAAGGTTACACAAATTAATGTTTTCTAGTTAATAGTATTTCTAGGTAATAGTAATGAATAAATCAGGAAATTGCGCCATTATGGCATTAAAAGTACCGCGCTTGACCTCATTAAGTAATATTTATCTAATAGAATTCAAAAAGTTGTAATTAATGGTGCTAGTTCTTCTGGGTCGACGGTATCTATGGGCGTTCCGCAGGGCTCGATTCTTGCCCATTTCTCTTTCTCATTTACATTGATGATCTTCCTTACTTTGTAGGTAGTAAACACGATATAGTGTTATTTGGCGATGATACATCATTAATTTTTAAAATCGATCGACAGCTTGTTACACTTGACGAGGTAAATAATGCTATGTCAGAAATAGTCTATTGGTTTAATACTAACAATTTACTATTAAATGGTAATAAAACTAAATGTATGAAATTTTCAACACCTAATGTTAAACATTTGGGTGCTACCAATGTACTGGGGGGGGGGGGGGGGGGGGGGGGGGGGGGGGGGGGGAGCTAGGCCTTGTGGATACAACTGTCTTTCTTGGAATAACTCTCGATGCAAAGCTTCAATGGGGTCCCTATATATCCAAACTTGCGAATAGACTAAGTTTTGCAGCGTATGCTGAAAATAAGATGTCTAACTGATGTAAAAACAGCTAGAATTGTCTATTTTAGTTACTTCCATAGCATAATGTATTTTGTAACATGGTATTTTGCTATGGGGGCACGCGGCCGATATAGAAACAATTTTTATTTAGCAAAAAAGGGCCATAAGAGCTATTTATAAGATTGAATCTAAATTTGAATGCATCTTTGAGAGAGAAGTTTAAAGAAATAAATATATTAACCTTAGCCTCTCATATATATATATATATATATATATATATATATATGAAAATGTTATGTATGTGCGTAGAAATATTAATAACTTTGATAAGAATACTGATGTACATAATGTGAACACTAGGAACAAACACAAGCTTGTAACGCCAGTTACTAGACTCCATAGAATAAGTAATTCGTTCATGGGGCGGTGTATACGTTTTTACAACAAAATCCTAGTAAATGCGCAAAACCTGCCTATTAACAGGTTTAAGAAATTTATTACAGATAAACTTTATAAAAAGGGTTATTATAATACAAATAAATACATTAATGACAATAACCCCTGGGAATGAGTTGATCACTCTCAAGCTATTTCTAAAAGGAAAAAAAATCTGTTGTATAATATTTTTATTTTTTAAGAAAAAAAATGAATTACAAAAAAGAGGATACCTACGGAGTTTCTTTCGCCTGTTTCTTCTCCACTAGAGGAACCTCATAACGAAACGGTGATAGATTTAAAAAAAAAATGACTATCGATAGATGAAATTAAGTTTCTTATGTCGATGAATAAATGATTTTGAATGAATACATAAAGCCTTCAAATAAAAAGGAGCTGTTATTACCGATTTATTACGCTATAAATCTAAATACAAAAGGAACGTTCTAGTTTTATTACCACATGATGTTATAAATTTCTCTTAAGAACAAAAGTTATTTCAATTATTGGTAATAATTATGCTTAATACACGTGAGATTTTTTTTGTGTACAGCTAAATATGCTAAATATGATCCTATACATAATTTACTGTGATATGCATTAATACGCATCATTTTAGGCATTTTGGTACAGTAGTGACTGTAAGTCTGCATCTGTTTCATATTTTAATGCACCAATGTAACATATTTATGTAGGATCATTTGATAAGTAATCCATAGTACATCTACTATAATTGTTTTACATTGTTAACAATTAGGGCGATTTTCTATAGTTTTTATGCAGTATTAACTTAAGACTAATAATATGATGACAAAACGTTTAAAGTATATATTCGCGCAAAATGTAAAATCCGTTCACTATGTTGAACATGAGCACATAGAAATAAACGACTACTTAAAAGAAATCTTTGTAACTCATACTGAAACCAAACAGAAATTTCTATCTTTACCATTTGCTCACAAAAGTGTGGAGAGCGAAGCTTGAATTAAATTTAATTTTCCATCGCAACGTAAGCTGCACAATAAGCCCGTATTTAGAGAAACGGAGCTCTTGCAAGTTGACGTCTAAATGTTTGGCTGCTAGACGCAAAACTAACCGCAATTTGCGAAATGTTTAACTAAAAACCGTTTAAGTCCTGTGATACGTGACAAACAGCCAGTTTTCGTATTTAGAAAGTTGAAAGAAGCGTGCTATAATTATACCTTTTTTATTAGTAATTTAAAATTCGAGTACTCATCACTCTCATTACCATCAAACAATAAATCTAACTTAATTGGTTACACATACACTATTAAGACAATGTTTTAATTAGAAAACAGATTTTCTTATAAGCATTTAATAATAAACCATAAACCTAATGCCCAGTTTCCGAAAGGCCAATCAAAGCAGCAATCACATAACACTATGTCAAAAATAATCAGCTGTTAATCTCTTGTTAAACTGCCTTGGGTTCCTGGAAGGTTTGTTCAAGAAAATTTAGCTAATCACTGTATAACCAATGATAATGAATGAAATGAATGATTTACTTAAACAAACTCTTTCTATTGTATAGCTGTCCCTTTTTAAACAAAACTTAAATTAACGTCACTATCGAGTCCTGTCACCGTGTGATTGCCAACGTAAAAATCCGAGCTATAATAAAATTTCATTTATATAAATACATGCAAACTGTCAAGAAAAAACTTTAAAGAACGTGAAAAAAATGAACTTTTATCCATAATAAACAAGTAAGTATTATAAAAAGAAAGAATCCATATTATTTATTAACTTTTGATTTTTTTGTTTTCATTTTGTATTTTTTCTAATCGCGTGATATGTTCGCATAATAATAAATAGGTAATAGAACACATGAATGTCCTTACAACGTATTAGGGAATTATGTTTATTTTTAATAAAAAATAAGATTTTTGATAAAATACATTTTTGACCAACGATTGATCGTCCAAATTGAGAGATTACTTAATAAAACTTTTGACAGCTCGTTGACCACCGAAAAACGCTTTGAGAAACTCGATTTTCTGTTGAATGTCCGTTAACCAGGGACTAATTGCAAATCAAAATCAACTGTTTTCAGACGTTCTAGCAACTCAGATCATGTTAAACAACGATTGACAAGAGATTTATCGTAAATTAAAATTGATTGCGCTTTCAGAAACTGGGTGTAAGTCTTTTAACATTACTACAAACATTTTTCCTAGCAAATGGCCGTTGACACGTCATCATAAATTTAATGGTTCTTAACTCTTATACATAAATCATCATTTACCTTTTTGTTCGACTTAGATACTTATTTTGAATATAATTATTGTGATACTGAGCAACAAATAACTTTTACCTAGATTTTTAATGTCGACATATAAAATCTGTACATTAAATAAGGCAAATGAATTACCCCAAAAACGTCTCATATTAAACGAACAATAGGAGAAAATTCATTAAAATAAATCTAATGTCATACCCTGCATAATGGGGTAGGGCATTATTTAATTGGGCTCCAGACAGGAAACACAATGGTGGACTCGGAAAGATAATTAGCAATTAGTATATGGTCTAGGATAAATGTTTACTCACGTCTCATAATAGGACGGGTATCCATTGAGAAGTTAATGGTATTGCAAACAGAAATTGTCTTTCAGGGGTAAAGTAAACATAATAATATAACCAATTATATTAATATACTCACCATTTTTGAAGTGCTAAAACTGGTGAAAGAATCGAAAATAGTTCAAAATGTGTTCATTATAAAACAAAGTATATAATACAAACTTTATTTCGTAGAGAAATATAGAGCTTTACCCGCCGTGATTTATCCGACTGTTGTAGGAGGGCAATTGTTTTACGAATGACCTTATATACATATATACTCAAAAGCCTTGACAGATTATACCGTATACATTATGAGGTATCATTTCAACATTTGAGATGTCATTAGACGAGTTTAATTATACGACATTATGCTTGTTTAAAGTCATTTTCAGACATAAGATTATTCGAGACAAATGAGCATTTAAAAGCAAGAGGTACAAGTTTATCGCTGTTGTCACAGGCAAATTATGAAAGTCGTGTAGTCTCTACTAGCTCTTCAATTCAGTCTCTGGTGTGATTGATTTGAATCTGTATTTTATACTAATCATAGTCTTTGTTTAGTATTAGGGAAAAGGTATTGTTGCGCATGCATCTGTTGTAAATTTCAGCTATACTTTTCATTTGAATGTTATGTTCTCTCTCCGTTAAATCCATTAGTGTGAAAAAGCCTGAAGAAGGTATTATTAAATTAATTGTTGTAATTATTCATTTCGTTGTAGATCAATTGCTATATTGTGCTATATTTTCTCAAAGTTATGTTGTGTTTATGGCTCTGTATAGTACTTGTCGAATACCTGCCATATTGACGGACCACTTTTACTGCTTTACCTTCGAAATCCCCCGGGATTACCTCAATGGGGTTCTTCGGCCGTAATGCATGCTTACGAGCTGCATTCTACGTAAATTACTTGGGGGAATCGGCGGTAAGTGCTTTCCAATGCTTCGACATAAAACTTGGTCGTCAAAGTTTTTATGTATTTACATAGGATCCGGCTCTGAATATTTTAACAATAATAAATTTATTAAGTCTCTATTTAGACCTGCTTATGATATCATAAAATGGCTAACGATGCCACAATAATGGTCCTAACATTGTAACATTATATACAAAATCAAATATTATGCATATGACGTATCATATCGTACATTACTAATGATTTTAGTACGCATATTGTAAGGAATAAACGCGTGTTTTAAGTGTTGGTTAGTATTACTACACTGTCAGTTATAAAGGTATGTTTGTTCCCATGAAAATACTTTGTGGATTTACATAAAATTTTGAATACGAATGATGAGTTCACGCGTAAAAAATCTCACGAAATAGGAGATATACTCGTCTGTAACAGTAAATATGCTTTTGGTAATTTCTGATGTGGTGTGACGAAAAGACAATTTGAGTGGCCAGTCTCTGTATTTTCTCCGAGTTTACTCGTAGTAATATTGTTATGGAATAGTACTGTTTTTTCTATATTATTTTTCTAACGGGTTATACATATAGGCTTCATTTGTATACTAACATATAACTAAAAGTTGAAGGCCTGGATATGTTTATGTTTGGAATTACTATTTAAGTAATTACTATGGATAGTTTTGTGAAACAAATTCCGTTTTATCAATGTCATAATGTATGTTTTTATCTCTTTTATAAATAAAATGGTTTATTACTATTATTGTATTCTGAATAAAGACGAAGATGCATTACAGTTTTACTTAGGCTGAGGCTAAAATCAGACTGATGAAACAAAATGGTAATTCATAACATGAAAAATGAAATACTACAGATATGTAACATTTTTAAACTGACTTAAGTTCCGGAAGTTCAAAAAGTCCGAAAGCAAAGCGCTCTTCATCTTCTCCAATTTAATTCCATGAACACTTGTGTTTCTGTTGTTTATTGATCTGGTTAAAATCAACCCTTGTCTGTATTGTCCCAAACCGAAACGCGTGTACAATCATTAATTAATGCCAATCCCATCGGTACTGTAGAATATATCTCAGCATAGTTTGTCCTGTCATATAACTAAGCACAGTGTTATCTTCTAAACCCTTATCAATGAAGGAACAAATATAAAAATAAAAAACGAGTGTCCTGTAGACACACTATGTCTTTAGCTTTTCACAAACTTATTCACTTTAAACGTGGAATATTTAATGTATTGAAAAAAATATTAATTTATCAAAATTGTTCAAGAACGAAATGAAATTACGAAATAATCAAGAAATAACCGTTCGCGTGACATCACAGTTTTTGTAACGCTCTCGTCACGCATTACTCGAATGCGTAAAAAAGTTTTATTTCATCAGTTTATTAGTGGGATGAAGACATGGGTAAATTTTGACAGTCGAAGCCACTTCTAAAAGCCACCTCGAAAACGATCCAAAATTTAATCCATTATCTATCATACAGCCTTTTCTTTCCTTTGGCGATACAAAATTACCTGATCCACTTACCAGTTCCCTGGAGAGTGCTTATCTATTTGCCAAGCTTTTTCGTGATTGATCCCTGAAAGAATACGCGCACTTTTCGACGTTTGAGGGAACGAAACAAAGTAACTATTGGTCGTTGTCAGAAAATAAGGAAGCACATATGAATTAGAAAACCATAAAAGTTTTATTATAAAATCTGTTATATTAAGTAAATCATGGAAAGGATAAAGATTTAAAAGTGGTAGAGCCACGCAGCAGCCTCAGCTGTTGCATGAATGGGCAGATTCCGTCCAGGCAAGTACCACGACCTCACAGAGGATCACCGTGTAGTAAAAGTTTTATAATTCTGCGTTTCATCTGGTGAGTGAGATAGCCGGGGCCCACTTTACTGAAAAGTAACACATCTGCATCCCTAAGGATGTTGCAAATGTCCGGTGGCGGTTATCACATTACACCAGGTGAATCGCCAGCTTTATGATTGACACGTACTGTCCATCTAAGTAACTATCGTTAAAAAATTGGTACGATACCCAAATATAAGCACATTGGACTAAAAAAGAAAGGTTTGATGATTATTTTAGACTTTAAAAGGATACCCTCCTAAAATAAGAAACATCCGTTGATAGTTACATAGTTCGGAATCAATTTAATACATTTTTCAGTTATCATAATCGTTTAATAAATGAACATTGATCTGGTACTATACTTCAAACTTCGTTCACTTTTAAACTTCTGCGTCAACCACGGCTCGGATTTCAGTTTCGAAGGTGAATCTTCAGCTTTATGAAAGTCTAGCGTTCGCGGCAATAAAGCACTTTATTGTCTCCGTGTAAGATTTCCGAGGTCGTTGCCCTTTACGTAGCGAGTTGTAATAACGCGCGGTCCACACACTGCTTTTAGCTGAATGAAATTCCAAGTGGCGAATGTACTCTCACTACGGAGGGTCGGGTAACGTTATTACATTATTGTCTCCGGGAAATATTTTCCCGCAGCTTTTGAGTTGAGTCCGCTACGATGATTGTTTCGCTAGGAAAATATCGTGGTAATAAGCTGTGTTAACCGTCGCCGTAAGTCTGTGTTTGTTATGAGTTACCCTCATTTTCTTTAATAATAGATTGGAGTAGATCAAACGAGTCAGATGGCCCCGTGGATTGCGTGCTTCCGTAAACAAAGGGCTGCGTGTTGTGATATTTGTAAATCTGAAATACGTATATATTTTGTTCATTTTTTGTCATATTATACTATATTTTTGCAATATTATCGGAGGATAATCGTTTTGGTACATTCATGAATGAAATGCAGTTTTTAGGCATATGTCGAGACAGGATTCCAGGACTAGTTATTGAGACTAGGATTGCGTTCTGCGGTTGCGAATTAGAATTCAAGTAGCTTTCTGTATGGAATTACATTTATTGAGTATTATTACGCCTACCACTCAAATACCTAGTGAGATTGTCACGTTTTAAGGTAATCAAAAGAACAATAACGTAAACATTACTAGGGCTTAATAAATTTAGTAATCAGGGTCGTAGGCTCAAAAGTCGATCCGGTCAACCGTCCGCATAAATACCGCACTCTCCTCGCTTGGTATGTTAAAGTGAAACACGTCTCGGGTCTTGTGGCAATGTGTAGCAAGATGGAAAAACAGCAGTTCTGCTCTGCAACAGCTAACTCGGGCTGTTGCCCGCATATAACCGTCGAAACAAGGTGGTACTTAAATTTAGCCCGTACCAAGTTTCTGTAAGGTAAGTCAAACGACTAATATTACATTCTAGTAATGAGTGCTTTTAATTGCTACACGCTAATCTTCGCGAAAAGAAGCAATTAATTGTTTGCAGTATTTTACATTCTGAGCGGCTGTGGTGCAAAAAGAAAATGTGAAGGTACTCTCAGATACGGAAGCAAAGCAGCTTTCTGTATGGAATTACAGCTATTGAGTATTATTACGCCTACCACTCAAATACCTAGTGAGGTCATACGTTCTTTCTCATAATTGTTGTGAAATAATTGATATATGTTGTTTTTACAATAGTCATTAATACCGTGGAAGATCGTCTCTAACGGAGAAGAAACAGACGAAAGAAACTCCGTAGGTATCCTCTTTTTTGTCATTTTTGTTTCTCAAACAAATACATTGTTATACAGTACATATTTTTTTTTTAAAAACAGCTTGAGAGCGATCATCTCATTCCCAGAGGTTAATATCGTTAATGTATTCATTTATATTATAATAACCCTTTTTAAAAATTTTATCTTTAATAAATTTCTTAAACCTGTTAATAGATAGGCTTTGCACATTAACTGGGATTTCGTTGTGTTGTGTTGAGTTACTGACTCTATGGAGTTGTAACTGGCGTTACCAGCTTGTGTTTTGTTCCTAGTGTTTATATTATGTACATTAGTATTCTTATTAAAACTATTAATATTTTTATTTACATACGTTACATTTTCATATAATTAGGTTGAGAGGCCAAGGTTAAAATATTTATTTCTTTAAATTTCTTTCTCAGAGATGCATTCAAATTAAGATTGTAAATTACTCTTATGGCCCTTTTTTGCAAAATAAACATTGTTTCAACATCGGCTGCATGTCCCTATAGCAAAATACCGTATGACATTATGCTATGGAAATAACTAAAATAAACGATTCTAGCTGTATTTACATCAGTCAGACATCTTATTTTCCTTACAGCATATGTTGCAGAACTTAGTCTGCTAGCAAGTTTGGATATATGGGGGCCCCACTGAAGCTTTCATCCACAAGGCCTAACTCGTCCCCATTTATAAGTACGTTGACACCACCCAAGTTTTTAACACTAGGTGTCGAAAATTTTATACATTTAGTTTTATTGCCATTTAACAGTAAATTATTAGCATTAAACCAATGAACTATTTCTGACATAGCATGATTTACCTCATCAAGTGTTACAATACGTCGCTTAATTTTAAAGAGTAATGTAGTTTCATCGCCAAACAACACTATGTCATGTTTTTTTCCTACTAAGTAGGGTAAATCATTGATATAAACGAGAAAAAGGAATGGGCCGAGAATCAAGCCTCGAGGAACGCCCATTGATATCATCAACCCAGAAGAACTAGCACCATTTATTACAACTTTCTGAATTCTTTTAATTAAATATGACTTAATCCAGTCAAGTGCGGTATTTTAATGCCATAATGGCGTAATTTTCTAATAAGTGTTTTATGATTGACGCAATCAAAAGCCTTGGAAAGATCACAAAAAACACCCAAAGCATCCTGTGAATTTTCCCAAGCCTCAAGTATATGCTTAATCAGTTCTACACCAGCATCGGTTGTAGAACAACTCCTTGTAAAACCAAACTGATTTTTATGTCATAATTTGTTTAAATTATAATGTATTAATAGCTGATCAAGAATATCCGGTTGCGAAACATTGAATTCAACAAAATGCGGAATCTACAGTCTCGGGTCACATCCAAATGATTTCCTGTTTTTCTTCGATAAGCTCGATAAGCTGCTTGACGTTCTGCTTATCTCCATTTGAAGTGCCAGCAGTTTCTCTTTACGCATGGAATATCTATGGATTCGCGCCTTCACAGTTTTTATCACTGTTGAAGTTCTAACTGTGCGAGGGTGACAACTATTTCTGTCTTCTACATTTGAATTTTTACTATATCGTTTCATGAAACGATAAAAAAAGCTTTGAATGATATCCAAAATTTTTATTCAAAAGTCTTATTTCACACAAAATCGCAATAATACAACGCAATAACTGCAATTCGGTGTTCTCTAAGCGTCCACTTTATGGTGAAAAAAAATGAAATTCGTATCAGTGCACATTTTATTTCCATAAAACATTCGAAATTCAAATTCAATAAATATTTTTGTGGCCAGCATTCAAAATTCAAAAGCTTACATTATGTGCCCGAACTTACTACTTAAATGAATTTATGAAAACTAGATTCTATCATTTAGGCACGAGTGTGACAGGCTATCCAATTACGACTGTGTATCAATAAGCTAGCTATTTTTGCGTCCTCACATACATACATAAGCGTGATGCATAAGTGTGTAATGAAACGTGCCGTTTACATTATATAACTGGGGGAGGACGTGGCTGTGCAGGAATAACTTTGACATTCAGTTTATAGCGAAACGTAAACAAACTTTGTGGGCGATTTCAATGACTTTTGCAGCTTTCGAATAACAAAGCAATTTTGCTCCAAAATTATTACGCCATTAACGTTTTCTCGTTTTAGCAGATGCGACCCAAATAACTGATTAAACAACAGGAAATTCAAACTGTCTTATCTGTCTTTTATAAAACCAGCGACCCGCCCCGACTTCACCCGAGTAGTATTAATAATAAAAAAACCTATTTCAGGCCGTTTTGGACTGTATTGGGAACATACAAACAAATCAGTTAATATATATCTTTATTTTTTTTATAATCCTAACGGATTACGTAATCCTAATGGATTCATCAACATCATTTCAGCCTGTTTGAGTCCACTGCTGAGGCCTGCAAAGGCCTCCCCCACAGACGATTAGATTACGTATTCCTAATGGTATTAGGAAGCTGGTACTAGTAAGTTAGTAGTTACGTATTAAGTTAACACCTTTTATTGCTTAGTAAAAATTTACCCTTTAATGACAATTCTATGGGGGTAAATTATCTAAGGTCGCTTTTTATTTCTGTTTCACAAGCTACCTGAGATTAATCCCACTGCTGGTACCAATGCTTTTAAAAGTCAGTCTGCATTGGGGCCGGGTGACGAAAACTTTCATAACCAAGTATGTAGATTCGTTTTTATTTAATATTTGTATAGGATTCTTTAGTTGTCACGCTTTGAGGCTTAATAGAGCTTCATAATATTCGATTTTGGGTAACATTACTTATTTAGTAGGAGCGACATATGGAGGTTTAATTCTTAATTATGTATTTAATTTGTGAACTTGAGTTAATTTCAGATTTTTATTTTTTTGGAATAAAGGTACAATGATATTACAAATATATTATTAAAATTACCTTCTACTAAGTCTTTGCTGTTTGTCTAATATATAACCAAACTGTCCCGAATATTCAAATAACATTTTGACTTATAATATGTGTATCACGAAATGTACATTCTTAGGTTGGATATTCCGTTATCATATTATTGCTAAAATGAGCGCAACATACCAAGTGTCTCAGCGGTGTAGTGTGTCTCCATTGTAATACAAATTGCTCATACTATTCTCTTGTAGCTGAGTGTACATATTAAAGTACAGCAATATAGTGCTTGTGTTTATTAATAAAATAGAAACATGAGGTCATTAATGGTAATGGGAGATATTTTACGACATTCATAGAGGAACGTATACACGAGTGACCTTTTGAATGTTATGTTTCTAAGCTTTCGAATAGTGCCAGTATATGTAATATTAACTAAGTAATTGTAATATTAACTCAGAAAAATTGAAAACATAAACAATTTATTATATACTAGCTGACTCGGCAAACGTTGTTTTGCCATATAAATTATTTCAAGAGGAATCGGAACGCACGCATAAAGTATTTGACAGGTTACACAGACATAGTTGACAGATTGACAGGTACAGTTTGTATGGGAAAATAAAATTGTTGCTATTTCGATTTTCCATGCAATTTTTCCATAATTTCTCATCGTTTAAACCTTCCCTGGACTGCCACGAATATAATATCAAAACCGAAATTAGCCAAATCGGACCGTTCTGAATTTTTAGCGAGGCTCGAACGAACAGCAATCCATTTTTATATATAAGATTATCATCATCGTCATTTCAGCCTTTTTGAACGCACAGATAGTCACTCCATCTAGTGGTGGATCGTCCTACACTACGACGGACAATGCGAGGATGCAACTCCAAAAACTTTCTAGATAGACTAGATTTTATATATAAATTTTTTCGAATAAAAAAAAATTGTGTAAGCTTATAGATCAGTTTAATTTTACAATTACGTGATATTGGCGTAAATATAACAATATTCCAATGTCTGTACGCTCACTTCATAACGCGTTGCTTTAATCGCTCGAGATAAAACGTGCAACCGGAACAGTGACACGTGAATAAGAATTCCCGTTTATAACTAACTGCCTAAAACTTTACCCCGTGTCAACTGGTACGAAATTACACGATAGCATCGAAAACGTGACAACATTCTCGGTAAAATAAATTTGTTATGCGGATTTTGTTAAGATCAAATAGTAGAAGTAAATAGGAAGAAAATTCCATTACTAAATTTAAATAAAATAACTACAACTGAATTAGAGCATATATACGAGACTTACATATTTCCTTAATTAAACTTAAATGATATGGGTTTGAGCTCAGAAACGCTTTTTCTTGAATTTAATGTATATTTTACTCGTTCTCCTAATTTTCTAATAATAGTTATCTTCTTTACATCTTAGAAATTACTAATATAAATTTTCATTTGCTATGCCGATTTCAAATGCTAAGAAACAATGTGGAAAAAGACGTTAAGATTTTCGTCGGTGTGGCTATCAGCAGTTTATCTCAGTGGCTAGAGCGTCAGGCCACGAATGCTGAAGACGTGGGTTCCATTTCCACAGCGGCGACAATCTTTTCGTACTTTTTCTACATATTTCAATGTTCAATCATAGGTGCAAAAATTAGCACTAGAAACAATTTAAATCATCGTTCTCTCCACTGCTTCACACATATCGTTCTATCCTCTTTACTCGTCTAACTTTAAATCTGACGTTCCTTGTCACTCTATTTTTAAATTTATAATAATTCAATTTGCCTTAAAAAAAACAATTCCACATGTATGCACCGCGAAGATACAGTTGATTCTTCTATGAGAATTGGTATAAATTGGTAGTTACAAACACCATAGACTGAACACCCATTGAAGTTAAATGTAAAATAAAGGTAGCCATGCTTTCTGTGTGGGGTATAAATCGAAATGAGTTGATCCGACGCGGAATCAAGGACATCGAATGGCTTTCAGAGTAAGTAAGCTGAAGTGGTAGTAGGCTGGTTATATTGGTCGCAAAACTAGACCAACTGAAGAGC